>CM065701.1:26732933-26735433 GCA_017654935.2 Phymorhynchus buccinoides
CTCTTTTACTTTAACCCTCGTTAAAATAAACTTGTTCTGTCTCTCTCTCTCTCTCTCTCTCTCTCTCTCTTCTCTCTCTCTCTCTCTCTCTCTCTCTCTCTCTCTCTCTCTCTCTCTCTCTCTCTCTCTCTCTCTCTCTTACTTTACCCTCGTTAAAATAAACTTGTTCTGTGTTCTCTCTCTCTCTCTCTCTCTCTCTCTCTCTCTCTCTCTCTCTCTCTATCTCTCTCTCTCTCTCTCTCTCTCTCTCTCTCTCTCTCTTATGTCCTGTATGTTTCTGTGTCCTCATATGTCTACCTGTCAGTCCGTCTGTCTGGCTGACTGTCTGTCTCTTTTGACTTTGACTTTGTTTCTCTGTCTGTCTGTCTGTCTGTATCTTCTATATGTTTTATTGTCTGTCTCTCCTGGCTATTTTTCTCTCTATCAACGTTTGAGAATAGCCTCAATTTTTGTGGCCTTTTAGTTCAGGGTTTTAGACCTGGGCCTGTATTCACGTTGAGATAGCATGAGACTTAGCATGATGCTAACTTAGAAGCTCTTCCAATGTCCTATAGGATTTAATAGGACTTTTGGAAGAGCTTCTAAGTTAGCATGATGCTAAGTCTCATGCTATCTCAACGTGAATACAGGCCCTGGGCATTTATTTCAGACTGTTTGCTTGACTCTGCCACTCTCTCCCTCCCCCCTCTCTCTGTGTCTCTCTCCTCCCCCCCTCTCGCTCTCTGCCTGTCTGTCTCTGTCTCTGTCTGTCTGTCTGTCTCTCTCTTGTTTGTAAGTCTCCTTTACCATTAATGAGACCCAGCACCATGAAAGGGACATTAAGTGTCAAAATGAACAATCTTAAGAAAATGTTACAGATACAAACGTCAGACAATTCTCTTTCAAATGATATAAGAACCAGTCTTGTAACTTTCCCGTTTTAGAGTTATGAGTATTTAAAGTTGGTACGGTGACTGTCGGCCATTTTGAGAAATCACAGTCTAATGTTTAGCCTAGCTGCACAAAATGTATCAACCTACTCATTTTAAAACACTTTTTGAGTATTTAGAGACTATAACGAAGATTGTCCTTTATAAATAATATGAAAGATGAGATGCTAGAGAAAATGAACATACCCATAACTCAAAATTGATTCAAAAAGGAGATTTTTGACTTTGCAAGCCTGTTGTGAGAAACTAGACCAGCGACTTAATGTCCCTTTCGTGGTGCTGGGAAACATTTTATGTTTGTTGACTATATCATCTTTATAACACAAATGTTCTTTTGCTTTATGCTACCATGTGTGACTGTGTTTTTACACAGAGGGCTGGGTGTAAAAAAGCATGTATTATTTGCTTAACCTTTTACTCTCTATAAATAAAATTCATTCATTCATTCATTCTCTCTCTCTCTCTCTCTCTCTCTCTCTCTCTCTCTCTCTCTCTCTCTCTCTCTCTCTCTCATGGAATGGTGCCATTGTCTCTGTTTCTCTCTGTCTGTTTATCTCTGCCTCTCTGTCTCTGTCTCTGTCTGCCTGTCTCTGCCTGATCTCTCCCTCTTCTCTCTCTCTCTCTCTCTCTCTCTCTCTCTCGTCTCTCTCTCTCTCTCTCTCTCTCTCTCTCTCTCTCTCTCTCTCTGAGGTCTCTCTCTCTCTCTCTCTCTCTCTCTCTCTCTCTCTCTCTCTCTCTCTCTCTCTCTCTCTCTCTCTCTCTCTCTCTCTCTCTCTCTCTCTCTCTCTCTCTCTCTCTCTCTCTCTCTCTCGGTGTTATAGAAATTTAAAAAACAATGAGAAGGTTAAATTCAATTGATATGTGCCTTTTCTGGAAGTTATTTGACACCCAAATTGAACCTATGATAACTTACGGGGCAGAAGTTTGGGGATTATTAGAAAATGGCTTTATGGAAAGAGTACACACGTATACTATAAAACGCATCATGAGTGTACCTATACATACTTCAAATAAAATAGTGTACGGAGAAACAGGACGTTATCCTCTTTATATAAGAACTTATACTAAAGTTATTAAATATTGGTTACGGTTAGTTAACCGGCCCATGAGCAGAATATCTAGACAAGCTTATGAAATGTTAGTTATCCAGCATGAAAAAGGAAAATATAATTGGGTTTCATATGTCAAAAAAGTGTTAACTGAAAATGGTTTTGGGATAGTTTGGGTATCTCAAGGGGTAGGAAATCCAGTTCAATTTGTTTCTGAATTTAGAGATAGGCTAATATGTTGCTGCAAGCAAAACTGGCATGCAAATATAGATGGAAACCCTAAATATGATTGGTTTATGTCCTTCAAAAATACTTTTGAGATGGAAAAATATCTGACTATTTCGCACAGGTATCATAGAGCTAGTCTTGCTAAATTCCGTACACGGACTTTAGGCCTCAATGCCAATAAGAAATGGTTTGAAGTTTCCTCTCAAAATTCATGCTTAATGTGTTCAGTCCCAAACTGTATTGAAAATGAAATACATTTTGTTTTTGATTGTTCAGCATACGAAGAAATTCGGG
>CM065701.1:26752933-26760433 GCA_017654935.2 Phymorhynchus buccinoides
TCTCTCTCTCTCTCTCTCTCTCTCTCTCTCTCTCTCTCTCTCTCTCTCTCTCTCTTCTTGCTTTTTCACCCCGTATCTTTTCCACATTTTATTTTTACTCTTCCTATGTGCATTTCTGACAATTTTACTTTGGAGCCATGTGATATTCCTTTCGCCAAGATACTTGCATGTTTTTAGAATACCTCTTTTTGTTTGTGGCTCAAGCCACAAACCTATAACTCACTTTGTCGGTCGGTCTGCTGGTCTGTCGGTCGGTCCAAAATTGTCGCACATTTTGACAAAATTGTCGCACTTCAAATCGAGGCTACACTTCAAATTGTGGCCGCTCTTTAAAATGATGTATTTTAAAAGCGTACAAAATAATAAACATACGTAATACAGACACTACAACAGACACGACGAGTATGCGGTGCTTCTTTTGATGAGTATAAGTAGGATACATAGTTTTAAATGTTTTCCAAAAGATATAAAAAGTTACGAAATGGTGCAGAGATAACATTCTGGTTTACAGATTAAAATTATTGAAAAGCCAGGGGAGGTGACTCATGATTGGAGTGGTAAAAATAGACCGCGTGCTACAAACTATTGCGATTTCGCGCTTGCTTAATATTCAGTTTGTACTTTTGTTTCAAAAATTTATTTCCTAGTATTTCAACAACTAAATTTGCTCATCACTTTTTCGCCAAGGACACGAACTCTAGAATCAGGAAAACACTATTACAACTTATTTTGTTTATTTTAGCCCCAACACATCACTTACTGACCTGATGACATTACTGATGACGTCATCAGATGAAGAGGAGTAACCCTGATATGCTGGCTTTTGCTCTAACACAGTCAAGAGAGTAATATCCCCAGACCATTAATTGCCAGATTGGCTCTATCAGTTGTCTTTTTCATGGCATGATTTACCCAATTATGTTTTCTTTAATGAACTTGGCACATTCTTTTTTGAGAATGATGCTTTGTTTGTCTCACTTTGGTTCTGACCCACGCACTGCTAGGTGATTGGTATCGTAATCAACTTTGGTGGCGGGGAGTTAATTAGAAAGAGAGTATTCACCATTTGTTCAATTTCGTTATCTCCTCTCTTGGCCTCACTATTTCATTCTATGTTTTCTTTCATTTTCTCTGGTAGTCAAAGGGTTAATTAAGTCATACTCGTGATTCTTTTTAAACGTACGTTTGACTGTAAAGTAAATGACGCAAACATGGATATACGTTGTTGAGGACAAAATTAATGATTATAAATGGTACTTTGCGTTGGCAGCTCAAACAAGACCCTGTATTTGTGGTTGAAAACAGTAAAAGACTAGACACATTTGTTTGGTTGAATTAATTTAGAGGAAGGAAAAGCAAAAGTGAATTCTGTTTTGTAGGGTAAAGTCAGAAACTACCAAAAAAAGTACTGTAGAAGATACTAGTACGACATTTTTGTTTTGGTATCCTTTGTTCTTGTTCTTTGTTTTCGCATTGTTTTCTTTGTTTCTTTCATTCATTCATTCATTCATTCATTCATTCTTTCTATCTTTTTTTCTTTCATTCTTTCAATTTACTTTTTTTTCTTTCTCTTTTCTTTCTTTCTTTCTTTCTTTCCTTTCCTTCTTTCTTCTGATTTTGTCTTTCTTTCTTTCTCTTTTCTTTCTTTCTTTCTTTCTTTCTTTTTTTCTTTCTTTCTTTCTCTTTCTTCTGATTTTTTCTTTCTTTCTTTCTCTTTTCTTTCTGTCTTTCTTTCTCTTTTCTTTTCTTTCTTTCTTTCTTTCTTTTTGTCTCCTTTCTTTCTTTCTTTCAGTCTTTCTCTTTACTTTTTTCTTTTTCTGTTCTTTCTTTCTTTCTTTCTTTTCATTCATTCTTTCTCTTTTCTTTCTTTTCTTTTCTTTCTTTCCTTTTTCTTTCTTTCTTTCTTCTTTCTTTCTTTCTTTTTCTTTCTTTCTTCTTTCTTTCTTTCTTTTCTTTCTTTCATTCTTTCTCTTCCTTTCTTTCTTTCTTTCTTTTCTTTCTTTCTTTCTTTCTTTTCTTTCTTTTCTTTCTTTCTTTCTTTCTTTCTTTCTTTTCTTTCTTTTCTTTCTTTCTTTCTTTCTTTCTTTCTTTCTTTCCTTCCTTTCTTTCTTTTCTTTCTTTCTTTCTTTCTTTCTTTTCTTTCTTTCTTTCTTTATTTTCTTTCTTTCTTTCTTTCTTTCTTTCTTTCTTCCTTTCTTTCTTTCTTTCTCTCTTTCTTTCTTTCTTTCTTTTTCTTTCTTTCTTTCTTTTTTCTTTCCTTTCTTTCTTTCTTTTTCTTTCTTTCTTTTCTTCTCTTTTCTTTCTTTCTTTCTTTCACCTTCTTTCTTTTCTTTTTTTTCTTTCTTTTTTTTCCTTTCTTTCTTTCTTTCTTTCTTTCCTCTTTTCTTTCTTTCTTTCTTCTTCCTTTCTTCCTTTTCTTTCTTTCTTTCTTTCTTTCTTTCTTCCTTTCTTTCTTTCTTCTTTTTTTTTTTTCTTTCTTTTCTTTTCTTTCTTTCTTTCTTTCTTTTTTCTTTCTTTCTCTTTTCTTTCTTCTTTTTCTTTCTTTTCTTTTCTTTTTCTTTTCTTTCTTCCTTTCTTTCTTTCTTTCTCTTTTTCTTTCTCCTTCTTTCTTTCTTTCTTTCTTTCTTTCTTTCTTTCTTTTCTTTTTCTCTTTCTTCTTTCTTTCTTTCTCTTTCTTTCTTTCTTTCCTTTTCTTTCTTCTTCTTTTTCTTTCTTTCTTTCTCTATTTTCTTTTTCTTTCTTTCTTTACTTTTCTCTTTCTTTCTTTCTTTCTTACTTTCTTTCATTCTTTCTTTCTTTCATTCTTTCTGTTTTCTTTCTTTCTTTAAATAAAGAGCTGCATTTGTTCAACGCCCCTGTGACGAGGTAATGGGTTAAAAGGCTAAGTCTCTAGGGAAGACTTTAGAAAATTTGCCTTTAGCCCACTTCTCTAGGGTATGGGAGATGAGCAACTTTCCCGGCCCCTATTCATCTAATAAATTTATATTTGTGCCCGGGTTCTGGCTCGTCAGATTGTAAGAAATACAAGTGGTTGAATTGCTCTAAATGGCAGACAGAGAGAAGTAGGGTTTTACATGAAATTACAAGACTCCCACTCTCATCAGTCTGACCAAAGGGTGAGGATTATTTTGACACTTGTATTTTATTTACTCACAAAATCTGCATAAGATTATGCAACAATAATAATAAAGCAGCTCAATGGCGCCAAAACAAAATATGGATAAAAAAACAATGAAATCCGAAAGGATTCACAAGACTTTTGTCTTTCTATAAGGTTCGCCCCATGCCGGAAGGGTTACTAATTATCTTCGGTGTCCGTAGGAAAGTTCAAATGATTGGCGCAGTCAGGTGGACTTAGCTGTTTGAAGTTCTGGGCTTGCTCGTCAGGTGAGAGTAGCTCCCAGTCGTTCCTATTACGGCTTCGCGGGATGGCACGGTTCAGGCGTGGTCTCCTCGCGGATTCTGGGTTCGTCTTGGCGGCGTTCCCGTCTTGGTGCTTGTGAGTCAGGGATTATCGTCCTGCCCACGATGCCCTGCTGATAATCACAGGAGAAGGTGGATGTTCTCTATGGCTTAGAGACAAGGGGCTTCAGTCGGCAGGGAATTAGTGAATCCCAACCGGCTTGAAGGCTTCCCTTGTACAATAGCACTACATGTAGTTAATAAATAAACTGAATTTCAGTTAACAAACTGAGATCATTAAAACATAAAAGGTGATCAATCCATCATCTCTCTCCATCCAACACCTGGAAAGGAAGGGTATCATAAAGTGCAAGATTGCGGCCCATAGGTTTCCTACTAAAAATAGTGCAAGATTGCGGCCCATAGGTTTTCCTACTAAAAATAGACAAAAGGGTTAGTAGGCATAAACTCCGGTTCTGGTACCAAAAGTGTTCAAGTCAAAAACACACACACACAAATAATCAGTGCACATAAATAGAATAGAATGTTTACCACTTCTTTTCTATAACATATCTATCTACTCCTTATTCATCATGGAACATAGGATCTAGATCAAAACTAGAGTCAAACAAACAAGATCTCAATTGCCATCAATAATACTTACTAGTGGGCTTTGATGACTGGTTGTGAGTGTTGCTCTAGCTACGTTTCAGCATCTTGTGTGACAACTTTTTCTCACCACTCCAATTATAGCCTTCACTTTCAAACAATGAAAGCCTGCTATTGGTGTATTACAGTCCACACGTCACAAGATGCTGTTCTAATTGTACCGAACAATCACGCGCCTATTCCATCCTTATCACATTCCTGACATTCCTAACCTTGTGATTGGAAAAGCAAAACCATCTTCAAAGGGAGATAACCGTGTTTGTCACTTTCTTGTGATGAGACGGTAGAAAGCGGGGGGGGGGGGGTGAAGGGAGATAACCTCGGTAGGTGGGTACGTGCCGACCGGGGAGACTCCTTCAAAGGGACCAATCCCTTAATCGGCATTCTTTAGATGGTGGGTGGCAATTAACGTGGCGGCCCAAAGAGAAATGAAAAGGAGAGGGGGGGGGGGTGGGGAGGGGAGAAAGGGGGGGGGGGTGTGTAGATAAGAAATCTCGCATCTTACGTCTCCCTCTCATCCTAACTCTCTCTTCATCATCATCTCTCTCTCTCTCTCTCTCTCTCTCTCTCTCTCTCTCTCTCTCTCTCTCTCTCTCTCCCTCTCTCCCTCTCTCTCTCTCTCTCTCTCAGTTTGTATTTACATGTATCAAAAACAAAATGTGTGCGTATATTATTTTGAAAGTTTGAATTTCTTTGCATGTCTATTTTTTTAAAATTTGATTTGTTTCCGTATTATTCTGATACTGTCCCTACCCCGCTGCTCCCTTTGACATGGGCAGATGGCCCGGTTCAGTAATCAACTGTTCATTGTTCATGTTCATTATTCTCTCTCTCTCTCGCTCTCTCTCACTCTCTCTCTCTCTCTCTCTCTCTCTCTCTCTCTCTCTCCTCTCTCTCTCTCTCTCTCTCTCTCACTCTCTGTCTCTCTGTGTCTCTCTCTGCGTCTCTCTCAGTCTCTGTGTCTGTCTCTCTCTGCGTCTCTCTGTGTCTCTCTCTGCGTCTCTCTCTGTCTCTGTCTCTCTCTGTCTCTGTCTCTCTCTGTCTCTGTCTCTCTCTCTGTGAGTCTATCTATCTGTCTCTCTCTCTGTCTCTCTCTGTGTCTCTCTGCGTCTCTCTCTCTCTCTCTCTCTCTCTCTCTCTCTCTCTCTCTCTCTCTCTCTCTCTCTCTCTCTCTCTCTCTCTCTCTCTCTCTCTCTCTCTCTCTCTGCTCTATCTATCTATCTATCTCTCTGTCTAAATGCCTCTGTTTGGAACATTCGCAGACTTAGAATAGCTTTGTTTAATGCCATGAAAATCAGACAGAAATTTCTTGAAAGTTTATAGATGACCTAAGATGATTATTATTGTGTGCATATTTCTCTTTCGTTCTTTTTTCCTTGATCTTATTCTAGGGGCTGGAGGCCTGAAGAATTAAAATATTGTTCAATTGTTAAATTGTCTATCTCTCTGTCTCTCGCCGGCTTCGGACCCCACCCACTCTCATTCCCCATTGTCAAATGATAATTCACTAGCAGCTAGGCCCTGTGGTTGCTACGCCCTGCGGTCGCTTCGCTTCGCGGTAGCTTTTCCCCGGCACAGGTCTTTAGAATAGCAGTTGCCAGGATAGCACTTCAAAATGTCACCTCCCACTCACTGTAGTCCATGTTTACGGAGCCCCCTCGGCTCTCACTCTCACTGTGCTTGGCCTTCCACTGCATTCCCGTGTTAATGCTGATCACAAATATAACAAGGGCATCGCTGGGCGGCAGCAACGCATTGTGACAATGCAAACCCGGCCAGAGTTATGTCCTGTCCCCCCCCACCCCCCAATAAACACACCACTTTCCACCCTTACAGAACGCATAAAATACATAGCCCAAAATTTTAAGCGATTCTGTTCAGTAGTTCACGAGATACAGCTGAACTTTTATACAAAGTTCCTTGCACCGAGTGATGTCCTCTCCCCCCCCCACCCCCCAATAAACACACCACTTTCCACCCTTACAGAACGCATAAAATACATAGCCCAACATTTGAAGCGATTCTGTTCAGTAGTTCACGACATACAGCTGAACTTTTATGCAAACTTCCTTGCACCATGGTACACCACCACACAAAATTTGAAGCGATTCTGTTCACTAGTTCACGAAATAAAGCTGGGGGAAATTACATAGCCCAAAGAAGGAAATTTCGGTTTTGAAGGTCAAGCGTGAAGGTCAAGGTCAGCACGGTGTTGATTAACGAAAGGAAGCTTCCTTTTCAAGTTGTCTAGCCCTCTGCCAATTTTCGTCAAAATCCAAACAGTAGTTTTTAAGATAATCGATACACAGACACACAGACAGACAGACACACACACAGACACACAAGCCCATCGCAATACCTCGGCCTCTGGCCGGGTAATAATATGGTTGTAGTGGTCTAACGCCAACAGTTTTGAAACTATGAGCGCTTGTTTTCGGAGACCCCTCAGCTCTCACTCTCACTGTGTTATTGGCCCCTTCAAAATGTATTCCACTGGGTTCCCGCTGCGATGCTGATCATGAATATATATGGTTATGTGGGTCTAATGGTAACGGTTTTGAAATTATGGGCACTTTTATCTGGACAGACCGTCATAGTGTAACAGCTTCAAGGTCAAATGTAAAGGTCAAGATCAAGTGGCTTTTAAATGTCTCCGACTGCATTCCTCAGATCATGGTGATCAAGAGTATATATGGTTTCGTGGGTGTAAGCCCAATGGTGTCCAAACGACAGCCACAGGTAAAAAAGAGAATTTGAACAGTCAAGGTCAAGGTCATTAGGATAATAAATACTTTGCATCACATATGACCTTGAGGCAGTCTACCAATCTGCCAACTTTGAAGCCTGTAGCTGAAACAAATGTGAAAGATATGGCCAATACGCCAAGTTGATATCCCCAAGTTCTATGTCCTTGACCTTGACCTTGACCTTCATCTGTACCCTATATTTCAAATCATCATTAGTCAATCCACCCCTGTCCCAGGTTTGAACATTGTAAGTCCAACGATATAAAAGACAGACAGACAGACAGACACACACACACACACACACACACACACACACACACACACACACACACATCGCATATTTTATCATATAGGTATAGATTCATTCATTCATTCATTCATTCACCCTCTCTCGCTCCCACACCCCACCCCCTTCTCTCTCTCTCTCGCTGTCTCCCTCTCTCTCTGTGTCTATCTCTCCTATCTCGCTCTTTGTCTATCTCTGAGTGTCTGTATATATATATCTCTCTCTCCCCCCCTCTCTCTCTCTCTCTCTCTCTCTCTCTCTCTCTCTCTCTCTCTCCCCCCCCCCCCCCCCCCCCGTGACTTTCTTCAAAAAAGACATCACTACATGGCGTGTTTTAGGCCGTAGTAGTAGTAGTAGAAGCAGCGCTGATGTGCTGCAGCCAGCTAAAGCCTGCTT
>CM065701.1:26765433-26770433 GCA_017654935.2 Phymorhynchus buccinoides
TTTATCAAAAGGAGTTCTGCTCTCAACAAAGGGAATAACTCCAATTTTTGATACTGCACTACAAAGAAGGAAAAGCTTGAACCACTTTTGAGTGGCCTCCACCCACCCCGTCCAAAATAGCTTATCTCTCCGGGAACTCCGCCAAGGAGGAAACGCCGTTTTGATTGTTTGATTTATAGGAAACCGGAGCAAAGTGAGTGTTCCGATCCTTGAAAAGGCTGTCTTTCTTGTGATCTCGACGTGTTTCTCGAAAAATCACCTCATCCGTCAGGGTGTCCCTTTAAGTACATTATATATGACTACAATGTACTTGTATACTTTGCATTTGTGCATTTATCTGATTGTGGTTTTTTCTTCACGAGAGTCTTCCAAAGATAGAATCTCTCTCTTTTATATATATTTTTTATATATACATAACAATTAGCTGGAAATAGGATTCTGTGCACAATCGCGGTTGCAATTTCTGGTTAGAATAATATCGCTACTTTACAATCATTATGTGATAATAATGATCGTAACAAGCGCTAATTATTATTTATCTTTGAAAGATAGCGATGATGCAATTTTCAATCCACGATTGGCCTGGCAAGAGAGATCGGAAATGTGTGGATTGTACACCTACAAGAAACGAAACTATTCGTATATGCCTTGAAAACAATTAGGTGTTGAACAATAGGCCTATTTGGTTACATTAGAAGTTGAATTGAAGACACACTGACGCACCACGATTAAGTCCCTTGCTTTTTTTGGGGGGTAGCTGCGACCCATATACAAATGTCCCCAACTTCAAATTGAGGCTGCTCTTTAAAATGATGTTTCGTTTTCAATTTGGGGACATTTGTATGGGAATCAAAGCTAGTCAAAACAAAATTTCTTACCAGCTATAAGAGGAAAAACACGTGAAACTCGCGATTTTAACACGTGACCTGGTGGGTCTTTAAGAAAAAACAAAAACGAAGCGTAATGAGAGACTTAGTGCGATTTTTTTCACACCAGAGGGCATGACGCTCGTGTGGGGCCGGGCTAATCCTCTCTATATTCTTAGTTAGAGATAAAGGAAATGAGAGAGAGAGTGAGTAGTCCTACCATCTCTCTCTCTCTTAGTACGCCCAAGTAAGAAAATCGCGTGATAAGCCCCTAGTGCATTGACTGCCCTCTGGCGTGACAAACATCGCCATAGGTCGACCATGAAGAAGAGTAATCCCACTCGCAGCTAAAGGGGATAGTAGTAGTAGTAGCAGCAGCAACAGCGTCGTCAGCGACAAACAAGAAGCAAGCGATCAACAGCATGATAAACAGCATCGATGAAAATGCCTTTCGGATGCAAATGAACGATTGTCATCTTTATCATGTGACCCGTTATTGATATAAAGCGGAGGTTATATCAACATGCCGGGGAAACGTTATAGCTGCGATGTGAAAATCACCCCCAACCCCAACCACGGCAACAACAACAACAACAACAACAACTCTATTAAGTCTGCCACGGACTAATACTGACATCGATAGCAGTACCAATGACGTCAGCAATAGTGACATCATAACCATCATCTTCAACAAGAACAACGTTAACAGCAGCAGCAACAACAACAACAACAACAACAACAACAACAACAACAACAACAACAACAACAACAACAACAACAACAACAGCAACAACCCTATTAAGTCTGCCACGGACTAAAACTGACATCGATAGCAGTACCAATGGCGTCAACAATAGTGACATCATAACCATCATCATCATCAACAATAACGTTAACAGCAACAACAACAACAACAGCAGCAGCAACAACCCTATTAAGTCTGCCACGGAGTAATACTGACATCGATAGCAGTACCAATGACGTCAGCAATAGTGACATCATAACCATCATCTTCAACAAGAACAACGTTAACAGCAGCAACAACAACAACAACAACAACAACAACAACAACAACAACAACAACAACAACAACAACAACAGCAGCAGCAACAACAACAACTCTATTAAGTCTGCCACGGACTAATACTGACATCGATAGCAGTACCAATGACGTCAGCAATAGTGACATCATAACCATCATCTTCAACAAGAACAACGTTAACAGCAACAGCAACAACAACAACAACAACAACAACTCTATTAAGTCTGCCACGGAGTAATACTGACATCGATAGCAGTACCAATGACGTCAGCAATAGTGACATCATAACCATCATCTTCAACAAGAACAACGTTAACAGCAACAGCAACAACAACAACAACAACAACAACTCTATTAAGTCTGCCACGGAGTAATACTGACATCGATAGCAGTACCAATGACGTCAGCAATAGTGACATCATAACCATCATCTTCAACAAGAACAATGTTAACAGCAACAACAACAACAACAACAACAACAGCAGCAGCAGCAACAACAACAACAACAACCCTATTAAGTCTGCCACGAAGTAACACTGACATCGATAGCAGTACCAATGACGTCAACAATAGTGACATCATCATCAACAACAACAACAACAACAACAACAACAACGTTAGCATCAACAACAACAACAACAACGACAAAAATAACAACACCCTCTACTTCAACACCTCGCTGTTTTCTCCGTGTAATTGATTTATTAATTAAACCGTGTCCTTGCATAACAACAAAAACTCACTCAAAACAATAATGGTGTAATCATCACATTTTGGCTCTTACAATTTTATTTTATTTTTTCTCGTGAGTTGAATCGGAACCCGAATTCACTGATCCCTCAAGAGAATTAAAAAAAAGAGCTCAAATGTGTTCGTAACAGCGCAGGCAAGAAGGGTGGGGGGTGGGGGGGGGGGGGGGGGGGGGGGGGGGGGGGGGTGGGGGGGGGGGGGGGGGAGATGAACATGAAAAAAGAAACGCACGCGCGAAACAGGTTAAAATGAAACTGACCACAAAAAAGATTCACCCTAGCTTTTTATGAAAACCAGAGCTAAGCATTCTGCTGCGGCTAAGTGTAACATTCTCCTTGAGGCCATGCAGCTCTGACCGATACAGAAAGGACAGAACAGAAAGGGACAAAGGAAAATAGTGAGTGTTTTTATCTCTCCCTCAAATGTGTCGAGGACACGTGTTCAAGCCCTGACCAATATAGAGAAGATAAGGTCAAGAAGTGTGAAAGGCAAACAGAGTTGCTGGGTTTGTTTTTCAAATCTGTCAAGTACAGAAAGTACTGATGTTCAAGCCCTGATCAATATATACTGATGGAAAAAAGTTTAAGGAATCGTGGTGGACACACACACTACTGAACATGTCGAAGGACTTGCAATTTTCGTTTTGAACCCCTATGTTGTTTGAGGGCTCGCGGAAAGCAAACGGATAATCAAATCGGATTGAAATTTGGTACTCTGATTGACGAGATAATGAATTAAATGCTTGCCCCAAACAATTGCATTGCCATTCGTGTATGGAAAGTTGTGCATGTGTGTGTGACTGGTCCCTAACTTTTTTCCATCGGTATAGAAAAGATAAGGTCAAGTAGTGTTTAAGGATTTTTTTCCTTCAAATCTGTCAAGTACAGAAAGTATTGATATTCAATCCTTGACCACTATAGAAAAGATAAGGACAAGAAGTGTTAAAGAAAAACACAGTTTTTTCCCAATATCTGTCAGGTACATAAAGCATTGGTGTTCAAGCCCTGACCAATATAGAAAATAAAGGACACGAAGTGTTAAAGGAGTTTGTGGGTTTTTTCTCTCCAAATCTGTCGAGTGTAGAACATATTGGTGTTCAACCCTTACCAATATAGAAAAGAAAGGACAAGAAGTCTGAAAGGAAAACAGTTGTTGGGTGTGTTTTTGCAAATCTGTCAAGTACAGAAAGTATTGGTGTTCAAGCCCTGAACAATATAGAAAAGATAAGGACAAGAAGTGCTAAAGGAGTTTTTTTGTTTTTTGTAATCTGTCAAGTACAGACAGTACTGATGTTCAAGCCCTGACCAATACAGAAAAGATAAGGACAGGAAGTACTAAAGGAGTGTTTTTGGGTTTTTTAATCTGTCAAGTACAGAAAGTACTGCTTTTCAAGCCCTGACCAATACAGAAAAGATAAGGACAGGAAGTACTAAAGGAGTGTTTTGGTTTTTTTTAATCTGTCAAGTACAGAAAGTACTGATATTCAAGCCCTGAACAATACAGAAAAGATAAGGACAAGAAGTGTTAAAGGAAAACATATTTTGTTTTTCAAATCTGCCAAGTACAGAAAGCATTGGTGTTCAAGCCCTGACCAATATAGAAAAGAAAGGACAAGAAGTGTGACAGGAAAACAGAGTTTTGGGGTTTGTTTTTCAAATCTGTCAAATACAGAAAGTACTGGTGTTCAGGCCCACATACAATACAAAACAAAAAGGGAAGGGACATTACTTGACAAAGGAAAACATTGTGTGTGTTGTTTTTAAACATTGTGTGTGTTGTTTTTAAACATTGTGTGTGTTGTTTTTAAACATTGTGTGTGTTGTTTTTAAACATTGTGTGTGTTGTTTTTAAACATTGTGTGTGTTGTTTTTAAACAGTGTGTGTGTTGTTTTTAAACAGTGTGTGTGTTGTTTTTAAACATTGTGTGTGTTGTTTTTAAACAGTGTGTGTGTTGTTTTTAAACAGTGTGTGTGTTGTTTTTAAACATTGTGTGTGTTGTTTTTAAACATTGTGTGTGTTGTTTTTAAACATTGTGTGTGTTGTTTTTTCTTTTCCAAATCAGCCGAGTGCAGAAAAGTATTGATGTTCAAGCCCTGACTACTACAGCAAAGAAAGAACAATAAGTGACAAAGGAAAACATTGCTTTCCCCCAAACATCTGGCAACTACAGAAATTATTGATGTCGCAACAGGAAGCGAGGGCGACCGCTCGGTGGATTATCGCATTAATCTCAGCCCAACGAAGAACCACGGAAGGACAAGGAACAAATGCTCCGGGCCATACTAATATGCCCGAGCCAACAGGCAACATAAGGAATAAGCGTGAGATACCAGAAGGTCGAG
>CM065701.1:26782933-26785433 GCA_017654935.2 Phymorhynchus buccinoides
ACACACACACACACTTAAATATGTGGCACAATTTGTTGATATGTTTTGCTTTTCGTAAGCTTTCCATTGTTTACTGTAAATATTCATCTGTTCCGTGTTTCTTTTTTCTATGTAGATAAGCAATATGGTTTGTGCAATGTGCGTATGTGTTTACATTGTGTCTTGTGTGTGTTTTTGTGAGTTTGTGTGTGTGTGTGTGCATGTGTACGTGCGTGTGTGTGCGTGCATGTGCGTGTGTGTGCTCGCGCGCGCGTGTGCATGTGTGTTGTGTGTGGGTGTGGGTGTGAGTGTGTGGGTGTGTGTGGCTGGGTGGGGTGAGGGAGGGTGAAGGGCAATCGGTTTTTTTTTAAAGACAAAAGATGGCTTGATGAAAAAAAGCATGTAAGTTTGCTAATTCAATGTCCATTTTAAAATAAAATTTTGACTTGACTTGACTTGACACACCCCCATGGAAGTCTAAAACAATACTGTAGATGAATACACAAAAAAGAAAGAAAACCAAAACAAACAAACAAAGGACACCAATGGGCAGGGAATTAAGCACATAATATTGAAGGGATGGTGGACATGTTTAGACAGTAATGGGCTGTCACATCCGATCGTGACACACGAACAACAACAACAACAACAACAGCAACAACAACAACAACAACAACAAAACAATACCCCCCCAAAAAGAGGAACATTTGAAACAAAACTGTAATTGGATTATACAAAAAAGGAAAACCTAACAGACAGAAACGCAGATGACTACAAACGAGCACATGAAGTGATGAATGGCCACTGCAACTAGGGTTATTAACGCCCTTGACGGCAAGAGTTAAGCCCTTGTTGGTCAGTATCCCAAAGGGCAACCACTCTTGAAAAAAGACAGCCATTCAAGTGGCCTCAAATAGGGTTATGGGATGAGAGTTATGGTCTTGTTTTGGTCAGTACTCAATCATCTTCCTCCCTGCCCACCAAGGGCATTCACTCTTGCAAAAGGTGTTCGTTGCAGTGGCCAATACAAGCCCTCCACTGACTGACTGACAGATAGACTGGCTGACTAACAAAATAGACAGGCAGACAGAACAAACATTAATCAAATAGACAATAAAATTACACGAACAAGAAAAACGATGCATATCACTGGATGATAACCATCTCTTGAACTCAGTCAGTTGTTGGAAGAAAGCAATCGAGGTTTCTTTTTTTTTTCTTTTTTTTCTTTTTTCTTTCTTAGCAAACACAGGCATAATAGATTTTGGAATGCATGCGGTGCGGTTTGGCTGTTGGTTTGTTTCGCCTTAGAAAACAAATATACCTCATTCTTAGTGGCGGGAGGGGAGAGAGAGAGGGAGAGAGGGAGAGAGAGAGAGAGAGAGAGAGAGGAGGAGAGAGAGAGAGAGAGAGAGAGAGAGAGAGAGAGAGAGAGAGAGAGAGAGAGAGAGAGAGAGAGAGAAGGAGAGAGGGGGAGAGAGAGAGACAGAGAGAGAGAAAGAGAGAGAGAGAGAGAGAGAGAGAGAGAGAGAGAGAGAGAGAGAGAGAGAGAGAGACAGAGAGAGAGAGAGAGAGAGAGAGAGAGAGAGAGAGAGAGAGAGAGAGAGAGAGACAGACAGAGAGAGAGAGAAGAGAGAGAGAGAGAGAGAGAGAGAGAGAGAGGGGAGGGAGGGAGAGAAAGAGAGAGAGAGAGAGAGAGAGAGAGAGAGAGAGAAAGAAAGAGAGAGAGAGAGAGGGAACGAGAGAGGGAGAGAGAGAGAGACAGACAGAGACAGAGAGAGAGAGAGAGAGAGAGAGAGAGAGAGAACACTGAACACTGACATTTTTTATTGTACATTGGCCTTAGGCCACAATACAAGGGGTCGGGGCGAAGAGACTACAAGAGAGAGAGAGAGAGAGAAGGAGATAGAGAATACTGAACACTGAACAACACTGAACACTGAATTTGTTTATTGTACATTGGCCTTAGGCCATAATGCAAGGGGTCGGAGGAGCGAAGGGACTACAAGAGAGAACGGAACGAACGAACGAACGAACGAACGAAATGTTATTTATTCAGGGTAATGAGATAAGCTAATTAGTTACAGCTTTTTTTCACTCAGCCCTGAGGCAAACAACAAGAAAGCAACAAACAAATAACATTAAGAACAAGAAGGACATAACAAAAAAAGGAAGCAGACTATGAAAACAAAATACCAAGAACATTATTTACATATATATATAAGCCCTACATAACATAACCAGCAAGAGTAAGAGGAGATGGGGAATGGGGATTTTGAGAGAGAGAGAGAGAGAGAGAGAGAGAGAGAGAGAGAGAGAGAGAGAGAGAGAGAGAGAGAGAGGGAGAGAGGGTGGGGGGGTGGGGGAGGGGGAGTACAGACAGAATAAAATAAAAAGTAAAAGAGAGAGAGAATACCCCAGACGTCCTCCTTAATTTCAGAAAATGTAGCTCCTAGACCTGTCAGTCTTCTCTCAACAACAATACAGTCACATTTAAATATATGTGTGTCTATGTAGCCCT
>CM065701.1:26822933-26827617 GCA_017654935.2 Phymorhynchus buccinoides
AGTGTGTGTGTGTGTGAAAGTGTGTGTGTGTGTGTCAAATATGTGTGTAAGAGTTTTTTTGTGAGTGTGTGTGTCATAACTTTCCAAATAAGAAAGCCCATGCGTTGAATTTTGTGATTCAAGAGAGAGAGAGAGAGAGAGAGAAAGAGAGAGAGAGAGAGAGAGAGAGATGTGTAGTGTGTGTATTTATGCATGAAAGTGTGTGTGTGTTCAAGTCAAAGTCAAAGTCTAATTTTTTTCAGATGGAACATTGAATAAACAATTCCAGACTGCTGCAGGAAGTTTTGACCACCCTTTTTTTACATCAAGCCATCTATAACACAAAGAAACAAAAAATAAAAGAAACAAAGAAAAAAATAAAAATGCTAAATAACATGCAATTCGTGCACATAAACATAGTGAAGACGGGGCAAAAAGCCCATGGGCGGGTAAGAAGCCCATGCCAATTATCTCATGAAATAAAGAAACTTTCAGTCACATTTTGCCCATGAGACGAGTGTTAATGTTTTAGCATTCGTCTCATGGGCAAATTTGACTGAAATTTGCTTTATTTCATGAGATAATTGGCATGGGCTTCTTACCCACCCATGGGCTTTGTACCCCGTCTTCCCCTACATACACCCACGCACACACACATTAGGCATTAAAACATCAATGTGTGTGTGTGTATGTGTGTGTGTGCGCGCGCGCGTGCGTGCGTATGTGTGTGTGCGTGTGCGTGCGCGCGCGCGTGTGTGTGTGTGTGTGTGTGTGTGTGTGTGTGTGTGTGTGTGTGCGCGCGCACGTCAAGTCAAGTCAAAATTTTATTTAGAGATGAACATTAAATAAGCAAACATACATGCTTTTTCTCATCAAGCCATCTAACAAAAACAAAAAGCAAACACACACGCGCAATACACAAACCATATTGCGTGCGTGCGTGCGCGTGTATATGCTTGCGCGCGCGCGTCATTCGCGCGCGCACTCGTAGACCCTATATGTTTGTCGAGAACCCCAAATAGACCTGAAAACAGTTGTGGGCAGAACGGGCAAGGAAATCGATTGTAGCCTTCCGACTCCTTTGTCCAAACTTTCCACATAATCTTCGATCGAAATTGGAACTCACGTTTTTCTCCCAAATCCGATCTGATAGTTGTTTGCTTGAAGCAAATCAACAAATGTCGAGTTAAGTGGATTGGCTTGGTCTACACGAGGGTTTTTATTTTCACCGCGGGAGAGCTTTCGTTCAATGATTACGTCCCTTTTTAGGTGTGTGGTTCAGTGGTGCGGACAAGCTTCCCTACTAAAAGACTTCCACCCACCCTTCCTTCCCTACTAAGTTCGTGCTGCGAGAATGGACGTTTTCTCTGTGTGTGCATTTCTGGAATTGTCGAATTGCTTGCAGTGGCGACGGTTGGGAATTGTGAAGGATTATTATTTTTATCATCACAGTTTGGCCGCGGAGACAAGAACAGTTTTTTTTATGATGGCTCCAGGAACATTCGCCCCTTGGGGACCGTTCGCTTCGGTGACAATTCGCCCCTACCGGACAATTCGCTCCGTGACAATTCGCCCCTATCGGACACTTCGTTCCGTGACAATTTGCCCCTACCGGACAATTCGCCCCTACCGGACAATTCGCCCCTACCGGACAATTCGCCCCTACCGGACAATTCGCCCCTACCGGACAATTCGCTCCGTGACAATTAGCTCCTATCGGACAATTCGCCCCTACCGTACAATTCGCCCCTACCGGACAATTCGCCCCGTTGACAATTCGCCCCGGAGAGAGGAGAGAGAGAGAGAGAGAGAGAGAGAGAGAGAGAGAGAGAGAGAGAGAGAGAGATAGAGAGAGAGAGAGAGAGAGGAGAGAGAGAGAGAGTATGGAGAGAGAGAGAGAGAGAGAGGGAGATTGAGAGACAGAGAGAGAGAGAGACAGTATAGAACAGGACACAAGCACACAGACACACACACACACAGACACACACACACACACACACACACACACACACACACACACACCACACACACACACACACACACCACTGTCTGTCTGTCTGTCTGTCTCTCTCTCTCTCTCTCTCTCTCTCTCTCTCTCAAATACTCTCTCACGTATCTCTCTCTCTTTCTCTCTCTCTCTCTATCTCTCAGTGTGCGAATTAGCAAATACTCCCTACAGGTATAACGGGGGCGATCTGTCCTCGGGGGCGAATTGCCCAGCTCCCCTTTCAGGGGGCGAAACGGAAGAACATATGAGAGAATAAAGGTGGACCCTGACGGACATGAGTTTTTGCAGGAAACACGTCGAGATCACCAGAAAGACACACACACAGGATCGGAACACTCACTTTGCTCTGGTTTCCTAGGAAACAAACCGTCAAAACGGCGATTCACTCCTTGGCGGAGATGCCGGAGAGAGTAGCCATTTTGGATGGGGTGGGTGGAGGACTCTCATTGTGGTTGAAGCGTCACCTTTTTTTTGTAGTGCAGTAAAAAAAAAAACGGTTTTGAGCTATTTCCTTTGTTGTGAGCTTGAGAGGGAAACTCTTTTAGATAAACTGCGTAAAATTTAAAAAAATAAGAAATAATAAAAAAGGCTTGTATTGCGAAAATTTCGTGCAAACGATTTAGCGGCCATTAGAAAAGAGACGGCACACGCCTTGTCTTTGGTGAAAGAATTTGACTTCCAGCACCTCCGCCAAGGAGGAATCGCCGATTTGACGGTTTGATTTATAGGAAACCAGAGCAAAGTGAGTGTTTCCTGGTGATCTCGACGGTGTTTTCTTACAAAAACACATCCGTCAGGGTGCCCCTTTAAGGATAAACAGCGATTAGTACACGGTCGGTTAATTGTGTCATTATCGAATTTATAACGGGAGAACAGCTAACATGGGGAATATCGAGCATGGACAGGAGCTGAAGAATGAGAACTTTCGCAAATCCACACGCACGCACACACACACACACGCAACAGGCAAGCACGCACTACACGCGCGCGCGCGCACAAAACACAACAGGAAGAAGAAGGTGAACACAGCTGACTGGCACACACACACGGAGATACGGAAATGGAAAGATGCGATGAAAAGCGCTTATTTAAAGACCCACCACGTCCATGAGTTGAAAACTACGGTTTTCACTTATTTTCCCTGTATCGCTGGTACGAAATCTTGCAGAGGGAAATACACGGGACGTGGTGGGTCTTTAAACGCAACCAAAGAAATTCGGGGGGGGGGGGGGGGGGGGGGGGGGGGGGGGTAACATCTGAAGGGAAGTAAAGTAACTTTCAAGTCCTTGTTTTGTTATAACATTCTGTCAAACCAAAGCGCTTGCTTGGAACTTTGATGTTGATTGTGTATAACTTGACGATGATGCTTTTCCCTTGGCTGCGGTAAAACGGTTGATTTATTTAACAAGTTTTCCGTTTGCTTCTGTTTTAGAGATTAGCGCTTTTTTTCCCCTCTTGTATTTCTGTTATTTATTTCGCTTTTCGCTTTTGTTGTACATCCATTAAAAAAAAAAGTTGATTCAAAACTAACGGATCTTTGACATGACCTAGAACACTCATTGTTTTGGGATTATTTCGGTGATCTGTGTTTGTTTATTCGATTGTCATTATTTAGTTGTCTGTTTTATTTTGGCTTTGGTATGTCTAGATGAAAACTGAGAAGATCTTTGGCATTCTTCTTCTTCTGCATTCCCAGGCCTTAAAGACCCACCACGTCACGTGTCAAAATCACGGTTTGTACGTGTTTTCCCTCTTATGGCTGGTAAGAAATCTTAAGAAATCTTCCTAGCTTAAGAGGGAATATGACACGTGACGTGGGGGTGTCTTTAAGACCATAATAGGTAAGGTATGCGTGTGTCCGGTTTACAGAGTTCACTGGTTTCCCCGCTGCATTCAGCCGACACATTCCGATTTCAGAGAGGAGCTCAAAGGAGAAGATCTTTGGCATTAAAGGTGGACCCTGACGGATGATATTGTTGCAAGAAACACGTCGAGATCACCAGAAAGACAGCCTTTTCAAGGATCGGAACACTCACTTTGCTCTGGTTTCCTAGAAATCAAACCGTCAAAACGGCAATTCCTCCTTGGCGGAGACTGCCGGAGAGAGAAGCCATTTTGGATGGGGTGGGTGGAGGGTGATTGAAGCTTTTACTTTTCTTGTAGTGCAGTAAAAAAAAAAAGACGAGGAGCTATTTCCTTTGTTGTGAGCGAAACTCCTTTAGGTAAACTGTATAAAATAAAAATAAAAAGGCTTGTATTGCGGAAAAATCCGTGCAAACGATTTGGTCTAAACTCAGGCGGTCATTAGAAAAGAGAAGACACATGCCTCCTCTTTCACTGAACAATATTTGACTTTCAGAACCTCCACCAAGGAGGAACCGCCGATTTGACGGTTTGATTTCTAGGAAGCCAGAGCAAAGTGAGTGTTGCGATCTCTGTAAAGGGTGTTTTTTCTGGTGATCTTGACGTGTTTCTTGCAAAAACTCATCCGCTCAGGGTGCCCCTTTAATATACGTTTCTAGGGCTTCAGTCTCTTTTCTTCCTTTAAGGGCAAAAAAATCTCTCTCCTCTCTCTCTCTCTTCTCTCTCCTCTCCTCTCTCTCTCTCTCATCTCTTCTCTCTCGTCTCTCTCTCTCTCTCTCTCTCTCTTCTCATCTCTCTCTCCTACTCTCTCGAATTTTGACTATTTCTGTATCT
>CM065701.1:26828117-26830617 GCA_017654935.2 Phymorhynchus buccinoides
CGCGACCTTTTTCCTCCTTTCTCTCCTCTCCCTCTCTCGCTCTCTCTGCTCTCATATCTCTTTCCTTGTATTTTCTTGCTTATGCTTTTGTTTCTCCTTCCTAGATCCTTTTGTCTTTCTTATATGCCTCTGATCTGTCTGTTCTTGTCTGCCTCTCTCTCTTTCGCTCTCTCTCTCTTCTGCAGTTCTAGCATTTTGTTTTGTTTTTGCTTAATCTCAAATTGTTTTTTGAGCCCAGACGGAGAAGAGGAGGGAAAAGAGGAGAGAGATAGAGAGAGAGACGTTCGGATTATCAGAGCGGGGACGAGACGCGACCGAGAGACCCCGAGATACCATTGAGTAGAGATAGATCAGAGGGAGACGAGAATGAGAGAGAGATATTTCAGATGATTTATTGCTTAGGTAATTTACCCATTGCAAGTGGGGATAATGTACATGAAACGCGGTCGAAAATCCGTCAAACACAATGCATGTTTTTGTAACAAGGTTAGCCAAGTCACGCAATGTACACTTTTCATGAATGTCCTGTGCAATAACACGGATAATGCTGGCAGTCCACAGCACAGACGACATACGGAAGGGGTGCAACTGAAAACAACAGAATGAGGTGATAGGGGGGGGGGGGGGAGAAGGGGGTCGTGGGTCAACAGTCAAACCTAGAAAGAACCGGCCGAACTGCTTGAGAGAGAGAGAGAGAGAGAGAGAGAGAGACAGTGACAGAGACACAGCAGAGAGATCTGAGACAAAGAGAGATAGAGACAGAAAGAGAAAAGGCTGAGAGGAAGGGACAGAGAGAACGAAAAGAGAGTGTCTGAGAGAGACAGACAGACAGACAGACAGACAGACAGAGGACCTTATATACAGAGTCCTGTCATTTCGCACGGAAGTAGGACGAAGTATTAGGTGACAACTCAGACTGACAAGCTAAGTAAAAAAAAACCCAAATACTCGAGGGTGGATATGTCGAGTGAATCGAGTGAATCGAGTGAATCGACCCATACTTTACCTACAGCTTTACTCAAGTCAAAATAGATTTGTTTGCCATAATAATATGTGAAATTGTATACTCCAGCCATGACGCATGTATATTCTATGTTGGTCTACCCTTTTCTTTGAAAGTGCGGTTTTTCCCCCCGTTTTGGTTTCTGTCTGTATGTATTTGTATTCTTCAAGGAAGCGAGAGAGATATCATTGGTACCCAGAGAGATACCTGGACAGAGAGAGAGAGAGAGAGAGAGAGAGGTAGAGAGAGAGAGAGAGAGAGGAGAGAGAGAGAGAGAGAGAGGGAGGGGGAGAGAGAGAGGGGGGGAGAGAGAGAGAGGAGAGAGAGAGAGGGAGGGGGAGAGATGCAGAGAGGGATGGGCAGAGAGAGCGAGAGAGACGAGAGAGAGAGAGAGAGAGAGAGAGAGAAGAGGGACAGAACAAGAACAACGTTTTTAATGAGCCGGTCCATCTGCCCATGTCAAAGGGAACAGTGGGAAGGGGAACATTGTTAAATCAAACAAACAAAGAAAAGGGAAAATCCATAACACAAAATATTAGAGAGAGAGAGAGAGAGTGAAGAGATGAGAGAGAGAGAGGAGGAGAGAGAGGAGAGGGGAGAATCGAGAGAGAGAGGGAGAGAGAGAGATAGAGAATTTCACACACAATTCACAATTCACAAAGTTTACTGATCCAGGCCTTCTGCCCATGTCAGAGGGGAGGGGTTACAAAGGAAAAGCAAAAGCAAGAGAGAGAGAGAGAGAGAGGAGAGAGAGAGAGAGAGAGAGAGAGAGAGTAGAGAGAGAGAGAAGAGAGAGAGAGAGAGAGAGAGAGAGAGATAGAGAGAGAGACAAGAGAAAGTGAGAGAGAGATGTGTGTGTGTGTGTGTGTGTATGTGTGCACGCATGTGCGCACGTGCTGTGTGTTGTGGTGTGGTGTGTGTGTGTGTTGTGTGTGTGTGTGTGTGTGTGTGTTCGTGTTTGTGTGTGTGTGTGTGTGTTTGTGTGTTACAGAGGTATTTCATGTATTGGTCATGTGAATTATCTATTTGCTTTGTTTTTGTATTGTAACAAGAGAGAGAATGAGAGAGATGAGAGAGAGAGAGAGAGAGAGAGGAGGAGGAGAGAGAGAGAGAGAGAGAAAGAGACTGGAGAGAGAGAGAGAGAAGAGAGAGAGAGAGAGAGAGAGAGAGAGAGAGAGACAAGACAGAGAGCACATTTTTTATTTTCAGTAGAGCATAGAGAGGAGCGAGAGAGAGAGATGAGAGAGAGAGAGAGAGAGAGAGAGAGATAGCGAGAGAGGAGAGAGATATAGCGCCTTGGGGGAGAGAGAGAGAGAGAAGAAAACCCTCAAAAAAACCTTTTTAAGGATTAGGCCATCTGCCCGTATTAAAAAAGGGAGACAAAGGGGAAGGGGTATAGTGGTGAAAATCCAATGATCGTAATATAAAAAAGAAATGACTGAAGCAAAACAAACAAGTGCAACGCCGAGCGGCTGCAAATGTCCCCTCGCAGCATCG
>CM065701.1:26843117-26845617 GCA_017654935.2 Phymorhynchus buccinoides
AGTTTTAATCCAGCTGCATCTCGTACTGGCCCTTAACCCTTTCACCGCCAATGTCGCATTTTTGCACCACAATGGTTTAATACCCATATCACTAAAAAAAACATCAAATCAAGGCCTATTATCTGGAGACCCTATTTTCGTACTTTTGGGAGGTAGGAATTGGCCTAATGTTATACATGTCACAGAGGAATTCGTAATGTTGCAGATTTTGTTTCTTCTCTACCCAAGTAAGTTTAATAGTATTTTTTGGCTGAAAAATGGCCAGCGGTGAAAGGGTTAAGACTTGGTCTCTCGTTTATGCTTGCTTCACTACCTGACCAGACAAAAGGAGACGAATTATATTAAGTCCTTGGTTCAACTTTCTTTATTCGGCATGCAGGATAATGATAGCGCGTGTGCTCGTTTATGCGTTTAGCGCATGTGTGGTTTGCGTGTGCCTATCCTTTAGAGGAGGATGGTGGTTTCTTTTGGTGTTTTTGAGCAATGCGTAAAACTTGCGGGAAAATTAAAACAACCCAAAACCACCCGACAGTAACACAACTCAGGACTACTAGGCCTAAGGCCGTGTACACACATAAGCGGATATTCCATGCGGAAACCCGTGCGCAATCCATAAATAAGTGAAACAAAGAAGGGAAAAGATTTGCGCACGTGTCCGACTTTCCCCTATATGCGTAAACTTTTATCCTTCTGTCTTCCACTTATTTAGGGTTTTCCGTACGGAACTTACGCGTCTAATGTGAACCCGGCCTTATTCGTTATAAGGTCATGATGCAGTGATAGGGTGACCCCCCAGCCTACCCCACCCCCACCCCCCAAAAAACAGAAAGAAAAAAGAGAGAAGAAAAACGCAAACCACAAACTCGCTAATCAAAATGTCAATACCCGTGATATCATTTTGTGTGGGTTTGGGTTTTTGTGTGGTCAGGTTTGTGAAGAGGATTTAGTCCATAAAATGTTATAAGTTATTCGTTGGGTTTTTTGGTTTTGGTTTTTTTCAAATGCCTTTAACAGCCACACAAAGACAAACAGTTTTCTTATCTATTCGCTTTCAGAATCCCTCTTTGGGTGATTTATTAAAGGAATAATAATTTTTTTTAAAACGTTCGTAATTTGTTAACCGTGTGACGTAAGTGTCCCGCGCGACCCGCTTTCTTTATTTCTTATCTACACCCCCCCCCCCCCCCTCCTTCTCCCCTCCCCCACCCCCCACCCTCTCTCCTTTTCATTTCTCTGTCCGGCCGCCACGTTAATTGCCACCCACCATCTAAAGAACGCCGAATAAGGCAGTTATCTCTGTGAACCACGATCTATCTCTCCATCACAAGAAAGTGACAACCACGGTTATCTCCCTTTGAAGACGGTTTTGCCTTTCCAATCACAAGGTTAGGAATGTCCGGCATGTGATAATGCTGCAATCGGCGCGTGATTGTTCTGTACACTCTGAACATCATCTTGTGACGTGTGGACTGTAATAAACCAATAGCAGGCTTTCATTGTTTGAAAGTGAAGGCTATAATTGGCGTAGTGAGAAAAAGTTTTTCACACAAGACGCTGAAACTGACTAGAGCAACACCTCTCCCAGCCAGAATAGCCCACCTAGTAAGTCTTATTGATGACTGGTGATTGAGACTGGTTGTTTGTTTGACCCTAGTTTTGATCTAGATCCTATGTTCAATGATGAATAAGGAGTAGATAGATATGTTATTGAAAAGAAGTGGTAAACATTCTATTCTATTTATGTGCACTGATTATTTGTGTGTGTGTTTTTTTGACTTGAACACTTTTGGTACCAGAACCGGAGTTTATGCCTACTAACCCATTTGTCTATTTTTAGTAGGAAACCTATGGGCCGCAATCTTGCACTTTATGATACCATTCCTTTCCAGGTGTTGGATGGAGAGTGATGTTGGATTGATCACCTTTTATGTTTTACTGATCTCAGTTTGTTAACTGAAATTCAGTTTATTTATTAATTAGTGCTATTGTACAAGGGAAGCCTTCTAGCCGGTTGGGATTCACTAATGCCCTGCCGACTGAAGCCCCTTGTCTCTAAGCCATAGAGATCTACATCCACCTTCTCCTGTGATTATCAGCAGGGCATCGTGGGCCGGACGATCATCCCGGACTCCACCAAGCACCAAGACGGGTCCGTCGCCAAGACGACCCGCACCCAGAATCCGCGAGGAGACCACGCTTGAACCGTGCCATCCCGCGAAGCCGTAACCGGAACGACTGGGAGCTACTCTCATCTGACGAGCAAGCCCAGCCAACCCAGCACTCGCCGATCACTACGGAGGAACTTGACAACAGCTAAGTCCACCGGACTGCGCCAATCACTGGAACTTTCCTACGGACACTGAAGATAATTAGTAACCCTTCCGGCATGGGGCGAACCTTATAGAAAGACAAAAGTCTTGTAAATCCTTTCGGATTTCATTGTTTTTTTATCCATATTTTGTTTTGGCGCCATTGAGCTGCTTTATTATTATTGTTGCAT
>CM065701.1:26850617-26855617 GCA_017654935.2 Phymorhynchus buccinoides
CGTAATTTTAAACCGAAAGCTATTCACTAGACATTAAAGACCCATCAGGTCACGTGTCAAAATCACGGGTTTCAGAAAAAGGCGAGTTTTCTGGATTTGTATTTTGTTCTTGAAATAAAACAATGGTCAGAAACTAAAATAAACATTCGTCTGCTAAACGATAATTTGAACTGGAAATGACGACACAGAACTGGAATGAGTAGGAAGTACAATCGCGTGATGCCAATGCCAATGCGCTCATGTCGGTCGCATGAACCGCACACACGTGTGTCAAACTGTGCTTTTCATTGATTTCCTCTGCAAGACTCCGTATGCTTAAAAATGGCTGCCCAAAAAGTCGAAAGACTGGATGGACTCCAACAATCACGAATACTCTAAGAACAAACAAGAACCACAGACGTGTCCCAATCAGCGTTGGAACTAGTTCTTGAGTTGACGTCAGAGTTTTTGTCTTCTACGTCACAAGTCTAACATGTTCTCCAATACAATTCTAATTGTATTGAGCGATACACAACAAACCCAGCACTTCAAATTCACTAGACATGTGTGTAGGTGTGTGTGTGTGTGTGTGTGTGTGTGTGTGTGTGTGTGTGTGTGTGTGTGTGTGTGTGTGTGTGTGTGTGTGTGTGTGTGTGTGTGTGTGTGTGTGTGTGTGTGTGTGTGTGTGTGTGAATGTTTATTAATATTGAATATTATGTGCCCTTTTTGTGTGTGTGTGACTATTGTATGTACAAATTATAGTAAGTTGTTTTTTATGATGCATGCAACTGTATTTCAGTCCTATATATCTCTGTATCTGTGTCTCTCTGTGTCTCTCTCTTCTCTCTTTCTCTGTCTGTCCCTCTGTCTGGCTCTCTGTGTCTCCGTCTCTGTCTTTCTCTGTCTCTGTCTGTCTGTATGTCTGTCTCTTTCTCTTTCTCTCTCTCATTCTCTTTCTCTCTCTATCATTATAAGTGTGGGTGTGAGTGTGATTTGTTAATAGTGTGGCCTGGGCGTCTTTAAGCGTCCATCAGTGTGAGTGTTTCAAGTTGGTTGCGAAAGTGTACTGTAGATTATGTCATTCATTATTTGGGCGTGATTGAGAAATTGACTGAGGGATCAGGGAAGGGGGGTGTTGGTCAATGTTTGATGTATACTTTTTGTTCATTGTGTTTATCTTAGTGATTTCTGTAAAGCGCTTAGAGCTTAAAGATTAGGCGCTATAAAAGTTGTCTTAATAAATAAATAAAATAAATAAATTAAAACAAACTTGGAGACGAGAAAGGTTTAGGCAAAACAAAGGCGAGAGAAACCGTATTTTTCAAACAACAGTAGTCAACAGAGAACGCAAATAATGTTCTCATAAACTGTCCCCTTTATCAACAAGCTCCGTATCCAGACAATACAGTTATTACCTGAAGATGTAAAAACAGATGTTACAGTGTTATTGTTTGGCAGTCAGAGCAAAAACCAAATAGAAAATACGTAAATACTCTATACAGTTTGTAAATTAATTCAGCTATCAAAGAGGTTTGGCATTGATTAATGAGAGACTTAGTGCGATTTTTCTCACGCCAGAGGGCATGACGCTCGTGTGGGGCTAATCCTCTCTATATTATTAGTTGGGGATAAAGAGAGAGAGAGAGAGACAGTGAGTGGTTTACCATCACTCTCTCTCTCACTACGCACCAACTAAGAAAATCGAGTGATAAGCCTAGCATAAGTGCATTGATGCCCTCTGGCGTGAAAAATATCGCCATAGGTTGACCATTGCTTCCCTGTGATTACAGTTATTTTGACTCATATGTGGTTACGTGGATATGTGACCTTGGCTGGAAATATGTTGAATATATGCTTTAAATTATCAGTTGTCTTCATGCTGGAGTCGTAAGCGGTTTTGTGCATTTTGGAATTAATTGTGTTTTTTATGTGTGTCCCCCCCCCCTCTCCCCCCCGCTGCAAATTCAAATGTATGTGACATTGTATGTGATACAGTTATTTTGTTGGTGCTGCGATGCTGTGTTGTGTATCTAGCGATTATTTTGCTCGTGTATTTTGTTATTTCATTGTTATGTTCCTGCTGTTTGTTTACTTTGTTGCCAGTGTTGTGTAACATATCTGTAGTAGTATATTCCTGTTCCAGCTTTGTTATTTGGGCAGGCTTAATGTTCCCTTTTTTCTTGTTATTTCATTGTTATGTTCTGTTCCAGCGTTTGATTACTGTTGGCAGCCAGTATTGTGTAACATATCTGCTTGTTATTTCATTATTATGTTCTGTTCCAGCGTTTGATTACTTTGGGCAGCCAGTATTGTGTAACATATCTGCTTGTTATTTCATTATTATGTTCTGTTCCAGCGTTTGATTACTTTTGGCAGCCAGTATTGTGTAACATATCTGCTTGTTATTTCATTATTATGTTCTGCTCCAGCGTTTGATATACTTATTATGGGGGCAGCCAGTATTGTGTAACATATCTGCTTGTTATTTCAGTTATTATGTTCTGTCACCAGCGTTTGATTACTTGGGCAGCCAGTATTGGTGTAGCATTGTTATTTCATTATTATGTGTAGATGCGTTATTGATTAGTTAGGCATGGATATCTGCTTGTTATTTCATTATTATGTTCTGTTCCAGCGTTTGATTACTTTGGGCAGCCAGTATTGTGTAACATATCTGCTTGTTATTTCATTATTATGTTCTGTTCCAGCGTTTGATTACTTTGGGCAGCCAGTATTGTGTAACATATCTGCTTGTTATTTCATTATTATGTTCTGTTCCAGCGTTTGATTACATTGGGCAGCCAGTATTGTGTAACATATCTGCTTGTTATTTCATTATTATGTTCTGTTCCAGCGTTTGATTACTTTGGGCAGCCAGTATTGTGTAACATATCTGCTTGTTATTTCATTATTAAGTTCTGTTCCAGCGTTTGATTACTTTGGGCAGCCAGTATTGTGTAACATATCTGCTTGTTATTTCATTATTATGTTCTGTTCCAGCGTTTGATTACTTTGGGCAGCCAGTATTGTGTAACATATCTGCTTGTTATTTCATTATTAAGTTCTGTTCCAATGTCTGATTACTTTGGGCAGCCAATGTTGTGTAACATACCTGTGCTTGAGCGCCTTGTATAAGCTTTCAGCTTGTTGTGCTCATTTGCATGTCTATGTTGCTGCCATATTGATTTTCAATAAAATTCGTTTTAAAACCAACTAAAGCGTATTTTTCCATGGGAGTCGATTTTTCAGCAACAAGAGGCCGTCTAATACCTCTAAGTGGTCTTGAAACACAATATATGAAAATCTAACTGTCTCCATGTAAGGAGGGTTTAAGTGGTCTTGAAACACAATATCAAAATCTAACTGTCTCCATGTAAGGAGGGTTTGCATTGTGTCAATGTTTTCCAGTTCGTTGTTTTGCTTTGTATTCTAAACGCGAGCAGTTTCATTTGTCTAATCCCCTCGAGCTGCTAGATAAGAGTCCTTTCGGGTTTTATTCAATCCCCCCCCCCCCACCTGTGTGCGCGCGCGCCAGATGACATTTTGAATCCATCCCGCGAAATTACCTTTCGGAAACAGACTGGTCAAACCATTGATTTTCCGATCAGTCACTTTCTTAATCAGGTCTGTTAATAATTTTCTATTTATTTTTGTTCTTTATTCTCTTGTTCTTTTTTTTTATTCCTTGCTCTTGTTCGCTGTTCTTGTTCTTTCTTGTCTTGTTCTTCTTTTCATCATATTCTTCTTCTTGTTCTCTTCTTGTTCTTGTTCTTCTTGTTCTTCTTGTTCTTATTGTTCTTTCTTCTTCTTCTTCTTCTTCTTCTTATTCTTCTCTCTCTTCTTCTTCTTCTTCTTCTTCCTCTCCTTCTTCCTCTTCCTCTCTCTTCTTCTTCTTCTCTTCTTCTCTCTTCTTCTATCTTCTTCTTCTTCTTCTTCTTCTTCTTCTTCTTCTTCTTTCTTCTTCTTCTTCTTCTTCTTCCTTTCTTAACATCTCCTCTTCTTCTTCTTTTTTCTTCTCTCTTCTTTCTTCTTCTTCTTTGTCTTCTTCTTCTTCCTCTTTCTTCTTCTTCTTCTTCTTCTTCTCTTCTTCTATCTCTCTTCGTACTTCTTCTCTTTCTTCTTCTTCTTCTTCGTGTCGTTCGTCGTCGTCGTCGTCGTTCGTCGTCGTCTTCTTCGTCTGTTCGAGGCATCTTTTTATATTCTCTTCTTTTATTATTCTTATCTATTATTCCTCCTTCCTTCGCCCCTTCCTTTCTTTCAATCTTTCTTACACATACTACATACACACACACAGACATGCAGACACTCACCCACATAACAAACCACCCCCACACACATGCATACTTATACCAATACCAATATCTTCAAACTCTGTTCCACTTCTTCATTTTCTTAATTTTTTTTAAATATTTATTTACATTCTCAGGTCAGGTCAGGTAGTTAGGACATTAGGCTCTCGCGGCCTCTTCACTGTCCTGTCATTCTTTGTTTGAACTTTTGCACAGCTGAGAGGTTTTTATATTTTGTTTTCCTTGTTTATTTCTTTTTTTTTTTTTTTGGCAAATCTGCCTTTTAGTCATGCTCATATTGTAGTTTTGATATGTTGGTGTATCCACCAAGGAGGTTTTTGAATTGTGTTAGATTCTGTGCTCGTTTAATATGTTTTATATGTACTTATGTATTATAATCTCTTCTATAATATTATATGCCGCCGTCAAGTTAAACGTATAATGGGCTTCTTAACGAGCACAGTATAAGCTTAAAGCTTGTTGCTGCTCGAACAGTATTGCATGCATTACTTGACTTTGAATCAAAAGTTGTTCAAGCCAACAAACATAATTATACAGGAATAACACACAAAACACACAACAACATGCTCACACACACCCACACAACACACAGACACACACGCACACGCACACGCACTGCGCGCGCACGCACACACACACAACACACACACACACACACGGACAATCACAATCGCGAGCGAGTGAGCTCACACACACACACACACACACACA
>CM065701.1:26858117-26863701 GCA_017654935.2 Phymorhynchus buccinoides
CCTCTCTCTCTCTCTCTCTCTCCTCTGTCGTCTTCTCTCTCTCTCTCTCTCTCGCCTAAAATCTATATCCTTTGACAAATAAAGTTTAAGTTTTCAAGTTTTCAAGAGTTTTAAGGTTTTCCTATCTCTCCTGCTGCCTCACTCTCTCTCATTTGCAGATTTTTTCTTTTTCCACGTATTTAAGCTCAGAGATAGATGTATAAAATTAGATGAATGCCTTGTTGGAATGTCTGCAATGCCCCCCCTCCCCCCCCTCAATAAATTTTGAAAATAAAAACCATTCGCATTCGCATTATCTCATCTATCTATCTATCTGTCTCGTCTCTCTCTCTGTCTCCTGCCTCTAGGCCTCTTCCCTCGATCCTGCTCCGCCCTCTCCTCTGAGCTCTCTGTCTTCGGTCTCTCATGTCTCTTCTCTCCAGGTCTCTCTCTCTCTCCTCTCTATCTCAGCTAGGCCTAACATCGGCCATGTGGTCTGGAATCGTCCCACCGATTACAGCCCGCTGGGTTCATCAGAGGGTGTTTTTGCACATGAACAGTACGAGACCTTTTTTTTTTTTGTTACAGAGACTATCCTTTTTCGAAACTTACTTATCAACATGACACAGAACATTACGAAACAAGCAGTGACGTTAGAGCAAGAAGAAAACTTTAATATAAACACAGAATATGTCGACGACAACGATGAAGACACAAACACGAAGGTCAATGACGCGAGTGGGCCCGACAACGAACATGCTGACACCTCCATTCCCACTACATGTGAGAAATCTGAGAAAGCTGGCGCAAAAAGCAACACACAAAGTATTTCCCCGGACAACCCGTGGCTAGGGATACTTGAGGCCCTTCAGGAAAACACCAGGAAAATGAAGCCTGATTTTCGTGAAACTTGGGACGGTACGACAGAGGACGGCAACAGTGAACCTGGAACACCCGTCAATGAAAATAGTCGATACTTAGTGACTGTGTGCACGGAGAACTTTAGTGATCGTGTTTATTGTGAAATAATTCGAAGTCTACTTCCGTGATCTGGAATCCAAATCGCGATGAATCTTTGTGAAAGAAATTCGGATAACGATCTTGTTTCTGTCCGTGACCACTTGCGTTTGCAGGGCTTTTTGTAAAAGCTAAAGGCAATAAACGTCAAAACATCGTTATCTTGTCTCTCCCTCTCTCTCGCTCTATCTATGTCTCGATCTCTCTCTCGCTCTCTCTCTCTCTCCTTCTCTCTCTAAAGTGACTCTCTCTCTCTCTCCGATCCTCTCTTTCGTCTTCTGTCTCTGTCTCTCTCTCTCTCTCTCTCTCTCTCTAGATATTATATATCATATATATATAATATATCTATAATATAATATATATATTATTTGTGACAAAAAATTATATATATATACGAATATAACATTCGCCACTCGAGCTATCTATCTCTCTGTCTCTATCTCTCTGCTCTTACTCTCTCTGGTCTCTATCTCTCTCTCAGTATTACGTAACCTACATCGGCCTGTGGGTGAATGTCCCCGCCCCCCCAGGTACAAGAATTGAAAAAGAAAAAACAAAAGCATGACACCATTAAACTGTCCCTCTTATATATATAGTTTGCTTTAATAAAACTTTTTTTGTGTCCAATATCTGTTGTTTGTGAACCTAAGAAAAGAAACTCAATTACTCAATAAGATTTTTAGACTTTACGATTTGTTCTGTGTTCTGAAAAGAATAAAAGAAAATAATGTGCTGATTTACTTTTTCTCCCGAATGGTACAGTGGAGATAGACAATGCCTATGCAAAGGACAGCTGTTTGGTCTTGTGAAAGACTCTTCAGTCTGCAATGACGGCCTGCAAAGTTGTCCACAGTGAATGTTCAAGCTGAGCAAGAAGACTTTTAGCTACAAGAGAAAGGTTGTCCTCTTAGCACCACGATTGAAAGTCCACGATAAAAGCAAACCAGAACTTAATTAACCAGAAATGGTAAAAATCTTATGTAAAATAACAAAAATAATAATGTACTAAAATTACAATACCTCGAAGATATTAGAAGAGATGTGGATGCCATGTTGGGGTCTCGAAACTATCTCTATCTCTCTATGTCTCTCTCTCTCATCGTTCTCGGTCTCTTCTCTTTCATCTCTCTGCTCTCTCTCGTCTCTCTCTCAGACTCTCTGCCTCTCTCTCCCACTCTCTCAGTCCCCCATAGCACTCCTTTCGACATCTCTCCGAAAGTAACAGACGATTTCTCTGTGCCCTTCTCTTTCTCTTAGTCCTCTCTTAGCTCTCTAAAATGGAGTCTAAGTTTATCTGTATCTAAAATAATGGGGGCTCTCTAATAGCTCTCTTTTCTCTTACTCTCTAGCTCTCCTCGAAAAATGCTTACAAAACCCATTTACGGGATTAATGAAGAAAAACCACATAAATTGGATTAAAAGGGGATTTTTTCAACAATACAAAAATATCCATGAATCAAAACACTTTTTACGGGTTATCGCACTAAGACTCAACTCTCACAAAAAAGTTATTATTCTCTTTATTGAACACGAACGGTCTTTGATTCAAAATCTGCCATTTGCTGCTTTTATTCTCGATCGATTTCCCCGACCATATTTATTAGTCTAATCTGCAGGTACGTCTTTGTAAACATTGTAATTTACATGCAGGCATATTTCCTAAATTTAGGAGCTTAAGCCCACATACTGGTCCATTATGTGAAATCATTTGGATCTGCAAGTTGTCCCATTTTTACCCCAAAGTATATCACTGTTTCGAAATGAAAACGGAAGTAACAGACGAGTGGTGTGCCCGTTAGGACACTTAGTTCCGGTTAAGGCGGAAAATGGTGTTTTACGTCCTCTTGGTCTGAATCAGACACATATGGGACATTTGTAAATACAAATATGGTGGGAACAATACTGGAGGCAATGCCCGGAGGCAGTACGAAACCAGTAAAGTCCCGATTTTTTAAAATTAATACAGATAGCTGTAGCGATGACCACGCCTCGGTTAAACCTCAGCGGCTATGGCACCGCCACAAGTAAAAAGGGCAATGAATTAGTTCCGGTTTAGGAAATGCTGTAAACACGGCATGGCTGCTCCGTAATTGTAATGGAGGGGTGTTTAATTGCTCAGTTATCAGTTTGTAGATTTAATAATATTAAGTCCTCGTTTCATGTTTCTTTCTTAAAGTGTTTACATTCGTTGACTATAAACAGTTATGTTCTTATTTGTTTTATTGATACGACCACATAAACACCCTAAAACTTGAAGACAAGAACAAAACATAGTTTTTGTTTAAGGTAGGTAACCTCAAAATTGTAATTCTAATTTTGAACTGGAACTACACAAAACCGACTTTCAAGACGAGACAGTAGGGAAAGATAAACCCAAAAGACCGAATTATGAAACAGTGCTATAGACCTTGCAATACCCAAATACAATTGAGTTAAATGGGCCAGAATTTTAGTTGGTCCAGTTTGACCCAAAATGTTGAGACCACCAAATTGGTATTAAAACGGACTACCTAACAAAACTGTCAAATACTCCCTAGTTTGTATTCTAAATGACTCCCGAATTTGCAAATATATATTTGAGACGCCAATACACCAACCCTCCAAAATTCATGTAATTTGGAAGCTTAGAATTTTTACAGGAATTGTTCAAAACTTTAGAAGCGTTTTTATCTCGAAACAGGCCTTTTCGAGTTTGTCCGTTTTGACTCCAAACCATCGAAATATAATCTGTTTTGTGACAATCAAAGTGAGCATTATCTTCTGCACGGGGAGGCTGGGATGGGTTCGGGGATGGGGTGGGGTGGGAGCGGGTATTTCTCGTTTCGTTTTGTAAACATCGTTTATGACTTTACCCGGTAGGCGTCTGCATGCACCAACACAGATGGCTAACGTATGCGCACATGCACGAACGCACACACAGATTTGTACACAAGGCATATACTCACGCCATACACAAACACACATGCCACGCGCGCGCGCGACAAAAAACACACACACACACCACACACACGTGTAGGCCTATCCATGCACACACACATTGAAACACACATAGAGATACAGCACAGACAGACAGGCACACATAACCGCACGCACGTACACACACACACACACATTGCGCAAAGCACGCACATGCTCACGTACACGCACGCGACGCACGCACACATCCACACACCACACACACATGCACGCACACATCACAAATGTACACATGCACACCAACACATTGAAGGACGCCCTACACACACACAGACACATACTCACATACATACTCACACACGCACATGCAGACGCACATGCAGATACACATGCAGACACCACATGCACACACACAAAACACACACAAACACACACACACACACAATTACACACACGCACACACAACGCACACGCACACACGGTTCAACACACACGCACACACACAGAGTATAGCCTACACACAGTGCCAAATAAAAAGGCTACCAAGGTGTGTAGCTTTATAGCAGGTTGGAGGATGCTACCTTCACCAAGCCCAGCATGAGAATCAGGACTCGATGTTGAGAAAAACCTAAAAGCTATTTTTTTATGTTTACATGTTTATGTTGTTTGTGCGTTAGTCTGGGGGTCAATAGGGTTATTGGAGCTTTTTGAGTTGTTGTTGGGTTGGGTGGTGGTGGTGGTGGTGGTCGTTTGTTGTGTGTGTGTGTTGGTGTGGTGGTGGTGGGGGTGGTTTGTTTGTGGGTGTGGTGTGTGTGTGGTGTGTGTGTTGCGCGTGTGCGTGTGCGTGTGCTGTGCGTGCACGCTCGACATGTGTGTGTGTGTGCATGCATGTGTGCGCGTGTGTGCGCTGGGGCATGCGCGCACGTGTGTATGTGATAGTTTGTGAATGCGTACGTAGAGAGAGAGAGAGAGAGGAAGAGAGAGAAGAGAGAGAAGAGAGAGAGAAGATAGAGAGAGAGAGAGAGAGAGAGAGAGATGGACGCAGAGAGAGAGAGAGAGAGAGAGAGAGAGAGAGAGAGAGAGAGAGAGAGAGAAGAGAGAGAGAAGAGAAGAGAGAGAGAGAGAGGTATGCGAGGGAGAGAGATGAGAGAGACGGTTGAGACAGTGAGAGATAGAGTCAGACATACATCATAAAGACTAATAACAGAACCGAACAAGCAGACAACTCAGCGAATCGACAGAAGGACACGCACACAGACATAATTATTAGATTATAAAATAAGTTTACAATAGGATACAATGAATGGGGCATTTTTTTTCTGTGTGTGTTGGAGAATGCGAATAGTCAGAAGAAAGCATCAACACACACACAAAAAAGTCCAAACACGCACCTATCACTTTGTCCAACACTACTGGCACATATCCCGTCATCACACACAATCACACCCTTATCAACGCACTACACACACACAACACTCGCACACGCACACACACACCTACCAACGACACCACAATTCAACGGCACGGCAACGCGCACAACAACACCACTAAACGTGCGCGCGCGCGTGCGCCTGCACGCGCAGCGCATCACCAACACAACAACATACACATACAACGCGCTACGGGTCATACCTGCTCGCTCAATGCCCGTGGCACGCAACGCTACACTTAC
>CM065701.1:26864201-26866701 GCA_017654935.2 Phymorhynchus buccinoides
TAGGTGTGTTTTTGTGTGTGTGTGTGTGTGTGTGTTGTGTGTGTGTGTGTGGTGTGAGTTTGTGTGTTGTGTGGTGTGGGTGTGTGTGTGTGTGTGTTTGTGTGTGTGGGTGTGTGTGTGAATGTTTATTAATATTGAATATTATTTTCCCTTTGTGTGTGTGTGTGACTATATTGTATTTACAATATTATAGTTAAGGATTGTTATTTTAGGAATGCTGCAAACTGGTTAATTTATCAGTCACTTATATATCTCTGTATCTGTGGTCTCTCTGTTCCCTCTCTCTCTTCCTCTCTTTCTCTGTCCTGTCCCTCTGTCTGGCTCTCTGTGTCTCCGTCTCTGTCTTTCTCTGTCTCTGTCTGTCTGTATGTCTCTCTCTCTCTTTCTCTCTCTCATTCTCTTTCTCTCTCTATCATTATAAGTGTGGGGTGAGTGTTACGTTTTGTTAATTTTGTAATGTGGCCTGGGCGTCTTTAAGCGGTCCATCAGTCTGTGAGTGTTTCAAGTTGGTTGCGAAAGTGTACTGTAGATTATGTCATTCATTATTTGGGCGTGATTGAGAAATTGACTGAGGGATCAGGGCAGGGGGGGTGTTGATCAATGTTTGATGTATACTTTTTGTTCATTGTGTTTATTTTAGTGATTTCTGTAAAGCGCTTAGAGCTTAAAGATTAGGCGCTATAAAGTTGTCTTAATAAATAAATAAAATAAAAATAAATTAAAACAAACTTGGAGACGAGAAAGGTTTAGGCAAAACAAAGGCGAGAGAAACCGTATTTTTCAAACAACAGTAGTCAACAGAGAACGCAAATAATGTTCTCATAAACTGTCCCCTTTATCAACAAGCTCGTATCCAGACAATACAGTTTTTACCTGAAGATGTAAAAACAGATGTTACAGTGTTATTGTTTGGCAGTCAGAGCAAAAAAACCAAATAGAAAATACGTTAAATACTCTATTACAGTTTGTAAATTAATTCAGCTATCAAAGAGGTTTTTGCGATTGATTAATGAGAGACTTAGTGCGATTTTTTCTCACGCCAGAGGGCATGACGCTCGTGTGGGGCTAATCGTTGTTCTCTATATTCTTAGTTGGGGATAAAGAGAGAGAGAGAGAGACAGTGAGTGGTTTTACCATCACTCTCTCTCTCACTACGCCCAACTAAGAAAATCGCGTGATAAGCCAAGCATTAGTGCATTGATTGCCCTCTGGCGTGAAAAAAACAAAAAAAATATCGCCATAGGTTGACCATTGCTTCCCTGTGATTACAGTTATTTTGACTCATATGTGGTTACGTGGATATGTGACCTTGGCTGGAAATATGTTGAATATATGCTTTAAATTATCAGTTGTCTTCATGCTGAGTCGTAAGCGGTTTTGTACATTTTTGGAATTAATTGTGTTTTTTTATGTGTCCCCCCCCCCCCTCCCCCCCGCTGCAAATTCAAATTGTATGCTACAGTTGTGTGCGAGTATCTATTATTTTGTTATTTTGTTGTTGCTGTTGTTGCTTGTTCGTGTTGTGTATATACATTCACTTGTTATTTCTCTTAATGTTCCCTTTTTTTCTTGTTATTTCATTATTATGTTCTGTTCCAGCGTTTGATTACTTTTGGCAGCCAGTATTGTGTAACATATCTGCTTGTTATTTCATTATTATGTTCTGTTCCAGCGTTTGATTACTTTGGGCAGCCAGTATTGTGTAACATATCTGCTTGTTATTTCATTATTATGTTCTGTTCCAGTGTCATTACTTTGGGCAGCCAATATTGTGTAACATATCTGCTTGTTATTTCATTATTATGTTCTGTTCCAGCGTTTGATTACTTTGGGCAGCCAGTATTGTGTAACATATCTGCCTTGTTATTTCATTATTATGTTCTGTTCCAGCGTCTGATTACTTTTTGGCAGCCAGTATTGTGTAACATATCTGCTTGTTATTTCATTATTATGTTCTGTTTCCAGCGTTTTGATTACTTTGGGCAGCCAGTATTGTGTGTAACATATCTGCTTGTTATTTCATTATTATGTTCTGTTCCAGCGTTTGATTACTTTTGGCAGCCAGTATTGTGTAACATATCTGCTTGTTATTTCATTATTATGTTCTGTTCCAGCGTTTGATTACTTTGGGCAGCCAGTATTGTGTAACATATCTGCTTGTTTATTTCATTATTATGTTCTGTTCCAGCGTCTGATTACTTTGGGCAGCCAGTATTGTGTAACATATCTGCTTGTTATTTCATTATTATGTTCTGTTCCAGCGTTTGATTACTTTGGGCAGCCAGTATTGTGTAACATATCTGCTTGTTATTTCATTATTATGTTCTGTTCCAGTGTCTTATTACTTTGGGCAGCCAGTATTGTGTAACATATCTGCTTGTTATTTCATTATTATGTTCTGTTCCAGCGTTTGATTACATTGCTTTTGGGCAGCCAGTATTGTGTAACATATCTGCTTGTTATTTCATTATTATGTTCTGTTCCAGCGTTTGATTACTTT
>CM065701.1:26871701-26874201 GCA_017654935.2 Phymorhynchus buccinoides
ATTTGAATAAACCATTTCGCATTCGCATTATCTCTCTATCTATCTCTCTGTCTCTCTCTCTCTCTCTCTCTCTCTCTCTCTCTCTCTCTCTCTCTCTCTCTCTCTCTCTCTCTCTCTCTCTCTCTCTCTCTCTCTCTCTCTCTCTCTCTCTCTCTCTCTCTCAGTAGGCCTACATCTGCCTGTGGTGTGAATGTCCCCGCTTCCGCTGTGTCAAAGTGTGCCAGTGGTACGCAAGACAGAGACACAGAACCAATCAACATGACACAGAACATTACGAAACAAGCAGTGACGTTAGAGCAAGAAGAAAACTTTAATATAAACACAGAATATGTCGACGACAACGATGAAGACACAAACACGAAGGTCAATGACGCGAGTGGGCCCGACAACGAACATGCTGACACCTCCATTCCCACTACATGTGAGAAATCTGAGAAAGCTGGCGCAAAAAGCAACACACAAAGTATTTCCCCGGACAACCCGTGGCTAGAGATACTCGAGGCCCTTCAGGAAAACACCAGGAAAATGAAGCGTGATCTTCGTGAAACTTGGGACGGTACGACAGAGGACGGCAACAGTGAACCTGGAACACCCGTCAATGAAAATCTCGATGCTTAGTGACTGTGTGCACGGAGAACTTTAGTGATCGTGTTTATTGTGAAATAATTCGAAGTCTACTTCCGTGATCTGGAATCCAAATCGCGATGAATCTTTGTGAAAGAAATTCGGATAACGATCTTGTTTCTGTCCATCCACTTGCTTTCAGGGCTTTTGTAAAAGCTAAAGGCAATAAACCCCCTTTGTCTCTCTCTCTCTCTCTCTCTCTCTCTCTCTCTCTCTCTCTCTCTCTCTCTCTCTCTCTCTCTCTCTCTCTCTCTCTCTCTCTCTCTCTCTCTCTCTCTCTCTCTCTCTCTCTCTCTCTCTCTCTCTCTCTCTCTGTCTCTATCTATCTCTCTCTCTCTCTCTCTATATATATATATATATATATATATATATATATATATATATATATATACAGGAATATAAACCATTCGCATTCGCATTATCTCTCTATCTATCTCTCTGTCTCTCTCTCTCTCTCTCTATCTCTGTCTCTATCTCTCTCTCAGTAGGCCTACATCTGCCTGTGGTGTGAATGTCCCCGCCCCCCAGGTACAAGAATTGAAGAAGAAAAAACAAACACACCATTAAACTGTCCTCTTATATATATAGTTTGATTTAATAAAACTTTTTTTGTGTCCAATGTATGTATTTGTGAACCTAAGAAAGAAACTCAATTACTTTAATTTTAACTTTACGATTTGTTCTGTGTTCTGAAAAGAATAAAATAAAATAATGTGCTGATTTACTTTTTCTCCCAATGGGGGAGATAGACAATGCCTATGCAAAGACAGCTGTTTCGTCTTCGTGAAAGACTCTTCAGTCTGCATGTCGGCCTGCAAAGTTGTCCACAGTGAATGTTCAAGCTGAGCTAGAAGACTTTCTACAAGAGAAAGGTTGTCCTCTTAGCACCAGATTGAAAGTCCACAATAAAAGCAAACCAGCACTTAATTCACCAGAAATGGTAAACATCTGATGTAAAATAACAAAAATAATAATGTCCTAAAATTACAATCCCTCGAAGAGAGTAGAAGAGATGGGATGCCATGTTGGTGGATCTCTCTCTCTCTCTCTCTCTCTCTCTCTCTCTCTCTCTCTCTCTCTCTCTCTCTCTCTCTCTCTCTCTCTCTCTCTCTCTCTCTCTCTCTCTCTCTCTCTCTCTCTCTCTCTCTCTCTCTCTCTCTCTCTCTCGAAAAATGCTTAAAACCCCAATTTATTGTATTTATGCTTAAAACCCCAATTTATTGTATTTATGGGGGCTTTTTTCTTTCTTTCTTTATATACCTAATCCTTTTCATTTTTTACGGGTTTCAAACTAAGATAACTCTCACAAAAAAGTATTATTCTCTTTATTGAACACGAACGGTCTTTGATTCAAAATCTGCCATTTGCTGCTTTTATTCTCGATCGATTTCCCCGACCATATTTATTAGTCTAATCTGCAGGTACGTCTTTGTAAACATTGTAATTTACATGCAGGCATATTTCCTAAATTTAGGAGCTTAAGCCCACATACTGGTCCATTATGTGAAATCATTTGGATCTGCAAGTTGTCCCATTTTTACCCCAAAGTATATCACTGTTTCGAAATGAAAACGGAAGTAACAGACGAGTTGTGTGCCCATTAGGACACTTAGTTCCGGTTAGGCGAAAATGGTGTTTTACGTCCTCTTGGTCTGAATCAGACACATATGGGACATTTGTAAATACAAAATATGGTGGGAACAATACTGGAGGCAATGCCCGGAGGCAGTACGAAACCAGTAAAGTCCCGATTTTTTAAAATTAATACAGATAGCTGTAGCGATGACCACGCCTCGGTTAAACCTCATCGGCTATGGCACCGCCACAAGTAAAGGCAATGAATTAGTTCCGGTTAGGAAATGCTGTAAACACGGCA
>CM065701.1:26879201-26889201 GCA_017654935.2 Phymorhynchus buccinoides
AAACTACCGCTTCATGTCTGTCACTAAACCAGAGGTAGGGGGAGAAAGGGGGGGGTGAAGAGGGGGGGACGGGGGGGGACAAATATCTGCTTACGATATAATAGTCTCGTTTCTAGAAATGCTTGGGAAAAAAGTGAAAATTTGTATTTTGCTACCCGTGTTGGCTGACTGGATCGCGCTCATGATTTCGGCACGTGCATGGATGTCTTTTCTGTGTGTTTGTGTGCTGTGCGTGTGTGTGTGTGTGTGTGTGTGCGTGTGTGTGTGTGTGTGTGTGTGTGTGTGTGTGTGTGTGTGTGTGTGTGTGTGTGTGTGTGTGTGTGTGTGTGTGTGTGTGTGTGTGTGTGTGTGTGTGTGTGTGTGTGTGTGTGTGTGTGTGTGTGTGTGTGATTGTGTGTGTGTGTGTTGTGTGTGTGTGTGTGTGTGTGTGTGTGTGTGTGTGTGTGTGTGCGCGCGTGTTCGTGCGTGCGTGTGCGTGTGCGTGTGCGCACGCGCACGTGTGAAGTATCGGTTTTGTATTTAATAATATATATTTCTGAATGTTTTGTGTTTATTACTATTGTTATTGTTGTTGTCTAAAGTTAACTTTGTAAGCGCTCTGAGCTCTTTGGAGAAAGGGCGCAACAAATTTCCATTATTATTATTATTATTTTTAATTTTTTTTAAATTATTATTATTATTATTATTATTATTATTATTATTATTATTATTATATTATTATTATTATTATTATTATTATTATTATTATGTATGTTTGTGATTGCTTTACAAATAGTCACCAGAAGCAAAGACCTAAAAAATATAAAGGATATAAAATACCCTATTTTGCCCTAAAATACCCAGATAATTATAAAGCATAAAAATACCCTACGATTTGGATGGAAGTTCAGTTTAACGTCGCGTATCGGCTTTCGCCATGTACGACGGGCAGAACAAACCAACCAGGGTATAAACACAAATGTATGTTCCCGAATCACTGTCTTAGCCAAAAGGCCGAGAAGCGATCAGAATTTTGGACCTACGATTTATCAAATAGGTTGATATTTATTTACACTTGGTTTTGCCACACAATAAAGTTTGATTATGCCTAACATTACTCCAGCGAAAAATAGATTAATCAGTTTTGGGCTGATTAATTTGTCTTTTTTTGTATTAATATTATTTTTAATTAAACAATGTTTCATCCCTCTGCTCAATAGTTCCTTCGTTCATCACTCAACGAGTCCTTTTTCTTTAAAGGTAGCAATTGGGAATGATTAATTAACATAACCAAAAGAACATTACATCCATAGGTCGATTTCTTTGTTTTGTTCTCTACCCTTGGTGTGGGAAAAAAACAGGTCAAGTCAGGTCAGAGAATGAGGACAACTAGGCCTCGCGGCCTCTTTCTGATTATTTGTATCCTTTTTCATGATTGGCATGACTAGGACGCTTTTAGATGTGTTAATCATATACACATTTCAGTTGTTGATTCTTGGGGTCTTTATCGAGGAGGTTTTGGAACTGATTAAGGTTAGGTGCCAATTTGATACGTGCTGGAAGAGAATTCCAGTATTTAGTGACTCTGTTACTAAAGAAATTCTTTCTAATGTTAGTTCTGCTGTATTGGGTTAGTAATTTCAAATCATTATTCCTAGTTTTTTGAGTAGTTAGAAAGTTGTAACAAATGTTTTTCTAGTAATATCAGAACTGTGAAAACATGTATAAACGTTTATTAAATCACTACGTAGTCGCCGATATTATAGGGATGGTAAACTCTGTTTATATAACCTGTCACTATAACCTAATTGTTTTAACCCTTTCACCGCCAGCCATATTTCAGCCAAACATTTCCATTAAGTTTACCTGGGTAGAGAACAAAATCCATCTGCAGTATTGGGGATTCTTCTGTGACACATATATAAAATAAGGTCTATCCTTACTTCCCAAAACTAAGACAACAGGGTCTTTGGATAATATACCCCAATTTGATGCCTTTTAGCGACATAGAAGTTAAATCATTGTGGTGCTAAAATGCGATTTTGGCGGTGAAAGGGTGAATGCTTTTACTAGTTGGGTTGCTCTCCTTTGAACACGTTCGATAGACGAAGCAAAATCAAATGTGAAAAATGTTTTGTGAACGGTAAGAATGGCAGCTGTGTTGTGCGCTAAAGACAGACAGACTGACAAACAGATACACCCAAAGCATAACATTCCTTGGGTGGGATTGGTGGGATTGAAAAACACACACCAGTAAAATGTCGTTTTTGTTTCGCAGCATTTTCATTTTGCCTTGCGGATGTTCGTGAAGGTGGCATCAAACATGTAGTGAAGACGGCAGATGATATAGATCCTGTGTGTATGTGTGTGTGTGTGTGTGTGTGTGTGTGTGTGTGTGTGTGTGTGTGTGTGTGTGTGTGTGTGTGTGTGTGTGTGTGTCTCTGTGTGTCTCTGTGTGTCTGTGTGTGTCTGTGTATGTCTGTGTGTCTGTGTGTGTGTGTGTCTGTGTGTGTGTGTGTGTCTGTGTGTGTGTGTGTGTGTGTGTGTGTGTGCGTGTGCGTGCGTGTGCGTGCGCGTGCGTGTGCGTGTGCGTACGTGCGTGCGTGTGCATGTGCATGTGTGTGTACGTGTGCGTGCGTGCGTGCGTGCGTGCGTGTGTGTGTGTGTGTGTGTGCGTGTGTGCGCGTGTGTGTGTGAGAGAGAGAGACAGAGAGAGAGAGGGAGGGAGAGCATGTTTGTGTGTGTATGTGGTAGGGTGGGGGAGTGGGGGGTGCGAGCGTTTGTTTGTGTGTGTGTGTGTGTGTGTATGTGTGTTTGTATATGTGTGTGTGTGTGTTTGCGTGTGTGTGTGTGTGTGTGTGTGTGTGTGTGTGTGTGTGTGTGTGTGTGTGTGTGTGTGTGTGTGTGTGTGTGTGTGTGAGTGTATGTGTTTGTATGTGTATGTATGTATGTGTGTGTGTGTGTGTGCGCGCGCGCTTGCGTGTATGTGTGTATGCGCACGTTTGTGTATGTACGTGCATCCGTGCACACAAGAGGCTATGAAAGTGCGTCACGATTACGTGCAAGAATGTTTTGTTTATTTAAGTTTCTATTCCTGAATAAAAACTGTGAGTTCATTGACCTGAAGTCTTCTTGTTCAAAGATAGTTTTAAGTCTTAGAATATCTTGACACTATAAAATAAAATAATAACAAATGACTGTCCGCAACAAACTGCCACAAGGACATGAATGCTGGGCATCAGATAAGGAGAGATAGCCTATGGATCAGGGACGGTATTCATGTCGAGATAGCATGAGACTTAGCATGATGCTAACTTAGAAGCTCTTCCAAAAGTCCTATTAAATCCTATAGGACATTGGAAGAGCTTCTAAGTTAGCATCATGCTAAGTCTCATGCTATCTCGACATGAATACCGTCCCTGGTGATTTAAAAAAGGTACACAAAATAGACAAGACGCTAACAAATCAAACATTTGCTGGTTTCACGGCAGGGATTAACGAAATGTAAACATTTATAGGTAGATGAAGATTTAACCCTTTCACCGCCAGCCATATTTCAGCCAACTTTTTCCATTAAATTTACCTGGGTAGAGAACAAAATCCGTCTGCAGTATTGGGGGATTCTTCTGTGACATATATAAAATAAGGTCTATCCTTACTTCCCAAAACTAAGACAATAGGGTCTTTGGATACTAGACCCCAATTTGATGCCTTTTAGTGACACAGGTGCTAAATCACTGTGGTGCTAAAATGCGACTTTGGCGGTGAAAGGGTTAAGGGGAAATGTCTGGGGGAAAAAGAGGCAAGAACAAAAAAGGGTAAAGTCTCAACAAGACAGGATGTTAACACAGGCTGATAAACGACAAGAGAGAGGAACAACAAATAAACCAGAAAGCTTCAGAATAGTTTCAGAATTCGTGGCTATGAAAACAACCATATAAATTGAATGGCTGTAAGATATTTTTTCTTAAAAAGATAAATGTAGACACAAAATAGGGAAACGTTTATCTAAGAAAAAACCACCACACAACAACAACGTCAGAACAAAAAGAGTTAGTACTAATAGAAAGGAACAGTTAATCAGGCTATGAAAACAAACAAGCAAACTAAAACATTGGACAGCAATAAGTTAGCCAGAGCGCATGTAAAGAGGTCTAAAAAAAAAACAAATTTTGCTAGAAATAAATTCAGAACAAAGAATGACAAGAAATCATGCAAAAGTCATATATGACAGGGAATCTTCTTCTTCTTCTTCGATCGCTCAGACAGTTCCCCGTCAATTATGAGCGCGGATTCGTCATGCTGCCGTTATGCGCCTATCTAAGAAACAGTTAGGGCCCAGCAAGTGCCGACTTCGGCTAGGGGGAAATGTTTTGGAAAGTGTTTCGTGAAAAAAAAGGCAAGGAGAATGGACCGGTAAAGGCTAGAAAGATAGCAGATAAGTAAGCAAAGGGAAAAGGCAGAGTCTCTCCGGGGGAGAGCAGCCCGAATTTCACAGAGATAAGTCTCTTTGACTTGAATATACCAAATACCAAAAAACCCCACAAAACCCCCCCACATAGATAAGTCACATACATAGCCAGAACCAAACAGAATTCTTTGAAAACATTACCAGCTACCTTCGCTCGCTCTTCGTTGCGCGGCTGGTAAAGATGGGTGTGTTTCAAATAACACGATTGAAAGTCATTGATAAGATAGGGTCACAAAGGAGACAGAACAGAACTGTCAGCAGAGGGACAAAATCAATTACACGTTTTTTGGTGTGTGTTTTTGTGTTTTTTCTCTCCCCCCACTATTTTGCTATTTTTTTCTGGTTTCTTTTCTTTCATTTATTTTTTATATTTTTCATCATTTTTTCTTTTGTTTCTTTTCTATTGTTTTTGTTGTTGTTGTAAAGGCGGTCCTGTTGTCTCTGTCTCTTTCTGTCTCTCTCTGTCTTCGCTCTCTCTCTCTCTCTCTCTCTCTCTCTCTCTCTCATCTCTCTCTCTCTCTCTCTCTCTCTCTCTCTCTCTCTCTCTCTCTCTCTCTCTCTCTCTCTCTCTCTCTCTCTCTCTCTCTCTCTCTCTCTCTCTCTCTCTCTCTCTCTCTCTCTCTCTCTCTCTCTCTCTCTCTCTCTCTCTCTCTCTCTCTCTCTCTCTCTCTCTCTCTCTCTCTCTCTCTCTCTCTCTAACTTTGTTAACTTTGTTATTGAATGTTCTATTTGCCCCAGGGCTGGGTGGAAAACAAGCATTGTATTGCTTATCTCATGTTTCCCTGGTTAAATAATTTTCGTTTTCGTTTTCGTTTTCGTTTTTCGTTTTCGTTTCCTCTCTCACTCACTCTCTGGAAAAGACATTCAGAACACGTATGCATATCTCTCTCTCTCTCTCTCTCTCTCTCTCTCTCTCTCTCTCTCTCTCTCTTCTCTCTCTCTCTCTCTCTCTCTCTCTCTCTCTCTCTCTCTCTCTTCTCTCTCTCTCTCTCTCTCTCTCTCTCTCTCTCTCTCTCTCTCTCTCTCTCTCTCTCTCTGGAAAAGACATTCAGAACACGCATACACTCTCTCTCTCTCTCTCTCTCTCTCTCTCTCTCTCTCTCTCTCTCTCTCTCTCTCTCTCTCTCTCTCTCTCTCTCTCTCTCTCTCTCTCTCTCTCTCTCTCTCTCGCTCGCTCTCACTCCCCCCCCCCCCCCCCTCTCGAATTCTCGATAAAACTTTCAAGAACTGGTGGGCAACTGTTCAACCTTTTCAACGCTTTTAGGCCAACAGGTTAAACCTCACAGACTGCGTGGTGCTGTCATGCCACGTTACTTTAGTCCCAGAGGGCTTATGCCTCTGTTACCGACTGTCACTTGAACATAAGTGTTGAAGATTTTGTAGACCCCCCTTTTTTAGACTGTTTAATTTGGTCGATGAAAACAGGTGGTGTCTCTGTTAATTACCGACTGTCACTTGAACATAAGTGTTGAAGACTTTAGACCTTTAGGCTGTTTAATGTGGTCGATGAAAACAGGTGGTGCCTCTGTTACTAATTGTCACTTGAACATAAGTGTTGAAGCCTTTAGACCCTTAGACTGTTTAATCTGGTCGATGAAAACAGGTGGTGCCTCTGTTAGCGATTGTCACTTGAACATAAGTGTTGAAGACTTTTAGACCCCTTTTATTAGACTGTATTATTTGGTCAATAGAAACAGGTCGTGACTTATACATTGAATTGAACTGTAGACCCCTAGCTGAACATGTTTCTCAGTGGTGGGGACATATTTTCCTGATCCTCTCGACTAAATTAGACAGTCAAAAAGAATCTCATTTGGGGTGAAAATGCTGATTGGCTTTATTACTGCATGTCACTTAAAAACGTTGATGATTTGATACAAGTGTGGTGCTGTACTGAAAAATAATTGTTTGAGTTAAAGTTTATGTTTACAAAAAAATAACAAACAACATTTTCATATTTCACACACGCGCGCGCGAGAGAGGGAGAGGAAGCTAAAGGAGAGAATGGAAGTAAATGGGGGGGGGGGGGGGGGGGAGTCGAAAGCAAGTGGTCGAGAGAGAGAGAGAGAGAGAGAGAGAGAGAGAGAGAGAGAGAGAGAGAGAGAGAGAGAGAGAGAGAGGGGGAGGGGGAGGTGGATGAAATATGACTTGAGAAATAACAAAATAACCACACACACACACACACACACACACACACGCGCACACGCACGCACGCACACGCACACGCACACGCACACGCACACGCACACACACGCGCGCGCGCGCGCGCACACACACACACACACGCGCGCACGCACACGCGCACGCACACGCGCACGCACACGCGCACGCACACACACACACACGCACGCACGCGCACACACACACACACACACACACACACACACACACACACACACACACACACACACACACACACACACACACACACACACACACACACACACACACACACACACACACACACACACACACACACCGCCGCTGCACTAACGGCGACGCGCTCTCCAGGTGAGAGCAGTCCGATTTTGCTGCTGTTGTCGTACCCTGGCTTAAAGACTCCAGGGATCATCCCAGCAAGCCGAAGCCACTTGAACACTGTGGCACAAACGCACCAGCTAGGGATGAGAACATTATCCGTGTGAACGTTTTTGAGTACCCCGCCACGTGGGCAGCCACACTCCGACTTCGGGAGGATTTTAGACTGATGATGCTATATATGCCAGGAGCTTTGTCATGGCTTTTAGACAATCCCCGTACAACCATGCAAAACCGCTCTTAAAGCTCACATCTTCCGGCAATACCTCTGGTTTCGTCCTTGTCCTGTTTCCTGCCTTAACACTATGTTCCCCACATTGTCAAGTCAAGTCAAGTCAAAAATGAATGATCTTTATTGACAATAAAAAGAATAAGCTTGATACAGCTTTTTTTTTTACATCATCTTGTGTGCGGGCGTGTGCGCGTGCGCGCGCGCGCGCGTGCGTGTTGTGGCTGTGTGCATGTTTGTGATAGTTAATATTGTAGTAGCTTATTTATATATTTATAATTTATTTATTTATTTATTTATTTATTTATGTATTTATTTACATAATTTTTTTGTGAAGCGCCGTGATCTCAAGAGAGAAAGGGTGCTCTATAAATGTTAATTATTATTATTATTATTAGTAGTAGTAGTAGTAGTAGTAGTAGTAGTAGTATTAGTATTAGTATTAGTATTAGTATTATTATTATTATTATTATTATTATTATTATTATCATTATCATTATTATTATTATTATTATTATTATTATTATTATTATTATAACAGCATTTTGATTGTAGCCACGGTGTTCTAGCTTATGTCAATTGGTCTGACACAGCGTTATAATGCCAAGGCGTAGAGCAGCCCGAATTTCGCAGTGTGTGTTGAAAAGTAGTACCCTACCAATCAATGGGGAACAGGGGTCCACCATTATCTTAAGTGTCTGCATGGCTGGTGAAGACGAACCCCCCCCACCCCCCACCCCTCTCTCTTCGATTTCGCGGCTCCCTCGGCATTTGCAGACTTGCCTTTCTTAGAAAATATGAACATATTTTGTCCCAAGTATTTTTTTGAAAGTTTTGAAAGAATCAGCGTTCAGCGTTCAGCGTTCAGCGTTTCAGTGTTCAGCGTTCTTTCTCTCTCTCTCTCTCTCTCTCTCTCTCTCTCTCTCTCTCTCTCTCTCTCTCTCTCTCTCTCTCTCTCTCTCTCTCTCTCTCTCTTCTCTCTCTCTCTCTCTCTCTCTCTCTCTCTCTCTCTCTCTCTCTCTCCCTCTCTCTCTCTCTCTCTCTCTCTCTCTCTCCCTCTCTCTCTCTCTCTCTCTCTCTCTCTCTCTCTCTCTCTCTCTCTCTCTCTCTCTCTCTCTCTCTCTCTCTCTCTCTCTCTCTCTCTCTCTCTCTCTCTCTTTCTCTTGTTCATTTTTGCCTTGTTGTGTTATGTTACTTTGTATGTTTTGATCACTAGTGTTGCCAGTATTTTTCTCTGTGTTTTTCCCCCTTCATTAATCGTTGTTTATTTGCTTGAGGGCAATGGTGTGAAAACGCTAACCAGCTTATCTGTTTTACCCTTAATAAAAAAAAAAACCCCCATTCGTATTCGTATTCTCTCTCTCTCTCTCTCTCTCTCTCTCTCTCTCTCTCTCTCTCTCTCTCTCTCTCTCTCTCTCTCTCTCTCTCTCTCTCTCTCTCTCACTCTCTCTCTCTCTCTCTGATCAATGCAAAGGCCAAGCCCCAGTCATAAAGCAGCGATGTGAAGATCCCAGTGTCCAATTCCACAATTCCAGATCCAGGGATGTCTAGTTGCTTCTTCGTGCCAGAAGGCAAAATGTTCTTCTTCTTCTTCTTGTTCTTCTCTGGTGGTGGTCAGCTTCTTTCCTTTTTATAGAAGTAAATTCACACACTTTAAAAAGGGGGTGACCAAAGAAAAAGAAGCAGAAGAGGAAGAAAGAAAGAAAAGATGAACAGAAAGATAAAATCCAGCTAACACACATACTATTGGGTTTAATTGGGTTCAGTAGAAGAAAAAACTCAGATGCAGCAAACAAAATAAAATTCCTAATTTCTGGACTGGGATGGGGAGGACTACAGGGAGCTGCCGGCAGCTACGAATTTTCACGTTCGCCCCCAGCAAGCTGGGAGCTAGCCGACCCTAGACACTCCATAAGGGAGTGCCCAGGCCCCAACCAAAAAGACAAAGACAGACAGAACAAACTAGATCCCTAACTACAGGGGTAAACACAGTTGGGGGTGGGGATGAAGGGACTGGGGTGGGGGATGAAGGGACTGGTGTGGGGACGTTTGTTCAGGGTTTCATTGCTGGGATGTGGCTGAGAGCTCAGCTGACGCTGGCTCTCCTCCAGGGTCTGGGGCGTTGGTCCAGTTCAGGTGCTGCTGAAGCCTGGAGTCGAAGGATGCCAGCGTCGGTGCAGCAACGATGTTCTCCGGGAGTCAGTTCCACTCCGGGGATCGTGAGAGGGGGAAAAGGTTCCCTGGCGGTATTGTGTCCTGCACGATCTGATGTCGTACGCCTGCGTGTGGGTCTGGCGTCCGGTTTTCTTCTGGCAGTTGGTTGCTTAGGCCGTGTACACACATAAGCGGATATTCCATGCGGAAACCCGTGCGCAATCCATAAATAAGTGAAACAAAGAAGGGAAAAGATATCCGCACGTGTCAGAATTTCCCCAATATGCGTCAACTTGTATCCTTCTTTCTTCCACTTATTTAGGGTTTTCCGTACGGAACTTACGCGTCTAATGTGAACCCGGCCTTAATGTCTTTAAAAATGGAAAGAAGAAAGGAAAGAAAAGAAAAGAAAGAAAGAAAGATCGAGCAAAGAAAGTTCGAGTACAATGAAACAAAAAAGGAAGGGAAAATCTCTTGGTTGTGCAATTTCGAATATTATGCCTAAGCTAAGGGCCCGCGGAAACGTGTTTTCTTCTTTTAAGAGAGAGGGAGGGAGAGAGGGAGAGCGGGACAGAGAGAGAGAGAGAGAGAGAGAGAGAGAGAGAGAGAGAGAGAGAGAGAGAGAGAGA
>CM065701.1:26896701-26899201 GCA_017654935.2 Phymorhynchus buccinoides
CACACACACACACACACACACACACGCACACACGCACACACGCACGCATGCACGCACGCGCACACACGCACATACGCACGCACACGCACGCACACACACACCTGTTTTCTAATGTGACATTTTACCAGTTTGCTCGGCTTTGGCAGGAAGGAGATTCGCTGACTGGTTTTAGATATAGAGTAGATTATATCAATGTTCATTCATCAACGTGTGTGTGCGCGTGCGTGTCTGTGTGCGTGAGTGTGTGTGTGTGTGCGTGCGTGTGTGTGTGTATGTGTGTGCGTGTGCGCGTGTGCGTGTGCATATGTGTGTGCGTGTGTGTGTGTGTTTATGTGCATGCATGTGGGTTTTTTGTTGTTGTTGTTGTGTGTGTGTGTGTGTGTGTGTGTGTATGTGAGCGCGAGCAAGTGTGTGTGTGTTTGTGTATTTGTTGGGTGCATGTATATGTGTGATTTGGTTCATTGGTTGAAAGAAATTGCATGTGCATGTGCGTGCACATGCACGCGCACGCGCACACACACACTCACACTCACACACACACTCACACACACACACACACACACACACACACACACACACACACACACACACACACACACACACACACACACACACACACACACACACGTGCGCGCGCACATTTTCCATCAGTGTCAAGTTACGCAATCTTCAGAACTCTCATTATGAAGTTCTGAAACAACCCCCCCCAAAAAAACCCACCCCAAAACCCCAACAAATAGTTAATTTGATCAGATCAAATCTATGAACACGTTTTCACCCACAAATTGACAGAATAGCTTGATCACGAAAACTGATATTCACACGGGAGATCAAATGTGTCTTGGGGGTTGGGGGACGATATTCGAGACGCGAAAGGCATAAGGACCGGAGGAGTGTATTTCTCATCTAATCCAGAAAATCCCAAACATCCTTTCAAAATGGTCAACCAGCAGATTTGACATTGAGCTATGGGAAGACGGGGTAAAAAGCGCATGGGCGGGTAAGAAGCCCACCCCAATTATCTCATGAAATAAAGAAAATTTCAGTCAAATTTGCCCATGAGACGAATGCTAGACATTAACGCTCGTCTCATGGGCAAAATGAGACTGAAATTTGCTTCATTTCATGAGATAATTGAGGTGGGCTTCTTACCCGCCCATGCGCTTTTTACCCCGTCTTCCCCTAAGTTGTTGGATGCTGAAAAACCAAACTGATAATGACATAAGGATGGGATCGCTTAGTTTGGCTGGAAATTATTTATTTTAAAAAGCCCACTGAAACAGACTGCAACGTCACTGATCAAAGTACCACACAAACAAATACACAACAAGTACAAAGTCACCTTATTTCATTGATGAGATAAAACATGTAAGATGTAATATTTCAACAAAAATATCTTTATCAAACATAGACAACACAACAATACTTCCCCTCCTCACAGTCGAGCAGTCTCCAAATGATCAGATTTAGACAGAAAAATCAGGAGGTATAAACCTGATCATTAAATGATTCTGTGTTATCTATGTTGTTTGATAAAGACATTTTTTGGGAAATATTATTACATGTTCTGTTTTGTCTCGTCAATAAAATAACGTCACCTTGCATTTGTTGCGTATTTATTTGTGTGGTACTCTAGAAATGATTACGTAGTACATCTTTAATGTCTGGTTTAGTCAGTACACTCAATTTCCTGAAGCAGCCCATCCCAAAGCTATTATAAGTAACAGGACAAAGTTGAGTGTGTTTATGCCAACAAAAGTGAGTAGGTTCAGGGAAAGAGTTGTGGGGAGGAGGGGAGGGTTAGATAGTTTAGGTGTAAGCCTATCACTTTTCGTTGGCCCATGGCAACCATAATATTTTTCGTTTACCTGGCGTATATAATATCCTGGTTTATGGGATGGAGAATCCTTCATATAAAATGCTTAGTGTATGTAGGGGAAGACGGGGTAAAAAAGCGCATGGGCGGGTAAGAAGCCCACCCCAATTATCTCATGAAATAAAGAAAATTTCAGTCAAATTTGCCCATGAGACGAATGCTAGACATTAACGCTCGTCTCATGGGCAAAATGAGACTGAAATTTGCTTCATTTCATGAGATAATTGGGGTGGGCTTCTTACCCGCCCATACGCTTTTTACCCCGTCTTCCCCTATGATACAAGTGATCGTTTAGGCTAGGAGGAGACGATTTACTCCAGGGTAAACCAGTGCACAATTTTGGGAGGCTGAAGCAATAACCTTGTAAACTTTAAACGCTTGTAAATGAGGTGGAAGGGAATCTTTGTTCTTGCCAAATTTGTCTATTATAATTAGTCATGTAACTGGTATGTCGATGGCAGTATGATTTTATTTGCAGTATTGTATCTGAACTTGATTGAGAAGGTGAATGTGGTCTATGTTTCGTCTTAGAATTTTCATATTGTAACTATTTTACTCTTGCATAATTGTGTGTGAGTGTGTGCGTGCGTGTATGTGTGCGTGCGTGCGTGCGTTCATGTGTGT
>CM065701.1:26921701-26930201 GCA_017654935.2 Phymorhynchus buccinoides
GAGAGAGAGAGAGAGAGAGAGAGAGAGAGAGAGAGAGAGAGAGAGAGAGAGAGAGAGAGAGAGAGAGAGAGAGAGAGAGAGAGAGAGAGAACCCCCAAGAAAAAACGATATATTTGCCTTAAAAATAAATAGATCCTCCGAAGTGGGAGTGCGGCTGCTCACGTGGCGGGGTAATCAAAACCGGTCACACACGTAATGTTCTCATCCCTAGCTGGTCGCATTTGTACCATAGGATTCGAGTGATTCGGCTGTTGGGATGATCCCTGGAGTCGTTAAGCCAGGGTACGACAACACAAAACAAACAAACAAAAGAAAAAAAGAAAAAGCAGGCAACTATTATCGCATCACCCTCGCGATGTAACCATGACGACACTATGAAGATCAACTGTAAATTCAACTAAGTTTTTAATCTGAAAAAAATGCCGGTGTTTTTTTTATGGACTACACAGCTCTAGTTATGTATCTATGCAAACTGGTAAGTGTTGTGTTTTCTCATTCGCTGGGTGGTTTGGAGTGATTGACTCAGGGGCAAAGATTAAATCTAGTCCTTCTCCTTGTGCCTTTTAAAGACACACTGACGCGCCACGATTAAGTCCCTTGTTTTTTTTTCTAGGTAGCTGTGACCCACATACAAATGTCCCCAACTTCAAATTGAGGCTGCTCTTTAAAGACACCCCCACCCCCTCACCCCCCGCACGACACGTGTCAAAATCACGGTTTTCACGTGTTTTCCCTCTTATAGCTGGTCAGAAATCTTAAAGATCCACCAGATCACGTGTCAAAATCACGGTTTTCACGTGTTTTCCCTCTTATAGCTGGTCAGAAATCTTAAAGATCCACCAGATCACGTGTCAAAATCACGGGTTTCACGTGTTTTCCCTCTTATAGCTGGTCAGAAATCTTAAAGATCCACCAGATCACGTGTCAAAATCACGGGTTTCACGGGTTTTCCCTCTTATAGCTGGTAAGAAATGTTGTTTTGACCAGGTTTGACTCCCATACAAATGCCCCAAAATTGAAAACGAAACATACTTTTAAAGAGCAGCCTCAATTTTGAAGTTGGGGGAATTTGGATGTGGGTCACAGCTACCCCCAAAAAACCCAAGGGACTTAATCGTGGTGGGTCAGTGTGTCTGAGGGAATGTGACACGTGACGTGCGGGGTCTTTCAAATGATGTTTCGTCTTCAATTTGGGGACATTTGCATGGGAGTCAAACCTGGTCAAAAAATATTTTCTTACCAGCTATAAGAGGGAAAACCCGTGAAACCCGTGATGTTGACACGCGACCTGGTGGGTCTTTTGGGACTATCTTTTACTGGCATTCCCAATCCCCGCAGGGCATCTCATAAAAGTGTATGCTATAAAACGTGATAATAGTAAGTCTGATATTTGCGTATCCGCATAGCCTTGAGAGTGTTGCTTGTGACCTTTTAGAAATGGCACTGGTTTGTATGGAGTTTTCACGTTTTAAGTTCATGATTAGTGGGATTACAAAACTTTTCCTTATGCATGCAGTAACACCATTTGGCATTTTGACGAAGATGGTAAATGAAAGGTTTCCTTGCAATACTTCCAGTTTGAAAAACTACAACCGATGCTTTGATATCGAGAGAAGGGCCTTTGTCCATCTCGCTCTTTCTGTAGGACCCACTTACGAAATATGATAAAATTTGGCAAGCGGTTTTTTTATAATTTTATTGCAAGTAATTACCTCAATCTCCAATTAACTTAATATCAACAGTGGTATTGCTAATGTGTGTGGGTGGGGTGGGGGGTGGGGGGGGGGGTCTTTTTTTTTCTAAACGGAGAATGTCACTTAGTGTTCAACATACTCATTGCTGTTTAAAAAAAAAAAAATGATATATTCAAAATGCTTCATGTTTCTAATGACATAAATGAACATTCATTAAACTTTTATTTTCATTTGCGTGCATGCAAAATATGAAATTGAAATTATCTTCTTGAAAGCTAACTAGACCCTGGAAACATTTTCATTTTTAGCTAACCGCACTTTGATGGTTTCGAAAACGAAAACGAAAACCAAATTTTATTTAACCAGGGAACATGAGATAAGCGAGTTACATGCTTTTTTCCACCCAGCCCTGGGGAGAATTAAAGTAAATCAAACAAGAAAGCTAAATAATATATGTACATGGGAGGGAGGAGGAGGGGGGGGGGGGTATCGTTATTAGCAGTTTCATAGTTGTCTCCCGTGTACAATTCTGATGGCCCTTTTTTTAGTTCATAGTCAAAGCCTTATACATTTTAAACATTCCCGCACTTGCTGCCTCGAATTTATCTAGTTGGTTTTTCAACATTTCTGTTAAAGGGTTTAAAGGGGCACCCTGACGGAAGAGTTTTTGTAAGAAACACGTCGAGATCACCAGGAAAACACCCTTTACAGAGATTGCAACACTAGCTTTGCTCTCGTTTCCTAGAAATAAAACCGTGAAATCGGCGATTCCTCCTTGGCGGAGGTGCTGGAAGTCAAATTCTTTCACCCAAAGAGAAGGCGTGTGCCGTCTCTTTTCTAATGGCCGCCTGCGTTTAGACCAAATCGTTTGCACGAAAGTTTCGCAACACACGCGTTTTTATTTCTTTATTTGTAATTTTATGCAGTTTATCTAAAGGAGTTTCGCTCACAACTAAGGAAATAGCTCCTTTTTGGTGTTTTTTTTTACTGCATTACAAAAAAAAGAAAACGCTTCAACCACAATGAGTGACCCCCACCCATCCCATCCAAAATGGCTACTGTCTCCGGCATCTCCGCCAAGGAGGAATCGCCGTTTTGACGGTTTAATTTATTGGAAACCAGAGCAAAGTGATTGTTCCGATCCTTGAAAAGGCTGTCTTTCTGGTGATCTCGACGTGTTTCTAGCAAAAACTCACCCGTCAGGGTCCACCTTTAAAGGGTTGTGTTCACCCTAGTAAGCATGCCAGATAGTGTTCATCTTTGCTCTTAAAAGACAAGAATGTCGAAAGGTCCAGCCACACTGCATACGATGCGATGCGATTGCGATCCGATCGTGACGATGTCTGTGAGTTATGAATCACGTGACATACTTCCGTGTAAAAAAATAATTTTAGTTTTCTCGCTCACTATGCTTTACGATAAATGTTTGTGTGTGTGTGTGTGTGTGCGTGTGTGCGTGTGTGTGCGTGCGTGCGTGCGTGCGTGCGTGCGTGCGTGCGTGCGTGCGTGCGTGCGTGCGTGCGTCAAGTCAAGTCAAGTCAAGTCAAAATTATCTTTAATGACGATAAAAGAGTAAGCTACAAGCTTTTTTTCATCCTGTCGTCATGAAAAGAAAAAACATACTGAATCAATAAAATGTAACGATCAACAATGAAACTTGGCGTACGGAGCCAAAGCACAATGAAGAAATATCAAAAACAAATCATACATAAATCATGACTAGCAAATACATTATGTACAAAATATAAATAGAAATACAATCATACTTTGAAAGGGAGAGAGCAAGAGGTGGGACAAGAAAAAAGATTGAGACATAGACGCTGATAGAGACATCGTAAAGAAGAGAAAAAATAAAACAAAAAGGATGTATGAGAGAGAGAGAGAGAGAGAGAGAGAGAGAGAGAAGAGAGAGAGAGAGAGAGAGAGAGAGCGCGAGCGCGCGCGCGCGCGCGCGTGCGTGTGTGTGTGTGTGTGTGAGTGAGAGAGAGAGAGAGAGAGAGAGAGAGAGAGAGAGAGAGAGAGAGAGAGAGAGAGAGAGAGAGAGAGAGAGAGAGAGAGAATACGAATACGAATACGAATGTTTTTAATGAGGGTAAACAGATAAGCTTTCACTACTTTACACCATGCCCTCATGGAGAAAAAAAACCCATGACTATCAAATAACAAGAAAACAAGAAACAATGCAAATAAGCAAAGATGGGGAAAAACACATTAAGTTTTCAAGATCAAGCAAAAGTACAAACATCATTTAACAAAATTCAAATATCATAGACCACACACACATACACACACACACACACACACACACCACACACACACACACACACAACACACACACACACACACACACAACACACACACACACACACACACACACACGCACACACGCACACACACACACACACACTCTAAGTACAGAAGAGAGAGAGAGAGAGAGAGAGAGAGAGAGAGAGAGAGAGAGAGAGAGAGAGAGAGAGAGACAGAGAGAGAGAGAGAGAGAGAGAGAGAGAAATGAAATGAAATGAAATGAAATGAAATGAAATGAAATGAAATGAAAATGAAATGAAAATTTTATTCAATAAGGCCATTGCCCCATCTGAAGGAGCATAATATACAACAGATTCAATATGCCACAAGAAAGAAGTATCAATGTTAATAACTATAAGCACAATATCATCAATTCAAAAGCAAACTATAAATACTCAACAATATTTTCATAAACCCACAAGGAAAACCCATCAAGTTTCGATATTCAACAACTGTCGTCTATTAAAGGCTAAATATAAATACAGACAAAAGTTTCTCACAATTCTTTCATTTTTCGAGGACACCAACGATACTAACCAAAACATACTTTGTTTGTTATGATATATACTTGGTATGAATTTATATCTTAAATCATTTAAGCAAGAACAACAAAAAACTAAATGTATTTCAGTTTCAGCTTCTGTTTTGCAAAGTGGACATATCAGGCTTACCTCATTTAATGAATATCTCGAGCTGTGTACTGCTAAATCTGACACACCAAATCTAAACTTAGTGAACATCGCCTTCAATTTCCTACTTATGTTAAACGATGTATAAAGTTCAATTGAATTTGAAATCTTAAATTCTTTATAAAAACAAAATCTTTCACTTGTGTTAATGTGATTATCCCAATTTTGCCATCTAATATCAACAAGCCTCTGTCTAAACTCTTTTACAAAAGACTGAACACAACCGACACCTTGATTTGTCCACACATATGCAAAACCATTTGTGCACAGAATACTTCTTACATTTGATACCCAGTTTCTTTTACCTTTATCATCAAGCTTTACTAATGTACTATAAGCTTTTCGTGGTAGTCTATGCTGATCCATGTGAATCAATCTTAACCAATATTTTATGCATCTAACACAGGCGTTAATTGTAATAGGGAATCGGCCGAGCTCTCCATAAACTAAATCATTAGGTGTTCTTACGCTAACTGAAAGGTACCTTTTCAACGCACTTAAATGCAACTTTTCAACAATATACGAAGCTTTATCCAGTCCCCATATTTCAGCACCGTAAAGGACAACAGGCTGAATCTGAGCATCAAAAATCTTTAAAAATACATTAGGTGAAGTGTTGTTAATACTATGCAGTTTACTTAAAATGTACAAAAGTGATCTTCTAGCTCTACTTACTAAATTTCACATGCCGAAGCAAAACTGAGTCTGGTAGAAAAATATATGCCAAGGTACTTATAGGAATTTATAACTTTCATTTCTTCATTATTATAAAACCATTTTTCTCTGGCAGCTAAATAACCACCTTTTCAGAAGACCACAATATTGCTTTTGCTCATGTTAACCTTTAATTGAAAGTTTGAACTAGCTCTAAATAAACTGTTCAACTGAGATTGCAGACCTGTAACAGTTTCAGACAATAAAATAATGTCATCAGCAAACAAAAGTATAAAAAGTTCTAGCAGACCATTATCCAGAGTTGCACCGTGACAACCATTTTGAATGATTTCTAAAGCAATTTCGTTGACAAACAAAGAAAATAACACAGGACTACATATATCACATTGTTTGACACCCTTAGTGCAGTTAATATAATCAGTGAAGATATCCCCACATCTAACTCTAGCCTTAACAGTTTCATACATACTTCTAATGCATCTGTGAAGTTTTCCTTTTATCCCATTTTTTAAAAGAATTGGCCACAATAGTTTTCTAGACACAGAATCAAAAGCTTTCTCGAAATCAATGAAAGCCGCATACAGTTTTCTATTTGAACAAAATTGTTTTTGAACGATTGCTAACAAAGTGAACATGTGATCAATAGTTGAATAATCACTCTTGAAGCCTGCTTGGTACTCCCCTGTTAGATTATTATTATTTACCCAATCTTGTAATCTGTTATTAGTCCGTCACCAAGACGGACTATTGCGATCGTCTGGTTTGTCTGTTATTTGTTTTTCTTTTTTTTCTTTTTCTGTCTGTCCCAAGGATATCTCCCGAACCGCTGGACCGAATCGCGTCAAATTTTGTGTGAAGGTGTGCCTCCTTAATAGGAAGAGATCGGCGCAAACCATTTTGCCGTCGTGACCTTGACCTTGACGTACGACCTTGAAAACCGAAAATCTATTTTTAGCCATATCTCGGGCACCGATCAACATAGGATATTGAAACGTGGTATGAAGGTGGTTTGGCTTATGCCCGTTCTGATGAGGGCATACCGATCAAGGTCAAGGTCAAGGTCAAAAAGATCGCTGGAGCCTGAAAATCGGAGGGTCATTTTTTTCTCCTTCTGTCTGTCCCAAGAATATCTTTCGAACGGGTTGACAGAATCACGTCAAATTTTGTGTGCTGGTGTGTCACCATGAGAGAAAGGCATCCGCGCAAACCATTTTGCCGTCGTGACCTTGACCTTGGCGTACGACCTTGAAAACCGAAAATCTTTCAGGGGCCATAACTCCCACACCGTTAGAGTTAGAGTCTTCAAATTTGGCATGAAGGTACTTTGGCTTATGCCCGTTCTGATGGTGGCATACCGATCAAGGTCAAGGTCACGGACCGGGCGATTAGTAGGCCTTGAAAGTGGTAGGGGTCTACACATTGGGTTTTAAGCCATATTGTCCACATTGGTACTTGACAGAAGCGCTTCAGATTGTGTGTGGTACTGTATACCCTAGAGAAGAAAACACCTGAGCATAAATTATCACCATGCTGACCTTGACCTTGAAGTGTGACCTTGAAAACCGAAATTTCCTTCTTTGCGCTATATGTTTCTTCTTCAAGCTGTATCTCGTGAACTAGAAGACAGAATCCCTTCCAATTTTGTGTCAGGATGTGACACTCTACGGGGTGTCGCAAGTGCGTGGCATTGCTGGTGACGGACATGTCTGCCGCTCGGCGACGCCCTTGTTTATAATGAAACCATACAATTTACTACTTGCACTGCATAACGATATTCCTCTATAGTTATTTGGGTCGTTTTTATTTCCCTTTTTAAATAGGGGTAGAATAACACACTCAAACCAATCCTCTGGATAAATACCTTTATCAAACATAATATTGAACAATTTCACTAAAAAAACTATCACTGGCTCATTTGCACATTTCAACATTTCACCAATAATGCCATCAGGACCAGATGCCTTACCAGTTTTTAATTTTCTAATTGCCAGTAATACCTCTTCTCTTGATATTGGTCTGTCAAAGTAATCAAAGTAATCGTTTGAATCATCAGTTATATCATACATGTTATTATCTTCTGCAACTAAGTCTTCTACATTTTCATTTTTTTCTAATACATTTTGAAAGTGTTCAAACCATTTGTCTACACTAATGTTGTTTTGTGGTTGTAATTTGCTCTTAGAAATCTTTTTAACATTTTGCCAAAAAGCTGTTTGATCATTTAAAGATCCAATTAGGTTGTCTGTGGCAATCTGATTAAATCTTCTTTCTTTCTCTTTAAGGAGGTACCTGTATTCTTTTCTAGCTGAACATACTTCTGCTTTATCTGCAGCATAGTGTGTACGGTAATATTTACTAAGTAGTCTTCTTACAACACACTTATTTGCTTGACATTCTTTGTCGTACCATCCATCCCGTTTAGCGCCATCTTTAATACAAATTGTTTTCTTCATGTATGCAGCATTTACTTTAAACAAATCATTAAGCATTTTTAATGCTTCATTTACATTAACATCCAAAAAGGCTGTGGCAAGCTCCAATTTTTGTTTACTTACCTCTGATAACATCAAATTACAAAATCCATGACCTTTGTCTACATTCCGGTCAAATTTTTCTATACGTACTTTACGGAATGGATTAGAGGAAACATGCACCAATTGTGGTTTTATTGCCATGCGGAATTCAAGAGGCACATGATCTGATTCAATTCTGTCTGAAATATAAAGTGAACTCTTTTCTGGCAAAGATGTAAACAATTCAAAAGACAAAAGAAAATAGTCATTCACACTGGTACTCTGATCAGAAATAAATGTGAAACGGCCAAGAGGATCCCCATCACATACACCATTCATAATATACAAACCAAATGTAGTGCATAAATTTAGTACACTTTTCCCAAAAGAGTTCAATACACTATCCTGGGAATTCCTTGTAACATCATTTTTGTTCAAGGCCATATTAACATCACCAACTTCATAAAAAGAAGGAACCAGATTAGACGTTCTTCCATTCAAGTCACCACACATCATAAAGTAAACATCATCATGAGAAACAACTAAATCTGACATGAACTCCTCTAATGCCACATAGCAATTGTCAATGCCTTTATAAGTGTAAAAGGAAGAATGTTCAGGA
>CM065701.1:26945701-26950701 GCA_017654935.2 Phymorhynchus buccinoides
CTGCTTAGGTGAGAGTGAGTGTGAGGGAGATCACGCGAGAGAGACAGAGATAGATAGATAGACACATAGAGAGAGAGAGAGAGAGAGAGAGAGAGAGAGAGAGAGAGAGAGAGAGAGAGAGAGAGAGAGAGAGTGACAGACAGATACAGAGACAGAAACAGAGACAGAAATGATAGAGATAGAGATAGAGAAAGAGAGAGAGAGAGAGAGGGAGAGATAGACAGACAGAGAAACAGAGAGACAGAGAGACAGACAAACATACAGACAGCCAGGGCAGTAAAGACATCCAGGGTCGGATTGCTTCACAGCCAGACGCAACATTTGGCCAGTCTAAAAAGGGACCGTTAGGTTATGCCTGCACAGGCGCGATTTACGAGATCACTTGGTCGACACAGAAGGGGACGCTTTCCGTGGTGTGCGAAATTGTTGCAGAAAGAAAGAAAAATGAAGAAAATGACGAGGAGGAGGAATAGGAACAAGAAGGAGGAGGAGGAGGAGGAGGAGGAGGAGGAGGAGGAGAAGGAAAATGATGATGATGAGGAGGAGAAAAAATGTGGAGGAGGAGGAGGAGAAGGAGGAGGAGGAGGAGAAGGAGGAGGAGGAAAATGAGGAGGAGGAGAAGGAGGAGGAGGGGAAGGAGGAGGAGGAGGAGGAGGAGGGGAAGGAGGAGGAGGAGGGGAGGAGGAGGAGGAGGAGGAGGTGGAGGGAGGAGGAGGAGGAGGTGGACAAGTAAAAGAAGACGGAGAAGAAACAAAGAAGAAAGAAGAAGAAGGAGGAGGAGGAGGAGGAGGAGGAGGAGGAGGATGACGAAATGTAAAAGAAGGCGGAGAAGAAACAAGAAGAAGGAAGAGGAGGAGGAGGAGGAGGAGGAGGAAGAGGAGGGGGAGGAGGAAAAGTAAAAGAGGACGAGACGAAACAAGAAGAAGAAGAAGGAGGAGGAGGAGGAGGAGGAGGAGGATGAGAGGGAAAAGTAAAAGAATACAGAGAAGAAGAAGAAGAAGAAGAAGAAGAAGAAGAAGAAGAAGAAGAAGAAGAAGAAGAAGAAGAAGAAGAAGATGAAGGAGGAGGAGGAGGAGGAGAAGAAGGAGAAGGAGGAGGAGGAGAAGAAGGAGAAGGAAGAGGAGGAGAAGAAGGAGAAGGAGGAGGAGGAGAAAAGTAAAAGAAGACGGAGAAGAAAGTCAAACAAGAAGAAGAACAAGAACAGGAAGACGACCATCGCTAAGTTATAAAACAAGAACAAACAAAACCAAAACAATTGCAAGAACAAAGGGGTGTGTGGGGAGTGAAAGGAGGGGGGGGGGGGGGAGGGAGGGAAGTTTAAAGCAAGAAGCACAATGGTACTCTGCATTGCTTGTTTTTATTGGGTTATGTTGGGGTTTTTTTTGGGGGGGATATAACAGCATTTCCCTAGCTGTCTTTCGCAATGATGTGGCAATGGTTCTTGATCTTGCTATTTCTATTTCTATTTCCTATTTCTATGTCTTTCTTTGTGGTACACATTTATATGGGATCCAAGGTTGGGTTTGTTTTATGTTGCCTATTATTTTGGGCAGATGATCTAGGAGGCAGAGAACTTTTTCCCGGTGAAATCTCTGGTATTTGTTTCTGGTGAAGTCTCCGGTATATTTCTGGTGAAATCTCCGGTATATTTCTGGACAGATCTGAGGGGTGAAGAAACAAAACAAGAAGATCAAAATGTGTCAACATTTCGATTTATTAATCTTTGTCACGACTTCCAGCAGTATATTTCTGGTGAAATCTCTGGTATATATCTCTGGTGAAATCTCCGGTATATTTCTGGTGAAATCTCTGGTATATTTCTGGTGAAATCTCTGGTATATTTCTGGTGAAATCTCTGGTATATTTCTGGTGAAATCTCTGGTATATTTCTGGTGAAATCTCCGGTACATTTCTGGTGAAATCTCTGGTATATTTCTGGTGAAATCTCCGGTATATTTCTGGTGAAATCTCTGGTATTTTTCTGGTGAAATCTCTGGTATTTTTCTGGTGAAATCTCCGGTATATTTCTGGTGAAATCCCTGGTATATTTCTGGTGAAATCTCCGGTATATTTCTGATGAAATCCCTGGTATATTTCTGGACAGATCTGAGGGGTGAAGAAACAAAACAAGAAGATCAAAATGTGTCAACATTTCGATTTAATAATCTTTGTCACGACTTCCAGCAGTATATTTCTGGTGAAATCTCTGGTATATATCTCTGGTGAAATCTCCGGTATATTTCTGGTGAAATCTCCGGTATATTTCTGGTGAAATCTCTGGTATATTTCTGGTGAAATCTCCGGTACATTTCTGGTGAAATCTCTGGTATATTTCTGGTGAAATCTCCGGTATATTTCTGGTGAAATCTCTGGTGAAATCTCCGGTACATTTCTGGTGAAATCTCTGGTATATTTCTGGTGAAATCTCCGGTATATTTCTGGTGAAATCTCTGGTATATTTCTGGTGAAATCTCTGGTATATTTCTGGTGAAATCTCCGGTATATTTCTGGTGAAATCTCTGGTATTTTTCTGGTGAAATCTCCGGTATATTTCTGGTGAAATCTCCGGTATATTTCTGATGAAATCCCTGGTATATTTCTGGACAGATCTGAGGGGTGAAGAAACAAAACAAGAAGATCAAAATATGTCAACATTTCGATTTAATAATCTTTGTCACGACTTCCAGCAGTATATTTCTGGTGAAATCTCTGGTATATATCTCTGATGAAATCTCCGGTATATTTCTGGTGAAATCTCCGGCATATTTCTGGTGAAATCTCTGGTATATTTCTGGTGAAATCTCCGGTACATTTCTGGTGAAATCTCTGGTATATTTCTGGTGAAATCTCCGGTATATTTCTGGTGAAATCTCTGGTATATTTCTGGTGAAATCTCCGGTATATTTCTGATGAAATCTCCGGTGTATTTCTGGTGAAATCCCATGTATATTTCTGGTGAAATCTCCGGTATATTTCTGGTGAAATCTCCGGTATATTTCTGGTGAAATCCCTGGTATATTTCTGGTGAAATCTCCGGTATATTTCTGATGAAATCCCTGGTATATTTCTGGACAGATCTGAGGGGTGAAGAAACAAAACAAGAAGATCAAAATGTGTCAACATTTCGATTTAATAATCTTTGTCACGACTTCCAGCAGTATATTTCTGGTGAAATCTCTGGTATATATCTCTGATGAAATCTCCGGTATATTTCTGGTGAAATCTCCGGTATATTTCTGGTGAAATCTCTGGTATATCTCTGGTAAAATCTCTGGTATATCTCTGATGAAATCTCTGGTATATTTCTGGTGAAATCTCTGGTATATCTCTGGTATATCTCTGGTGAAATCTCTGGTATGTCTCTGGTGAAATCTCTGGTATATGTCTGGTGAAATCGCTAAACCCAGTGGCAACGAAAAAGTTGTCATTTGGTCAAAATATACTCCCTTCCTCATCAGTCACAGAAAAATTGCATGCATAAGCAAAATTTGGGTGGCACGCCTCTGGCTGCGACGCGTTCTCCAGGTGGGTGCAACCCGAATTTCACAGAAACGCCTCTGTAACTATAAAGTATCTAATTAATACCTAATAAATATATGCGTTTCATTTTCTGTTTCTGAACAAACAACGGGTCTAGTGTTTTTCCGTTGTCTGTCTATCTGTATGTATACTCTGTTAGTCTGTCCGCCTCTGTTTGGTGTTTGTGGCTCAAGCCACAAACCTATAACTCACTTTGTCGGTCGGTCTGTCTGTCGGTCCAAAATTGTCGCACATTTTGACAAAATGTCGCACTTCAAATCGAGGCTACACTTCAAAATTAATTGAGGCCGCTCTTTAAAATGATGTATTTTAAAAGCGTACAAAATAATAAACATACGTAATACAGACACTACAACAGACACGACGAGTATGCGGTGCTTCTTTTGATGAGTATAAGTAGGATACATAGTTTTAAATGCTTTCCAAAAGATATAAAAAGTTACGAAATGGTGCAGAGATAACATTCTGGTTTACAGATTAAAATTATTGAAAAGCCAGGGGAGGTAACTCATGATTGGAGTGGTAAAAATAGACCGCGTGCCACAAACTATGGCGATTTCGCGCTTGTTGATCTATTTCACTGTCTGTTTCTAAACAAACATCTCTAAATCCACACCGCCTAAAATACTGAGCGTTTCCGAGACAGTAAACTTTACACGGGTTTTTTTGTTTTAAGAAAAATAGTCTGTTCATTCTCAACATCAAAGACTAAAGGTAAAAGAAACCACAACCCCAAAACCCACCCTTTCCGAAAATAACTTCAGTAATTCACAAAGAGGCCAACAATAAACATTAACCCACAGAGGTGTTTAGAAACAAAGAAACACTAAACGAAAACAACAGGCAGCATTTAACAATGTCAGCTAAATGTCATTTTAAAAACAAGATGGCAACGCCATAGAAACGTAGTCCCAGTTACCAGCAACAGGCAACCACCACTTTCAAGGCCTACCGATGTCCTTGATCTTGACCTTGATCGGTACCCTATCATCAGAATCGCCACAAGCCAATGCACATACATGCCAAATTTGAAGACTGTAAGTCTAGCGGTGTGGAAGATAAGGTCCCCGTACAGATTTGGAGTTTCCAAGGTCATACACCAAGGTCAGAACAGTGATGAGTTATGCACGTGCAGTATCTAGGTACCATAAGGAACAATTCTGTTAAGTTGTGTTCAGATTGGTTCAGTGGTTTAGGCGCTATGAAGTGGAACACATTTTGGTTATACACAGACGCACACACACACATACATACATACATACATAAATACATGAATACATGAATACATGATACATACATACATACATACATACATACATACATACATACATACATACATACATACATACATACATACATACATAAATACATGAATACATGCATACATGCATACATACATGCATACATACATACATACATACATACATACATACATACATACATACATACATACATACATA
>CM065701.1:26953201-26955701 GCA_017654935.2 Phymorhynchus buccinoides
GCTAAGCTAACTACACTAGCGACCAAAAGTTAAGGCCCAGAAAGACAATCATCTCCGAAAACTCACGAACTCAATAAAACGCACCCAGCTCATAACAAAACTGAATTTATTCTTTTAACATTAAGTTCATTCCAAGAAAAATACAGAACGAGTTCAGTCAACAAAATGACCCTTTCAACAACTTCCCCCTCCTCTTGAAAAGTCACACTCAGAATCAATTAACGACCAAAAGCTAAGGCCCAGAAAGACAATCATCTCCAAAATCTCAATCAAACGCACCCAGCTCATAACAAAACTGGTTTTTTTTTTAGTTCGTAAACGCACCCAGCTCATAACAAAACTGATGTTTTTTGAGTTCGTGAGTTTTCGGAGATGATTGTCTTTCTGGGCCTTAACTTTTGTTCGCTAGTGTATTTCCCCGTGGCAACACAGTGAGTTGTAAGTCATATTAAGGTCTCTGTACACATTAACCATATCCACAAACTATCTCTATCCCCCCATGGCAGCATAGTGTTAGGCCACTCTTAATGTGACTTGCAACTCACTGTGGTGCCATGGGGAAATAGTGATATTTTTGTGAATAATGTTAACGTGTACAGAGACCTCTATGAGCGGCCTAACACTGTGTTGCCATGGGGAAATAGATATATTTTTTTCGAACGTTGTTAACGTGTGTACAGAGACATTAACTAATTTTGGCTATAACGAAGTTGAACAAAGGGGGAAACTCTCTTTCTAATTAACTCGCCTTCACCAAAGTTGATTACGATACCAATCATCTAGCAATGCGTGGATCAGAAAGGCGAACTTGGCACATTCTTTTTTGAGAATGATGCTTCGTTTGTCTCACTTTGGCTCTGATCCACGCATTGCTAGATGATTGGTATCGTAGTCAACTTTGGTGGATGGGAGTTAATTAGAAAGAGAGTTCCCCCCTTTGTTCAATGTCGTTATATCCTCTCTTGGCCTCACTATTTCATTCTTTAATTTTGGCTATCTTGCACTTGTACACCCCCGTTTCCCTCCCCTCAAATTTTCCAATTGAAAAATGTTCATTGAGAAGCCACATTCCGCCATTCGCAGGAGAAAGGGATAGGGTCAGGATCAGCCTAGGATTATTTCCATGAAGCAGAGGATCATCATCATATAATAAAAAGGCAAATGTGTGTGTGTGTGTGTGTGTGTGTGTGTGTGTGTGTGTGTGTGTGTGTGTGTGTGTGTGTGTGTGTGTGTGTGTGTGTGTGTGTGTGTGTGTGTGTCTGTCTGTGTGAAACACAAAACGGGCCTTATAACTCCGCCGTTTTTCGACCGAATCGCTTCAAATTTGCTGTGAGCCCTAACCGGGCGATGGCAACGGCAACAGAGGCGGCCGTGTCATTTGCGCGGTTTGGCAAATGCGCGAAACGCGTATCTGCTGGCCTCTCAGCGCCCGTATCTCTGGTATTTCTTGACCGATTGCCTTCGCATTTGGCAGAGAGATGACCGGGGATGGTGACTATCGCTGTGCCAAACCGCAAGCGAATCGATTCAGAAACGCGCGCGATATACGCCGCTTCACCTTTTCACAAATAACTCCGCCGTTTCTTAACCGAATCGCTTCAAATTTGCTGTCAGGCTTGCTGTGGCCGGGGCAAATCCTGGCAGCAACTTGGAAGAGAATCGGGAGAGCGCGTCACTCTCAGAGCAGCGCCAATTGGAAATGGGGCCTTATAACTCCGCCGTTTCTTAACCGAATCGCTTCAAATTTGCTGAACTCAGCGTTACCAGTACTTGGCGTTACCGTTACTAGGCGTTACCGTTACTAGGGAGAGCGCATCACTCTCAGAGCAGCGCCAATGGGAAACAGGGCCTTATAACTCCGCCTTTTCTTTACCGAATCGCTTCAAATTTGCTGTACTCAGCGTTACCAGTACTTGGTGTTACCGTTACTAGGCGTTACCGTTACTAGAGAGAGCGCGTCACTCTCAGAGCAGCGCCAACGGGAAACAGGGCCTTATAACTCCGCTGTTTCTAAACCGAATCACTTCAAATTTGCTGTACTCAGCATTACCAGTACTTGGCGTTACCGTTACTAGGCGTTACCATTACTAGGGAGAGTGCGTCACTCTCAGAGCAGCGCCAACGGGAAACAGGGCCTTATAACTCTGCCTGTTTCTTAACCGAATCACTTCAAATTTGCTGTACTCAGCATTACCAGTACTTGGCGTTACCGTTACTAGGCGTTACCGTTACTAGGGAGAGCGCGTCACTCTCAGAGCAGCGCCAATGGGAAACAGGGCCTTATAACTCCGCCGTTTCTTAACCAAATCCCTTCAAATTTGCTGTACTCAGCATTACCAGTACTTGGCGTTACCGTTACTAGGCGTTACCGTTACTAGGGAGAGCGCGTCACTCTCAGAGCAGCGCCAACGGGAAACAGGGCCTTATAACTCCGCTGTTTCTTAACCGAATCGCTTCAAATTTGCTGTACTCAGCATTACCAGTACTTGGCGTTACCGTT
>CM065701.1:26963201-26965701 GCA_017654935.2 Phymorhynchus buccinoides
GCACTAATTAGACAATTAGTTCAATACTGTTAAATGTATTATAAATATGATGCAAAAACTAAACTTCTATTCCTCCTTTACCCTAAGAATGATAGCACCTTCTGGTGAGTGTAACCCTCATTAAATTTGCTTTTAGCAAAGATGCATTTTATAACTTCCCCCCCTCCCCCTCCTCCTTAATATCTCGGCCTTTTTCTTCTTTCAGTCTTGCCTTTCTTAGGCCGAGTACACACATAAGCGGATATTCCATGCGGAAACCCGTGGGCAATCCATAAATAAGTGAAACAAAGAAGGGAAAAGATTTGCGCACGTGTCCGAATTTCCCCTATATGCGTAAACTTTTATCCTTCTTTCTTCCACTTAATTAGGGTTTTCCGTACAGAACTTACGCGAACCCAGCCTTACTGTAGATTGGGCACTTAAACCTCTATCGTTTACTAACATTAATGTTCATCCTTGTAAACAATTAAAAAGTAATATGCATGCGAAAATATAACATATTAGGGGGGGGGGGGGGGGGGGGGTCGTGGAACAGCCTTGTGGCTACGAACGGATTTCCGCGAATCACTGTATGACTCGTTAAAGACCCACCAGATCACGTGTAAAAATCACGGGTTTCACGGGTTTTCCCTCTTATAGCTGGTAAGAAATCTTGTTTTGACCAGGTTTGACTCCCATACAAATGCCCCCAAATTTCAAAACGAAACATCATTTTAATTAAAGAGCAGCCTCAATTTGAAGTTGGGGGCATTTGTACGTGGGTCACAAGCTACCCAGAAAAAAAAACCAAGGGACTTAATCGTGGTGGGTCAGTGTGTCTTTAAGTGAGGCAAAGACAATGTGACAGTCGCGTGACTGTCCCGTGACGAGCGAGCGGGAAACCCCCGAAATAGGCCACGCCTCCTAACGCTACGGCTTGGCTGTTCCATCCTTTCTACTGAATAGTTAATAATGGAATGAATTACTAGTGACATTGATAATCGAGAACACGTAATAAGCTCAAAATGTTAATACAATACTGCTTCAATATAATTATGTTCGCTTAGAAGAAAAGCGAGACTGAAAAAGCCGAAAGAGCGGAGAAATAGACAGGTTTTTTCTGGGGAAAAAAGTACGAGAGAACACTTCGTGAAAACTAGAGTTGATTACCTCGACTTACTCGGTCAAAACCATAGCAACAATGGCGGCATGGCGTCGAAGCTTGAAACCGCAGGATACGAGTCAGCGAGTTGCAAACATTTTTTTTGTTAGAAACATCAGGGGCGGTCAGTAGGCCTATCCAAAAACTAAGAGAACTTGCAAAATGCGAGGTAAAAAATATATAAATGACATCAATTTTAAAATGACGCACGGTGTTCTAAGCGATTTTCAGTCCAATAAAACACACGAGGCGAGAGCTGGGGATCTACCTGAAGGTAGAGTAACTTCCCCTGTTTGACCGATTGAATGAGGCAAGATCACTGCCGCCACACACCATGAAGTTACTCCCCTGAATTATTCCCCGAACAATTCCTATTAAAGGGCCAACCCGCTGCATCGTATTCAATCCAAACGCGAATCCGATGGTGATGATGTCTGTGAGCCATGATTCCCGTGAAACTCTACTGTCTAAATAAATCCGATGAAATCCTACTAGTTGTGTTCATGGCATGGTAGTGGGGGCAAAGTGGTTTTCAAGGAAAATGGCCGGGGGTCCAGGGGCCTGAAGAAAATTCAATAAAATTCAATAAATGAGAGGGACATTAATTTGTCACTATTTTCATGCCATTTTAATCATCATATAGTAAAAAGCTAAGTGTCCGTGTCCGTGTCCGTGTCCGTGTGTGTGTGTGTGTGTGTGTGTGTGAAACACAAAACGGGCCTTATAACTCCGCCGTTTTTTGACCGAATCGCTTCAAATTTGTTGTGAGCCCTAACGGGGCGATGGCAACGGCAATCGGGGCGGCCGTGTTATTTGCGCGGTTTCGCAAATGCACGAAACGCGTATCTGCCGGACTCTCGGCGCCCGTATCTCCGGTATTTCTGGACCGATTGCCTTTACATTTAGCGGGTAGATGACCGGGGACTGTGACTATCGGTGTGCCAAACCGGAAGCGAATCGGTTCAGAAACGCGCGCGCTATACGCCGCTTCACCTTTTCACGAATAACTCCGCCGTTTCTTAACCGAATCGCCTCAAATTTGCTGTCAGGCTTGCTATGGCCCGGGCAAAGCCTGGCAGCAAATGTGAAGAGAATCGGGAGAGACCGTCACTCTCAGAGCAGCGCCAACGAGAAACGGGGCCTTATAACTCCGCCGTTTCTTAACCGAATCGCTTCAAATTTGCTGTACTCAGCGTTACCAGTACTTGGCGTTACCGTTACTAGGCGTTACCAGTACGGTGCATTGCCAGTACTAGGCGTTGAGCTAGTTCATTTTTTTTTAAAATTGTTTCAAACTGTTTCCGCGGATTTTCCGCGATTCGCGGAGGTCTACCATCTCACTTCTCTATAATTATTATT
>CM065701.1:26978201-26979237 GCA_017654935.2 Phymorhynchus buccinoides
CTCATTAACCTTTTCTTTAACCATCTCTATCTTTTTCCTTTAACCTCTCTGTTCCTTGTCCGGTCATTTTGTTTTGCCTATTTCAGAGGCATTCGTGATCGATTGTTCAATACAACGATTACCAGCCGCCAGCGAAGAGAGCGACGCTGGTAATGTTTTCAGTGGATTCTGAAGCCGACTGACTATCTGTCTGGCTATCTATGTTGACACGATAACGTAGGACGCTCAAATGTTGCATGCGGATAGGTACTAAGAATATATCGGCCAAATTCAAAACATGAAGGTCATAGGTCAAAGGTCAAGGTCACCAGAGTCTAAAATGCTGCCGAACCCCTGACACGATAACGGAGGGACATAGGACGCTCAGAGTGTGCATGCAGAGGGGCACTAAAGATATCTAGGCCAAGGTCACACACGAAGTTCATAGGTCAAAGGTCAAGGTCATTGGCGCCGAAAATGCTGTCGAGCACCTGACACGATTACGATTGAACGGAGGGACCTATTAAAAAATAAAATTCAAAGGTGAAGGTCACTGGAGCCAGAAATGCTGCCGAGCACCTGACGCGATAACGTATGAACGCAGGGACCTAGGGCACTCACATTTTGCTTGCGAATAGGTACTAAGGATATCTAGACCCAGTTCGACAATCAAAGTCATAGGTCAAAGGTCATGGTCACTGGAACACAAAAATGATGCCGCGCGGCTGGTGGTCTAGCCTCTTAACGCGCTAGTTTAGGACATTTTAATGCCTGTTGCCGAAAGGGTATCGAAACGCAGAGCTAACGTTTCGGGTTCTGCTAATGTCGAATCACTTCCTTTCTTCATAGTCTACATGCGTCTGCCTGTGTGGGAGTCTGTCGCTGTCTGTGCATCTGTCTGTCTGTCTGTCTGCTTATCTGTTTGGCTGTCTGTCTCTCTCTATGTATGTATCTCTTTCTTTCTCTTTATCTTTTCAACCCATCCCACTCCCCCTCACCCCTTTTCTCTCTTCCTCTCTCCCACTCTCTGTCCCTCCCTCTCTTTCTCTCGCTCCCT
>CM065701.1:27002237-27004737 GCA_017654935.2 Phymorhynchus buccinoides
GTCCGCCAGAACCACTATGCCCCCCTCTACTAACTGGCAGTCATTGTCGAATACGACAGAATGCAACAATCTTAGAAGCCCTTCTAATGTGGTCGGATTGAACAGGATTTAGAGGGACTTCTAAGATATTGTCTACTTGCCAGCCTTAAGGTCCCCATTGTGAACCCGGAAGTGTCGATACTGTATTTTTTTGCGGAAATGTACTGTATGGGTCTCCAGCAGTCAGAAAATGCCGGATGCTAACTTGCATGTGTTGAGCAATTTGCATAATTAGCATAATTAGCTCAAATTAGCATAATTACATCTATCGGTAATATCTCGGCAACCCCTTTTTGGACGATCTTAGAGTGGTTTTCGGGGTTACTGGTGACTCTGAATCCATTTATGACATTTCTGAAATTCAAGATGGCCGCCACTTCCGGTTTAAACCGGAAGTGGCCATATTTCAGCCCCCGGTGGGCAATAATTGAAATAACGTCAACTCGGTTATAAATTGCAGGATGTTTATACAACAAAATATGAATTTAATCTTATATTAATCAAGGCCCACTGATGATGTTGATGATGTGATTTAAGGGGCTGAAATATGGCCATTTCCGGTTTAAACCGGAAGTGGCGGCCATCTTGAATTTCAGAAATGTCATAAATGGATTCAGAGTCACCAATAACCCCGAAAACCACTCTAAGATCGTCCGAATCGGCCAAGGGGTTGCCGAGATATTACCGATAGAGGTAATTATGCTAATTTGAGGTAAATTAATGAGCTAATTATGCAAATTGCTCAACACATGCAAGTTAGCATCCGGCATTTTCTGACTGCTGGAGACCCATACAGTACATTTCCGCAAAAAAAACCTTACAGTACTCGACACTTCCGGGTTCACATGTTTGGCAAATAGACTAATAGTATTGATGATTATTAAGTCTCATACTATCTCAATGTGAATACAGGCCCTGGATTTTTCTCTCTCTAAATTTGGACACGAAGAATGCATTTTACGATGTTTCTTATTTTTCCCCCCCCCCCCCCCCCCCTCCATAAGCACACACATACACGAAACGCACACTCCCATACAGAAGACAGACTTACTCTCCCTCTCCTGTCTCTCTCCCTATCCCCCCCCCCTCTCTCTCTCTCTCTCTCTCTCTCTGTCTGTCTGTCTGTCTGTCTGTCTCTCTCTCTCTCTCTCTCTCTCTCTCTCTCTCTCTCTCTCTCTCTCTCTCTCTCTGTCTCTGTCTCTCTCTCTCTCTCTCTCTCTTCTCTCTCTCTCTCTCTCTCTCTCTCTCTCTCTCTCTCTCTCTCTCTCTCTCTCTCTCTCTCTCTAAGATATAAATATTCCATTAAGAGTCCAGGGAGTTATTTGTCCAGGCAGAACCAGTGTGCAAGAATTCTTAACCGTGATCTTGACAGCCAACTTAATTTGTCCAAATATCTTTTTCTTGCGTTGAAACGTAGAGCTAATCAGTAATCCTGCAAACTTAGAGTAATGACATTTTCGACTATTTTATGTTATCTTTAAGGCATAGATGTATGCTATGATGCTTGAGTATTTTTGTGTGTGAGGTTATGTTTCCTTCTGTTTGTTTGTTTGCATGCATCCATGAGTGTGTGTATGCATTTTGTTTCATTCATCATTCACGCAATATTTTGTGATCTAATCTTATGTTTAATATTTGCTTATTTCTCGCTTGTTTTTGTGATGTTGTAACGGGTCACGGGCCTATACACAATTAAACATTTGTCATTTGTCATTTGTCTCTCTCTCTTTCTGTCCGTCTGTCTCTCTCTCTCTCTCTCTCTCTCTCTCTCTCTCTCTCTCTCTCTCTCTCTCTGTCTCTCTGTCTCTCTCTCTCTCTCTCTCTCTCTCTCTCTCTCTCTCTCTCTCTCTCTCTCTCTCTCTCTCTCTCTCTCTCTCTCTCTCTCTCTCTCTCTCTTAACTGGGTTACAAATGTACGCAAATGTTTATGTGAAAACAGATTTATGTATGCATGGTTGAATCAGGGCGTTGGATGTTGCAGGCAGTTTATTAAAACCTTTAGACAGAGATTAACTGACAATCGATGGCAAGTCTGGAATGATCATATACAAAATAGTGATAGATTTTATATGTACAGGATGTTTGGAATCGAAGATCACGTTGTTCAAATCTATTTGACAAGTCGTATAGCTAGACACCTGAAGTTTATAATGATTAGATTCAGATTTGGAATTTCGGATCTGTTTGTACATTCAAAACGTTATTCAAACATAGACGATTTAATATGCCCTATTTGTAAAGAAGGACAAGATAATGAGTTGCATTTAGTATTTACATGTCCATTTTTCAACGATCTTAGAAAATAATTAATTGCACCTAAATTTTACAGGAATCCTAGTTTATTTAAACTTAGTCTCCTTATGTCCAGTAGAAATGAAAACACAATTAAAAAAACTGTGTATATTTTTGTACAAGGCTTTTAAACTTCGAGATATCGTACTATCGTGAGTATTTTTTATTTT
>CM065701.1:27009737-27017237 GCA_017654935.2 Phymorhynchus buccinoides
ACATCAGTGGATAGCTTGCATCTTGGCAAACTAGTATACCAAATTTGATGATAGACTGAATAGTTTTTGAGAAAAAAGGACGAATATCCGGACGGACGGACGCCGGACGGACGGACGGACCAAACAAAAACTATAGTTCCCCGAACCTTCGGCTCGGGGACTAATAAATAAATAAATGTTACTTCAAGACATACACATTAACATAAATACATACGCATTTACATACATAGGTCTACATGCATGCTTATACACAACATTCATACATGCAAGTATTGAGAGAGAGAGAGAGAGAGAGAGGGAGAGAGAGAGAGAGAGAGAGAGAGAGAGAGAGAGAGAGAGAGAGAGAGAGAGAGAGAGAGAGAGAGAGAGAGAGAGAGAGAGAGAGAGTAGTATTTGGGCAAAGGATCTAACGCCATAATGAGAGAGAGAGAGAGGGAGAGAGAGAGAGAGAGAGAGAGAGAGAGAGAGAGAGAGAGAGAGAGAGAGAGAGAGAGTATTTGGGCAAAGGATCTAACGCCATAATGAGAGAGAGAGAGAGAGAGAGAGAGAGAGAGAGAGAGAGAGAGAGAGAGAGAGAGAGAGAGAGAGAGACAGAAAGGAAGAAGAGAGAGAGACAGAGAGAGAGAGAGAGTATTTGGGCAAAGGATCTAACGCCATAATGAGAGGAGAGAGAGAGAGAGAGAGAGAGAGAGAGAGAGAGAGAGAGAGAGAGAGAGAGAGACAGAGAGAGAGAGAGAGAGAGACAGAGAGAGAGAGAGAGAGTATTTGGGCAAAGGATCTAACGCCATAATGAGAGAGAGAGAGAGAGGAGAGAGAGAGAGAGAGAGAGAGCCCTAGGATGAGAGAGAGACAGAGAGAGAGAGAGAGAGTATTTGGGCAAAGGATCTAACGCCATAATGAGAGAGAGAGAGAGAGAGAGAGAGAGAGAGAGAGAGAGAGAGAGAGAAGAGAGAGAGAGACAGAGACAAGAGAGAGAGAGAGACAGAGAGAGAGAGAGAGAGTATTTGGGCAAAGGATCTAACGCCATAATGAGAGAGAGAGAGAGAGAGAGAGAGAGAGAGAGAGAGAGAGAGAGAGAGAGAGAGAGAGAGAGAGAGAGAGAGTATTACATTTTGGGCAAAGGATCTAACGCCATAATAACTTAACTCGATCCTCAATTTCGGAAAAAAGATCTTCGGCTCTTCGGCAGACGACAGCCTTCGTCCGGGCCACTGGGGCTCCTGTCTGAGCGATTGATGAAGAAGCAGAAGAAGAAGAAGAAAAAAAGAAGAAGAAGAAGAAGAAGAAGAAGAAGAAGAAGAAGATCCTCAATGGCCCTCTTGTACTTGGAGTTGGATGAAATCGCAGTACATCGTGGAACAAATGCCGGTCGGTCTTTAGTCTGACACCCGGGATCTTCTTCATCTTCTTTCTTCTTCTTCCTCTTCTTCTTCTTCTTTCTTCTTCTTCTTCTTCTTCTTCGATCGCTCAGACAGTTTCCTGTCAATTATGAGCGCAGATGCGTCATGCTTCCGTTATGCGCCTAACTGAGAAATAGGTAGGCCCAGCAAGTCCGACTTCGGCTGGAGGAATTGTTTTTGAAAGCGTTTCGTGAAAGAAAAAGAAAAAAGGCAGGAGAATGGACCTGGTAAGGCAGAAAGATAGTATAGATGACAGTAAGCAAAGGAAAAGGGCAGAGTCAAAGAGAGTGACAGAGTAGAGGAAGTTACAAGCACATAACTTCCAGAAGGTGGGGGAACTATTTATGTAAAAAAACACCCGGTATCCCCACGGGATTGAACCACAATCTTTCTCCTGGATGGTGCGCGAAATGTGCATCGAATACATTCAAGGAGGCAAAGCAGTCAGCCACGATTTGCGCTGTCTGTCGTCCACATTCGCTGCTTTCTGTCGTTCACATTCGCTGCTTTCTGTCGTTCACATTCGCTGCTTTCTGTCGTTCACATTCGCTGCTTTCTGTCGTCCACATTCGCTGCTTTCTGTCGTCCACATTCGCTGCTTTCTGTCGTTCACATTCGCGGCTTTCTGTCGTTCACAATCGCGGCTTTCTGTCGTTCACATTCGCTGCTTTCTGTCGTTCACATTCGCGGCTTTCTGTCGTTCACATTCGCGGCTTTCTGTCGTTCACATTCGCGGCTTTCTGTCGTTCACATTCGCGCTTTCTGTCGTTCACATTCGCTGCTTTCTGTCGTTCACATTCGCGGCTTTCTGTCGTCCACATTCGCTGCTTTCTGTCGTTCACATTCGCGGCTTTCTGTCGTTCACATTCGCGGCTTTCTGTCGTTCACATTCGCTGCTTTCTGTCGTTCACATTCGCTGCTTTCTGTCGTTCACATTCGCGGCTTTCTGTCGTTCACATTCGCTGCTTTCTGTCGTTCACATTCGCGGCTTTCTGTCGTTCACATTCGCTGCTTTCTGTCGTTCACATTCGCGGCTTTCTGTCGTTCACATTCGCTGCTTTCTGTCGTCCACATTCGCGGCTTTCTGTCGTCCACATTCGCTGCTTTCTGTCGTTCACATTCGCGGCTTTCTGTCGTTCACAATCGCGGCTTTCTGTCGTTCACATTCGCTGCTTTCTGTCGTTCACATTCGCGGCTTTCTGTCGTTCACAATCGCGGCTTTCTGTCGTTCACATTCGCGGCTTTCTGTCGTTCACATTCGCGCTTTCTGTCGTTCACATTCGCGGCTTTCTGTCGTCCACATTCGCTGCTTTCTGTCGTTCACATTCGCGGCTTTCTGTCGTTCACATTCGCGGCTTTCTGTCGTTCACATTCGCTGCTTTCTGTCGTTCACATTCGCTGCTTTCTGTCGTTCACATTCGCTGCTTTCTGTCGTTCACATTCGCTGCTTTCTGTCGTTCACATTCGCTGCTTTCTGTCGTTCACATTCGCTGCTTTCTGTCGTTCACATTCGCGGCTTTCTGTCGTTCACATTCGCGGCTTTCTGTCGTTCACATTCGCTGCTTTCTGTCGTTCACATTCGCTGCTTTCTGTCGTTCACATTCGCGGCTTTCTGTCGTTCACATTCGCTGCTTTCTGTCGTTCACATTCGCTGCTTTCTGTCGTTCACATTCGCTGCTTTCTGTCGTTCACATTCGCTGCTTTCTGTCGTTCACATTCGCTGCTTTCTGTCGTTCACATTCGCTGCTTTCTGTCGTTCACATTCGCTGCTTTCTGTCGTTCACATTCGCTACTTTCTGTCGTTCACATTCGCTACTTTCTGTCGTTCACATTCGCTACTTTCTGTCGTTCACATTCGCTGCTTTCTGTCGTTCACATTCGCGCTTTCTGTCGTTCACATTCGCTACTTTCTGTCGTTCACATTCGCGCTTTCTGTCGTTCACATTCGCGCTTTCTGTCGTTCACATTCGCGGTTTTCTGTCGTTCACATTCGCGCTTGTTTTCGCTCGAGCAAATCCCCAAAAAAATCAGAGTCGCGCAGTGAGGGGTATAATAAGTGTAGAACGGAGCAGTATAATCATTTTCCTTAGCGGGAGAGGGGGTGAGGGGTGCGAAGAAGAAGAACTAGGAGAGAGTAAGGACGGAGGGTGAGATGTGGGGGGTGAAACAGGGATGGGGGTGGGTGGGGGAGGAGGAGGAGGAGGAGGAACATACTACGTCATTTCACTTGAAATATACGACTGAGCCCATGAAGATTATGGCGGAAGATAAGATAAGAAGACGTATGCGTCAAATACCATCAGTGCTAAGTCCATTCTGACCGTCCCTGTCTCAAGAAGAAGGGGGGGGGGGGAGATTCAGCAGAGGTGTAAGTGTTTGCACTCCTCTTCCTTTAGTCAATACATGTAATGACAATATTGAATGTCCCTTCCCCCTCCCACACTCCAAAGTCTTTATAACTAGAAATATGAGCGAGTGTGTGTGTGTGTGTGTGTGTGAGAGAGAGAGAGAGAGAGAGAGAGAGAGAGAGAGAGAGAGAGAGAGAGAGAGAGAGAGAGAGAGAGAGAGAGAGGGAGAGAGAGAGACAGAGACAGACAGACATACAGAGACAGACACAATAACACACGCACCCACGCACTAACGCACACACACGGACACACACCACACACACAGAGAGAGAGAGAGAGAGAGAGAGAGAGAGAGAGAGAGAGAGAGAGAGAGAGGAGAGAGAGAGAGAGAGAGCACACACACACTATGCAGACACAGAGAGAGACAGAGAGAGAGAGAGAGAGAGAGAGAGAGAGAGAGAGAGAGAGAGAGAGAGAGAGAGACAGAGACAGAGAGGACAGAGAGACTCATAGAGGGAGAGAGAGACAGATAGAGGCAGAGAAACACAGAGACACAGAGAGAGAGAGAGAGAGAGAGAGAGAGAGAGAGAGAGAGAGAGAGAGAGAGAGAGAGAGAGAGAGAGAGAGAGAGACAGAGAGAGAGAGAGAGAGAGAGAGAGAGAGAGAGAGAGAGAGAGACAGAGAGAGAGAGAGAGAGAGAGAGAGAGAGAGAGAGAGAGAGAGAGAGAGAGAGAGAGAGAGAGAGAGAAGTAAACCCAGTTGATAGCTATGTGGACACGACAATATTGACTGAGTTCTGGACAAGACGTTGAAATTTTCCCTCTCACAAGTACCTTGTTTTCTCTACATACACCATTGTTACGTAGCTCCAACAGGTACTGCAGTCAATAGGGCGTTTGCCACGAGTGTTCGTTCACTATACTAGACTACTAATTTGCCCGAGCTCGTTCTGCCCGAGTTGCGCTGACCTCTCTAATTCAGCTCTCTAAATTCAACTCAGTGAAATTCAAGGTCACCGGCGCGTGGCAAATGCTCAATTGTTTCATCTTTTTGAGTTATGGAAGAATAAAGAAATTGGTTGAATGGGTGGCTATTTGAATGTTAGGCCTTTTGGCTGGCTGGTTGGCTGGCTGGTTGATTGGTTGGTTGGTTGGTTGTCCTCCCTATCTCTGTCAATGCTTCTGTGTTGTTGTTGCTGTGGCTGTTGTGGCTGTCGTTGTTGTTATTGTTGCTACTGCTGCTGCTCTTGTTAGTTCCAGAGCGAAGCTTCAGGAAGTGGGTGTTTTTTGGAAGTATTGTTTTTGTTTCATCCGTCTGTGCGTCCGTCCGTCCGTCCGTCCGTCCGGACGGCCGCGTTTTCTTGAAAAACCGTCCAGTCTATTTTAATCACTTTTAGTGTACGAATACGAATACGAATACGAATGTTTAATGAAGGTAAAAGAATAAGCTCAAGCTTCTTTACACCATGCCCTCGAGGGGAAAGAAAGGCCAAATAACAAGAAAAGGAAAACAAAAAGAAAGTATAAAATGCATAAAAAAGAATAGAACATAACAACAGGCATGTTCACAGTAAATTGAAGAACATAGGAAAAAAAATCAAGATCAAGAAGAGAAAATAACAACAGGCATGTTCACACGTTTTGGAGGCTATTATTACCTATCGACTGATTGCTTTAAAAACAAAAACAAATCACGGTCAAAGTCATGCTGATTAAAGAGTTCAAACCCCAAAACATTTTTCATCGCTAATATTTCGCGAAGTTTTGCACATATTGCAATGCGGTGTTTTTTAAAAAATACGTTTTCTGATAAAAGGGCTATAACGTTGTAATCATGGATTTGTCTGTGCATTCGTGCGCGCGTGCGCACGTGCGTGCGAATCACGGGGTTCGAACCCCAAGGCTGTGCCTCAAGAACCGTTGCATGGAATCGCTTCACATTTAGTGTGGTGGTGCATCACGGTACACAAAAAGTCCCGTACAAAACTAATAACCATGCTGACCTTGACCTTGAAGTTGGACCTTGAAAAGTTAAGTTCCTTCTTCTGGCCTTCTCTTTCACATCGTTGGACTTATAATGTTCACATTTGGTGTGCCGATGCATCGGCCTATATGGTAATTCCGAATATGAAGTACACGAAAGGTCAAGGTCGAGGTCACAACGGTTATGATCTGCCGATAGGACCATCTGTAACCGGTCATTTACAGCCTCACATTTTTTAGACATTGATTAAAGTTGGATGCATTCACTTTTATCTGTAACCGGTCATTTACAGCCTCACGTTGTTTTAGACATTGATTACATTTTTGATGCATTCAGTTTTATCCCAAAAAATAAATAACACTAGGCTGATCCTAACCCTACCAAGTTCAGCCGCTCGGGAGCTTATCTGCCGCTCGGCGATACACTTGTTGTTGCTACTACTACTACTACTGCTGCTGCTTCTGTTGTTGTTATATGAATTCAACACTCTATTCTATGAGCTGATGCTTCTACAGTATTCATCCTTTCGCCGCCAGCCATTGTGTTTAGCCAAACAATGCCCCCCCCCCCCACCTGCGTGCGCATCTCGACCCTTCCAACGGAAGTGTCGCCATCTTAGTCCTTATTTGTGTGTAAACAAAGTGAAAATGTTATCTAAATGTGTAAAGAAAACATCCAGATGTTATAAATACAGTTTAGATAAGTTTCGAATTGGAACAGCCAAATACGCAGCATCGATCTGGCATTTTTCAAACAAAGTTACTGACTAAGATGGCGGTCTCCCATAATACGGCGCTCCTTGTGGCCGGATATGACGACACGTGGGTACAAGCCATACCATGAAACTTATCTGGGAAGAGACAAAAATATCTGCAATACTGGGAATTCCTCTGTGACATGTCGAACATTAGGCCTAACATGACCTCCCAAAATGAAGAGAATAGGGTCTTCGGATAACAGGCCCTGATTTGATGCCTTTTGGTGACATGGGTGTTAACCCTTTCACCGCCAGCCACATTTCAGCCAAACATTTCCATTAAATTTATCTGGGTAGAGAACAAAATCTATCTGCAGTATTGGGGATTCTTCTGTGACATTTATAAAATAAGGTCTATCCTTACTTCCCAAAACTAAGACAATAGGGTCTGTGGATAATAGACCCCAATTTGATGCCTTTTAGTGACAAGGTGGTAAATCACTACTGTGGTGCTAAAATGCGACTTTGGCGGTGAAAGGGTTAAACCATTGTGGTGCATAATATGCGACATTGGCGGTGAAAGGGTTAAAGGGACCGACTCACTGCATACGATCTAATCCAACCGCGAATCGACTGTGACATTTTTTTGGTGTGAGGCATAGTTCTCGTGAAAATCTACTGTCTAAAATGAATATGATGAAATCCTACTTCTTTTTCTTCTTCTTCTTCGAATCGCTCAGACAGTTTCCTGTCAATTATGAGCGCAGATGCGCCATGCTGCCGTCATGCGCCTAACTGAGAAACAGTTAGGGCCCAGCAAGTGCCGACTTCGGCTGGAGGAGGAAATGTTTTTGAAAAGCGTTTCGTAAAAACAAAAAGGCAGGAGAATGGACCTGGTAAGGCTAGTAAAAGATAGTAGTAGATGACAGCAAGCAAAGGGAAAAGGCAGAGTCAAAGAGAGTGACAGATTAGAGGAAGCTACAAGCACAGAACTTCCAGAAGGTGGGGGAACTATTTATGCAAAAGACCCCCCGGTATCCCCACGGGGGGGAAATCCTACTAATTTTGTTCA
>CM065701.1:27034737-27039737 GCA_017654935.2 Phymorhynchus buccinoides
TCCCACCTGGAGAGCGCGTCGCAGCCAGAGGCGCGCCACCCATTTTAAAAAAAATATTTGCATGCGATTTTTGTGTGACTGATGAGGAAGGAAAGGGGGCGGGGGTAAATTTTGACCAAATGACAACTTTTTCGTTGCCACTGGGTTTAGCGTGTGCTCAGTGCATGGGCTCACGTGACCTCACACAAAGACTCCACATTCAGACCGTAAGGCCTAGTGCAAAGTGAGAGGAAGCATCCCCTGTACCCAGGTTCGAACTCGGGTTTACTTGACACGAAGCGAACGCGTTACCACTGTGCCACTCTACACACTCATTATGCATGTTTTGTGTTAATCTGGTTTCATTCGGTCTGTCTTCTGTCTCTCAGTATGCCTGTCTGTCTGTCTGAAAGCAGCTTTACTTGTTTTAAAAAACAAGATAATTTAATTATGTCAAAGGGTAGGATCAATCCCATATAAACATTCTGTTAAATTTATGCTTAAGGTGATCCATGTTATTCTTCGGATATGCTTTACTTCTTTTCATAATGCCTACTATTCTCCTTTTTTAGCAGATTCTTTGTAAAACAAACAAATGTTGACGAAGCTTTGTGAAACGCTAGGATTATTATTATACAAAAACATCATTTAGAGTTTCAGTTATTGGGAGTTAGAATTATTGTACAATATTCTATAACTTTAGGTGGGTTTTTTAAAGATAATTCAAAATGTTATGCTCGCTCATTTTCTGTTGTTAATGTCCACACTGTTTCGTAACGTCTCTTTCTAACTAGCTACAATGGAGCACTAACGTTTAACAATAACAATTGCACTTTCTGTCTACAAGAAACACGAACAAAAACGGCACGTAATGCTGTATCATTGTGCATAGAGCTAACATATTTCTAAACATTTCTAAACATTATTATTTTGTTCATTTTACGTAAGATTTTCATAAGGTTTTTACTATTTCTGGTTTAACTTTGTGCTGGTTTGCTTTTATTGTGGATTTTCGATTTGGTGCAAAGAAGACACCATTCTCTTGTAGAATGTCTTCCTGCTCAAGTTGGCATTCACTGGACAGTCAAATTGCAGGCTGATCATGCAAACTGATGAGACCTCCACTAAGGTCGAAACAGCTGTCTTTGCATAAGGCACTGTCCCTCCCCCATTGGGAGAAAAAGTAAATCAGCACAAACATACATAAAGTTAACGTTAACTGGTTTTGTTTCTTAGGTTCACAAATACAGACGTTGGACACAGAAAAGTATTATAAACTTTTTAGCTGTACCTTTTTATCTCATGTCAGTTTTAAAACGTATTTTCCAGATAAGAGATAATAAAAATCTCGAAAGCTTGAAAGCGTTGGTGTTTTGTGGCTTTTTTTAAATACTATTTCTAAACATCATCAACGGCACAACAGGTCCTTTCTTCTGTCTTGTCAAGAACATTGACTTTAAGAGGGGGGAAAGAACAGACAGGGGCTGTTGGAATCAAACCTTTTATTCTCTCTCTGGAACCGGATAAGGACTGTTACGTGTCGCAGACCCCAGACAGATTTCATTGGACAGGAGCTCTTTAACTTCCCTTCCACAGCAGGGCGTTTCAGAAATAGCCTGGCTTTTCCTGGCCACCATTATTCTGCATTAAATTGCGGCCCTTTTCTTTGGGGCCATGGACTAACTTTCTGGGACGTGAATGGAGGGGAAAGAACAGGCAGTGAGTGAAGGTCAGGAAGGGTTCCAGTCACCACGTTCACTGGGCCATGATGTCACCTTCAACGGAAGACTGACGTTTTGACATTCAACGCGTCAGATTTTGAAACCAATCACCATTGCCGTCAGCTTGAAACTAGAAAAAGGGTGACTGACTAGCTTTAGCTTCCAAACTTGGTAGAAAAAAAATGAAGGATGGAACATGAGCATTGAACATTGTTGTATTGCCATGAAACCCAAACACCCAACAAGATGGCATGTGTTTGTCACGGTTTGAAAACAATTGAATAAGGTAAGGGAACGGGAAATAGAGTGAAAGTGAACAATGAAAGAATAAATGAGGGGCAATGTGTTGGTGGATGGTGAATAGGGTAGATCAGTAATTGAACTGATGCACGTGAGTTTATTGTTAGCTTTGCTCCGACCTACGTTCTGACCTGTCGTTGCTGAGGATCGACCTTTTTTTCTTTATTTCCTCCATACCAGAAAATAACGTTTTATGAGAAGAAGGTTCCAGGCACTTTTATTAGACGGGAGCTCTTTTTTCCTGCTCCCCCTATCGGCCATTTCAGAAAGCCCGGCTTTTCCTTGGCTACCATAGATTGCATTGCCTTTCGTTGGGGTCATGCTCCCTGTTCTCTTTGCTAACAGCCTGGAACGCGAATGGAGGAAGATTACAGGAAGTGACGTGGACCAGAGAGGAAACTGGAGAGGAAGGAGACTTAAAGGTGCCTTCCAGTTTTGCCAATCAAAAATTATTCCTGTCATCGAGTTTACTGGGGCCCTGCGTGTTATGACCTTCACCACAAAAGACTTGTCCATGACGATAATAACAGGCATGCTTATGTTACTTCGAGCTGTGTGAGTGGAAAGGTTAAGGCACGTTCCAGTTACCACGTTGACTGGGCCATGCGTTCACCTTCAACAGAAGACTGACGTTTCACATTCAGCGCGTCAGGTTTTCTAGCCAAACACCCATGCCATTAGCTTGAAACTAGATTAAGGGTGATTAAGGGTAACTGACTGGCTTTAATCAATCAATCAATCAATCAATGACTTTAAAGATCCACCACGTCACGTGTCAAAATCATGGTTTGCATGTGTTTTCCCTGTTATAGCTGGTAAGAAATCTTAAGAAATCTTCCTAGCATAAGAGGGAATGTGACACGTGACGTGCGGGGGGTGGGGGTGTCTTTAATAATCCCTTAGGAAATTACAAAGCACATTCACAGGCTCGATAAACGAACAATACTAAAACATACATTATATATATAACTCAAACACCACAGAGGGAAACAGCAAACACATTTAACATCGTTCAATGAATAAAACGTAAAAAATGATTAAATGTACATATATGATATTAAGACCACACCTACGAACTTATGAAACGTCAATGGTGACGTGAGTTTAAAAAACTTCCCCTACTACAAGAAAGTTTTTGAATGTGTGTCAATCAAATTGTAAGACGAAAGCTAAACAACGAATGAACAAATCCGGGAGGTTCGGAGTGGGTTGTCAGAAGAGGGAATGGAATGACAATACAAAATCAATACCACATTGATTTTTTTTCTCCAATGTGTCCGTACGTTTGCTCCAAAATGCATTATGGTTGTGAGTGTACGATTGATGTGACATGTTCCTTTCCTTCCTCCTTTCTCCCAGAACTTCTTGGACGTGAAGGAAATGTCAGATAGCAAAAGTAGATTGATTTCAGAACTAAAGAAAATGGAAGTTCTATGAAGGCAGACTGGCAAGCTACGTATTAAAGGGAACATCAAGTGAAAAGATCAATTGGGCCTGGAATAATGTTTATGTGTAATGAACAATCACTGTGCATTTCTTTCTATTCAAACCCCTGTCAAATGGAAATAAATCGACTTTAAAGCCAACATTTTAAGCTGTATGGGTGTCGCCATTTTGTCATTGATAAGAGATGATGCCTTCTGAATATGACGTCACGATCACACCTAACTAGTGCCCATACAGTAAGTCTGTAGGTCTAAGAGAGAGAGTGTATGTGTGTGTGTGTGTGTGTGTGTGTGTGTGTGTGTGTGTGTGTGTGTGTGCGTGCGTGCGTGCGTGCGTGCGTGCGTGTGTGTGTGTGCGTGTGGAAGACATACAGAGAAGTTAAAGTGGGCATTGAAGAATGCACTGCATAATCATAATTTACGTAAGCCATATATATAAATATTTGTAGGACAAAACAAAAAGACGGGTTAAAGTGACAAATACCTGTTGATGAGAAACACAAACAATGATGTATATTGATTCCAACCTCGAACTGTTTCATCATAAACCATATTGATGCTGGCAGTGTGTTTTTCAATGTTATATCGGTATATCATTATAGGAACAAACATCCTAAATAATGGTATCGACCTTTTAGTCGAAAGAAAATCCATTTGTGAACACCCGTCAACTAGTTGCGGCCGAGTGTCGGCTTGACAATATCAGCAAGCATTGACTGTTTTCCAACAATTACCTGAGTGAGCTGGAAGGAAATGGTGCAATTGCCAAATCTTTCCGACAGGTTGGAAGGAATTTCAATCGACCACATTTTACATGTGTGATTTCTACTCACTCTGTCCAAAAAGAAAGGAACAGTGTGGAAAGGTCACAACCAGTTTCATCCGACTTGGTCGGATAGTGTGAGGCGGCTTTTATGAAGACTTTAAAGACCCACCAGGTCACGTGTCAAAATCACGGATTTCACGTGTTTCCCCTCTAATAGCTGGTAATAAATCTTGTTTTGACCAGGTTTCACTCCCATACAAATGTCCCCAAATTGAAAACGAAACATTTTAAAGAGCAGCCTCAATTTGAAGTTGGGGACATGTGTATGTGGGTCACAGCTACCTAGAAAAAAACCCAAGGGACTTTAATCGTGGCGCGTCAGTGTGTCTTTAAAAGTCAAGAGTGATGCAGGTTGCTAGAACTGGGTGTACTGATGAGTAGATTGATCAATGTTTTAGTCCGTGTGGTGAGTTAGACAGTGAGTAAGTTGGTTAGGCTGGAAACGGGTGGCGTGGCGGGAAAAGGCTTCAAAATCAATGAACAAATGAGGATAAGGGCACATAATCGATGATGGTTAGAAGGATTTTAATGAATGATCGAAGTAGGTATGCTAAGTGAAAATACGTTCCTTATGTACGACATTGAGACTCATCTGATAGCACAAATGAAGTGTTTTGTTTTCAGCTTCATAATTACGTTTCTGATATTAAACGAATTCGGGTGGCTTCTAGCTTCCTTTCCTTGAGTGTTTTAGTTCAGCTGATGGGTTTTTAAAATAAAATAAAAATT
>CM065701.1:27044737-27047237 GCA_017654935.2 Phymorhynchus buccinoides
AGAAAAACGGACGAATAGCCGGACGGACGGACGGACGGACGGAGGCACGCCGGACGGACACCGGACGGACCAGACAATAACAATAGCTCCCCGAACCTTCGGCTCGGGGACTAACAACGACAACAACAACAACAACAACAACAACAAGAAACTAGGGAACTAAAACAGTTGAATATGATAGTCCATATCTTGTTTACAGTGTGTGTGTGTGTGTGTGTGTGTGTGTGTGTGTGTGTGTGTGTGTGTGTGTGTGTGTGTGTGTGTGCGTGTGCGTGCGTGTGCGTGTGTGTTTGTGTGTGCGTGTGTGCGTGCGTGCGAGCGTGCGTGCGTGCGTGCGTGCGTGCGTGCGTGCGTGTGTGTGCATGTGTGTGTGTGTGTGCGTGCGCATGTGTGAGAGAGAGAGAGAGAGAGAGAGTGAGAGAGAGAGATAATTGACAATGGTTTAATTGTGTGTAGGCCTATGGCCCGTTACAATGTCGTAGTAACAAAGCACAAAAACAAGAACAACAACATGGTGATGACGTCGATGCCGATGACGATGCCAATGTGTGTGTGTCGACATCTACAATGCTCTGACATCAAGAGAACCATTACCCAGCAGGAAGGTTTAAACGCACAAAGCAGCCAAAACATACATTATGTCGAGCTAGAGAGAGAGAGAGAGAGCGAGAGACTAAAGAGCCAGCCACACGTCCACTAAAATCGCACGACTGTGCGATACGATTAGATCACGTGGTCTCCAAGAACAAAATCATGTGATTGGCGCATCGAGATCACGTGATCGAATCGCATCGTACAGTCGCTGCGATTTTTAGTGGACGTGCGGCTGGCCTCTTAATTAAGAGACCGGACACAGAGAGACAGACAAAACAGACAGAGAGAAAGATAATATGTGATCCAGCACCACGAAAGGGACATTAAGTGTCAATATGACCATTCTGAGCAAATGATACAGTTAGAAATCGGTAGCCACTGCGACTAGGCTAGCAGTCTATGCCCGATCCCTGGGATCGGTAGTTTTCCCTTTAAACCTTCCTGCTGGGTAATGGTTCTCATGACGTCAGAAACTTCAGACAATTCTCTTTTCAAATGATATAAAAAACCATTCTTGTACCTTGTTCCGTTTTATAGTTATGAATATTTAAAGTTGTTAGAGCGACTGTCGGCCATTTTGAGAAATCACAGTCTAAAGTTTAGCCTGGCTGAAGAAAATGCATCAACCTACTCATTTTTAAGTACTTTTTGGAGTATTTAGAGACCATAACAAAGATGATCCTTTATAAATATGAAAGATGAGACGTTAGAGAGCACGACAATACCCATAACTCAAATGTGATTTTTTTTTTAAATGAGATTTTTGACTTTGCAAGCCTGTTGTGAGAACCTAGCACAGCGACTTAATGTCCCTTTCGTGGTGCTGGGCCACATATGGAGATAGCACGGTTTCTTCTTTTAACCACACGCAATTTGAATTCAAAACCCATTGAAACTGCCAATCACATGGTGTGAATCGGGAGGGGGGGGGGGGGGGGGGGGGGGGGGCCCCCAATTAACGTCAGCTTTACATTTTTATGTTAAAATCCAATGCAACGCAATGCGCAAAGTCGTTGACTTAAAACAATTACATTGCTTTGGCTTATTCATGCGGTTTCCGTTAATCAGGGTTGCTTAAGGATAACGTTATGTAACGCTTTCCATGAGTTCTGGGCAGCGCCTATTTCTACAAGACCATGAACAAAGACGAGGAAATCTCCATTACAAAAATTAAAAAAGAAACATATAGCACCAGTTCGCCTTGCCCATGCACAGATGAAAGACATAGGGAAACAGACCTAGGGATTTCTGTTGATAAATATTTGTTTTGTGGGTGGGTTTGACAGGAATTGCGCATCTTTTGGATCGCTATCTACTCGCTATATTATAACCTTTGTTTATTTTATCATCTCCTTTTCTTTCAAGCCTCATGGTTCAAAGTTCGCATCCCTTATTTCATAATCCGCCTTAATCTCTCCTACAGAAAGTATTTGCTCCAAACACAACCTCGCGTAATATTTGGTACATTTCTGAATGAGTGTGACGGTGTGTGTGTGTGTGTGTGTGTGTGTGTGTGTGTGTGTGTGTGTGTGTGTGTGTGTGTGTGTGTGTGTGTGTGTTTCGCGTGCGTGAGTGCGTGCGTGTGTCTGTCTGTCTCTCTCTCTGTCTGTCTGTCTGTGAAATTTCCGATCCAATACAATTATAACCACAACTACCCAGTGCATGCGTGATCATTTTGAGACCGTTTTAATTCCGTAATGTAGCCTCAATTCCTATTATGCAAAATATATACATTCAAAGTATTATAATCTATTATATCAAATAGAAAGGATGGTTTGTAATCAAAAGCGTTCCAGCACACTCTTAACTCTTTTATCTCGCCCCATTCCGGATGAATTCCGAGTATGCTCAGAACAGAAGAACGCCAGTCAGGGCCTAATTCCGAGTATTCTCCGAACAGCGATTT
>CM065701.1:27054737-27062237 GCA_017654935.2 Phymorhynchus buccinoides
GCCTTTTTGTCTGTCTAACCCTGGCCCCACCCCACCCCACCACAACCCTGAACCCTCCACCTCCTCCCTGCCTCCTCTCTCTCTCTCTCTCTCTCTCTCTCTCTCTCTCTCTCTCTCTCTCTCTCTCTCTCTCTCTCTCTCTCATCATATAGTAATAAGCCAACTGTCCGTGTGTGTGTCTGTGTGTATGTGTGTGTGTGTGTGTGTGTGTGTGTGTGTGTGTGTGTGTGTGTGTGTGTGTGTGTGTGTGTGTGTGTGTGTGTGTGTCTGAAACACGAAACGGGCCTTATAACTCCGCCGTTTTACGACCGAATCGCTTCAAATTTGCTGTGAGCCCTAACGGGCCGATGGCAACGGCAACCGAGGCGGCCGTGTCATTTGCGCGGTTCGGCAAATGCGCGAAACGCGCATCCGCCGGCCTCTCGGCGCCCGTATCTCCGGTGTTTATGGACCGATTGCCTTCGAATTTGGCAGGAAGATCACCGGGGACGGTGACTATCCGTGTACCAACCCGGAAGCGAATCGGTTCAGCGCGCGCGCTATACGACTCCGCCCTTTCTTAACCGAATCGCTTCAAATTTGCTGTACTCAGCGTTACCAGTACTTGGCGTTACCGTTACTAGGCGTTACTGGGACTCGGCGTTGCGCTAGTGTGTTATTAAATAATGTTCCTATTATTCTATATCATTGTTAAGAAACATGGTGTGTCAATGTGTTAATTTTCAATTTATATTTTTATATGGTTTGATCAATGTTTGTAAAGCGCTGAGAGCTTGCTTTTAGCATGATTTGTATCACGCTATATAAGTGAAAATTATTATTAATATTATTATTATTAAATCATCAGCACAAAAAGAACTCCATTATAAGCGAACATACCCACAAAAAGCAGCTGCTTTGATTGCTAGCGAATGTATGTGAGTGTGGGGAGGTGTGGAAGGGGGTGGGTGGGTGGGAAGGGGGGGGGGGGGTGATTCCTTTTGTTTCTGCGTCAGTGCTGTTATTACTGCTTGGCGGTGGTGTGCCAGGGGTTCTTTCCTTTCTCTGTGTGGGTGGGGTTGGGGTGGTGGGTAGTGGGGGGGGGGGGGGGGTTAACCCTTTCAACGCCAGCCATTTTTCAGCCAAAACTGTCCATTAAACTTACCTGGGTAGAGACAAGATTTCGTCTGCGATATTTGGGATTCCTCTGTGTCATCCATAAAAATAGGGCCTATTCTTACCTCCCAAAATGAAGAACATAAGGTCATTAGATAACAGACCCTCATTTGATGCCTTTCAGTGACATGGGTGTTCAATCATTGTGGTGCCAAAAGGCGACAGTGGCGATGAAAGGTTTTTTTGTGTTTTTGTTTGTGGCTCAAGCCACAAACCTATAACTCACTTTGTCGGTCGGTTGGTCTGTCTGTCTGTCTGTCTGTCGGTCGGTCGGTCCGTCCAAAATTGTCGCACATTTTGACAAAATTGTCGCACTTCAAATCGAGGCTACACTTCAAATTGAGGCCGCTCTTTAAAATGGTGTATTTTAAAAGCGTACAAAATAATAAACATACGTAATACAGACACTACAACAGACACGACGAGTATACGGTGCTTCTTTCAATGAGCATAAGTAGGATACATAGTTTTAAATGTTTTCCAAAAGATATAAAAAGTTACGAAAGGGTGCAGAGATAACATTCTGGTTTACAGATTAAAATTATTGAAAAGCCAGGGGAGGTGACTCATGATTGGAGTGGTAAAAATAGACCGCGTGCCACAAACTATTGCGATTTCGCGCTTGTTTTGTTGTTATTTTTGTAAAGCGCTGAGAGGATAGCATGCCATCGAACAGCGCTATGTACGTTTCATTTATTATGAGTTTCCATCAGTGCAGACAATCGTTAATTCTATAGCTCTCACTTTGCTATTGGTTCCTATATACTGGCTAATGCCAACCAATGATAACACCCGTTTGATGATGATTTGTGTATTGCTGTTAAAGGAACACCCTGACTGATGCGTTTTTGCAAGAAACGCGTCAAGATCACCAGAAAAAAACAGCCTTTTCAAGGATCGGAACACTCACTTTGCTCTAGTTTCCCAGAAATCAAACCGTCAAAACGGCGATTCCTCCTTGGCGGAGTTGCCGAAGAAAGAAGCCATTTTGGACGGGGTGGGTGGAGGACACTCAGAGTGGTTGAAGCTTTTTCTCTTTGTAGTGCAGGTTTTTTTTTAAAAAGGAGCTATTTCCTTTGTTGTCAGCGAAACTCCTTTTGGTAAACTGTAAATAAAAAGACTTGTATTGTGGAAAGTTCGTGATTTTTGCCTAAGCGACTCAGGCGGCCATTAGAAAAGAGAAGGCAGGTGTCTTTCGCTGAAATAATTTGACATCCAGCACCTCCACCAAGGAACAATCGCCGATTTAACGGTTTGATTTCTATGAAACCAGATAACAAATATAGATCTCTCCAGGGCGAAACTACTATCGCTTTTAACGCGCGATATAATGCGTAGAAATACTTTTTTTTAACTCGGAATCTTTCAACAACAACAAAACTAACTAATTCGGAATTGAGATTTAAGAAAAAGAAACTGAGAAGCTTAAAGAAAAATTGCTCAATTTTCATGTGGACCTGTTTCTTTTTCCTAATAAAAGCGTAAACACTTAGGAGGATTATTTGACCGCCAGGGGGCGATCAAACCAGGGTCGAATTTCTCTAGACGACTGTCGCCGCGCGCATGACTGCTACGCCAAAAGGGGTCTAACAAACACTTTAGAAAACGTTTGCGGAAGAATATTACAAGCTCTTGTCTGATTGGTAAAAAAAAAAAAGGAGTATTATTTTAAGCAAACATTAATGGACCAATCAACAACAAGAAACGTATTAACCATCTACTACTTCCGGATAGTTCGCCGCTTGCTCGGTGTTTGGCAAGAACGAAACGTCACGCGAACTATCGGCAAACGAAGTGTGTTTCGTAGACCGTTTTTTGCCGAATTGCCGATTTGGCCCCCAGATGGGGCTTGAGTCCCTCCCTCTCTCTCGCTATCACTACGCCCAACTAAGAATATCATGCGCTAAGGCCCCTACTGGTTTGATTGCCCCCTGGCGGTCAGATCATCGTCCTAGGTTGACCATTACGTTGGAGATAGATGGACATACAAAAAAGGAGAAGAAAATTGAATGGAGGAAAGGGCTAATTGTGATTAATTCCGGCGTGACAGCTGCTTATTACGATGTATTTTGTTTCGTGTTTATGCCTTTAATCTACTTTTGTTGTATTTGTGATACTCTCTCTGTCTGTCTGTCTCTCTGTCTCTGTCTCTGTCTCTGTCTCTCTCTCTCTCTCTCTCTCTCTCTCTCTCTCTCTCTCTCTCTCTCTCTCTCTCTCTCTCTCTCTCTCTCTCTCTCTCTCTCTCTCTCTCTCTCTGTCTGTCTCTGTGCGTGTTTGTGCGTACACGCGTTTGCGTGCGTGCGTGTGTGTGTGTGTGTGTATGTGTGTGTGTGTGTGTGTGTGTGTGTGTGTGTGTGTGTGTGTGTGTGTGTGTGTGTGTGTGCCTGTGTCTGTGTCCGTGATTTGTTTTCCATTGTTCTCTATGTAGTCATGTGTATAATAATTACTTTTTTCTTTTTGTTAATTTTTTTCATGCATTAATTATTAGATACTGATGCTTGTGTGTGGCTGTGTGGCTGTGTGCAGGTTATTCTCAAGATGCTGTGTTCTGGGCGACATTTCCTGAGACGCAAAATTGAGGTACGTCCTTGTCTATGTGTCTGTGTCTTCTTTTTTAAGTATCGTTTATGATATGATGATAGTTGTGATTCATATACAACATCACGCATCACCAGTCGCATCATTCGCAGACACGCGTGCGCGCGCGCACACTCTCTCTCTCTCTCTCTTTCTCTCTCTCTCTCTCTCTCTCTCTCTCTCTTCTCTCTCTCTCTCTCTCTCTCTCTCTCTCTCTCTCTCTCTCTCTCTCTCTCTCTCTCTCTCTCTCTCTCTCTCTCTCTCTCTCTCTCTCTCTCTCTCTCTCTCTCTCTTTTACTCTTCTCCTCTCTCTCTGTGAAATATATAAAATAAGGTCTATCTCTCTCACGTCATCATGTCACAACCTATTCTCTCCTGACTTTTGAACCGCCAGTGCAAACCTTTTCCTTCCTTCATGTCCGCCAGCCATATTTCAGCCAAAAATGTCCATTACATTTACCTGGGTAGAGAACAAAATATTCTTCTGTGAAATATATAAAATAAGGTCTATCCTTACTGCTCACGTACACACGCCATATATATACCAGGCAGCGGGATTTCTTGATCATCATGTCACAACCTATTCGTTCATTCGATCCTGAATTTTGAACCGCCAGTGCAAACAGGCGAAACCTCCGCCAAGGAAGACTCACAAAACCGAAATTTAACCTTCCTTCATGTCCGAGCTGTATCTCATGAACCAGTGGGTAGAATGGCTTCAGTGTTGTGTGTGGTAATGTAACATGGCGAGTAATGAAATAAATAATTGCAATGTTTTTTTTGTCAATCAAGCGTGAAGCAGAAACAGGGTCATTTTAGGCTAATGTGCACATAAGGACAAAAAGGCCGCGAGATGACTTAACACACGTCATTATTGAAGGATATACAAGGAGCCCCTGGCCTATCGGATCTAAGTGGCTTAGAAAATGAGAGGTCGGGGGGGGCCTGGGGAGGTGGGGGGCTTGAGAACTGTCTGATAAGTGGTATTGGTAGTGTGATGTTTAAAGATACACTGACCCACCACGATTAAGTCCCTTGGGGGGGGGTGGGCAGTTTCTTGAAACTCTCTTGACTGGGTAGCTGTGACCCATATATAGGAAGGAACTGACCATGTGGGCACACTTGAGAAAACCTAGCTATCAATTTGGCCATACCAGGCAGCGGGATTTCTCCATGCTCTTACCGACTTTCAACTGCCGTGGGATTTTTACGTGCGTAAAGCGCACGGGTCAGACTAGCTTTAAGTCCCCATCCGAAGGACTGGACGTTCAGTTCGATTTTTCGTGTCAAACTAGAAAGAAAGGGCGAGGAGGCCGGGATTCGAACCCGGGTCACTCACGCACTGCAGTCACGCATTACATTTGGCAGGCGAACGTCTTAACCACTCTGCCACATTTCTCTCCCCCGCTTAACCGTTTAACCCTTTCACAGCCAAAGTCGCATTTTAGCGCCACAGTGATTTAGCACCTATGTCACTAAAAGGCATCAAATTGGGGTCTATTACCCAAAGTCCCTGTTGTCTTAGTTTTGGGAAGTAAGGATAGACTTTATTTTATATATGTCACAGAAGAATCCCCAATACTGCAGATGGATTTTGTTCTCTACCCAGGTAAAGTTAATGGACATTTTTGGCTGAAATATGGCTGGCGGTGAAAGGGTTAAAAGATACAAACTGTCGAATTTTGTTTCTCTCTTCTTCTTTTTGGGGGGACGGTTTTGTATCTTTTTAAACGGTTGTAATCTTTATGATTATAATCGGATTGGCAGCTTAGACTAATAGTTTGCAATTTCCATCCCGGATTCGTTGTTTTAGCCGCAGCCATGACTGCAATAATAAAGATAACAATGTCAAGGTCACGATGGCGATGATAATATATATGCGCGGATGCCTTCCTCTCGTGGTGACACAGCACCGCACAAAATGTGAAGCGATTCGGCCAAGCGGTTTGGGAGATGTCCTTGGGACAGACAGAAAGAAAAACAAAAACAAGAAGAAAAAAAAACCATACACGAACGAAAATAGACTCATAATCATAATGCTTCTATCAGTGTTGCTGGGGGGTGGGTGGATTATAATCGGATTGGCAGCTTAGACTAATAGTTTGGGGATTCGTTGTTGGAAGGGGAAGTGTTGGCGAATGGGGTGAAGAGTTGGGATTCGGCCAAGCGGTTTGGGGGAGGGGGAGGGGGGGGGGGGGAAGTGTTGGGGAAGGGGAAGAGTTGGGAGGGGGGAGGGGAGGGGGGGGGGGCTCGGCCTGATCATTCGCGCGAGATTAAATGGGGGCTAATTTTGGCACGCTGATGACGTTGATGAGACTAATCTCCCCTGTTAAACAAACCACCAAAAGACGGCTCGGGGTGGGGGCAAAGACACTGAAAAGAGAAAGACTAACATCCGGTCCCTTTTCCCTACATGAGTAGTGAGGACAGAAACACTGGTTATGTCCCTTTTAAACGTGACACATTTAAGGTTAAAAACACGTCGCTAGGCCAGTTGAATTCTCCGTTCAAATTCCAGTCTGAGTCTTTGGATAGCCCGCCACTGTGAATGGTGTAGCTACCCCACTCTATCTAACTCTATCAGCCCGGCTCGCCGTAACTCTTAAGTAGTCCAGCTTACCCTTTTAGAGTCTTTGGTGGGGATGGGGGTGGGGGGTGGAAAAGTGGTCTTCCACCTAAACAGGGCTAATTTTAGTTTCTGAATAATGCGTGGCGTGGGCTGTGCCTTAAAATATACACCCCCAGAACCTTAATATAGTTCGGGCCATTGTTGGTGGTGGTTTTTTTGTGTTTGTTATTTTTTGTTTCCCCCAGTATTTCTTCTGACCGACAATAGGAAGGTCGTCAGACGATTTGCTTTGGTTTTCGCGTGTCTGTGTCCCATTATTCCGCTTTATAGTCCCAGTGGTTCTAATCATTTTCCGTTTGTCTTTTTGTTTGTGGCTCAAGCCACAAACCTATAACTCACTTTGTCGGTCTGTCTGTCGGTCGGTCCAAAATTGTCGCACATATTGACAAAATTGTCGCACATATTATTGTAAAAGAGAAAAAAATACTTGGGCATAAAGTAACATTTCAGTTGTCATATCTACAGTCCTTAGGTATGGAAAGAATTGTATACTGAACAGAGCACATGAATCTTCATTTTAAAGCGTACAAAATAATAAACAAACGTAATACAGACACTGCAACTGACACGACGAGTATGCGGTGCTTCTTTGGATGAGCATAAGTAGGATAAATAGTTTTAAATGTTTTCTAAAAGATATAAAAAGTTACGAAATGGTGCAGAGATAACATTCTGGTTTACAGATTACAATTATTGAAAAGCCAGGGGAGGCGACTCAGTGTATGTAATGATTGGAGTGGCAAAAATAGACCGCTGCCACAAACGATTGAGAATCCGCGCTTGTTTTTTCCTGTCTGTCTGTCTGTCGGTCTGTCTGTCAGACTTTGTCTGTCTGTTTGTCCTCGTGTCCACTACGTCCCCTCTGTCTCTACGACTTGCGAGTCTGTCGAGTGAAAAGGCATTAATGGGTGTGTTATCTTTTATGCAGTATATAAAGGATTTGGATCACGGAAAGTTCTGAAGATGAAAACAATAACATTCCCAAAATGTTCGTCGCTTGGCTAAAATTTCGAGCGCATAATAACAATTTCGATTTCGATACGGAGAGTCGATCGGGGGCAGGGGGGGAGATTGCAAAGCAAGAAAATAAAAAGAGACGATAGTTTAAAAAAAGTATATATGGGTAATATTTTCCTTGC
>CM065701.1:27087237-27089737 GCA_017654935.2 Phymorhynchus buccinoides
GAAAGAAAGGGAGGGAGGAAGAGAGGGATGGAAGGAAAGGAAGGAAGAAAAGAGAGCAAAAAAAAGGAAGAGGGAAGAAAGGAACTGAATGCATTGAAGGTAACGGACGAATAAAGGGGATGATGGGAGAAAAGAAAGAAAGAGAGAAAGAACAAAACTCAGAAAGAAAGGAAAGAAAGAAAACAAAGGAGGGAGGGGGAAGAAAGGAAGTGGATGAACTGAAGGTAACGGACGAATAAAGGGAAGAAAGAAAGAAAGAAAGAAAGAAAGAAAGGGAGGAAGAGAGGGGTGGGAGAAAAGAAAGAAAGAGAGAGAGAAAGAAACTCAGAAAGAAAGAAAAAGCCTTAGGGGGGGGAAGTGGGAAGAAAGGAAGTGGATGAACTGAAGGTAACGGATGAATAAAGAGAAGAAAGAAGGGAGGAAGAGAGAGAGAGAGAGAGAGAGAGAGAGAGATAGAGAGAGAGAGAGAGAGAGAGAGAGAGAGAGAGAGAGAGAGAGAGAGAGAGAGAGAGAGACGGGAAGAAAGAAAGAAAGAAAATTAAAAAAGGAAGGGGGGCAGAAAAGAAGTAGATGAACTGAAGGTAACGGATGAATAAAGTGGAGGAAGAAAGAGAGTAGGAGAAAGAAAGAAACTCAGAAAGGAAAGGAAAGAAAGAAAAGGGGGAAAAGGGGGAAGAAAGGAAGTGGATGAACTGAAGGCATGGGATGAATAAACGGAAGGAAGAAAGAGAAGAGTGAAAGGAAAGAAAGAAAGAAAGACACTCAGAAAGAAAGAAAAGGGAGGAAAAGTATGAGGAAAGAAAGGATATTAGACGGGAATGAAGCAAAAAAGGGGTGGGGGGTTAAACAAATGAAGGAGGAAAGGTAGGAGAGAGTGATGGAGAAAAGGAAAGAAGGAAGAGATTAGAAAAGGGAGGAGAGTAGGGGAAGGAAAAGGGAAGGAAAAGGCGGGAGAGACAAAGAAATGGAAGGGAAGGAAAGGGGAACAGAACGAATGAAGAATGGGAGAAAGGAAAGAAGGAAGAGATTAGAAAAGGGAGGAGAGTAGGGGGAGGAAAAGGCGGGAGGGACAAAGCAATGGAAGGGAAGGGAAGGGGAACAGAACGAATGAAGAATGGGAGAAAGGAAGGAAGGAAGAAGGAAGGAAGAGTGGAAGAAGGAATGAAGGTAACCACGAGCACGAGCACGTCCAGCTCAGATTGCTCGACAGCCGGAAAAAGGATCTGGATATGAAACGCAGCGGATGAACTGAAGGCTTGGGATGCAATAATGGAAGGAAAAATTCAAGCCAAGTCAAGTCAGAATGTATTATCTTTGTATGCTAGTCTGTCGCTTCCGACAATGACTGCCAGATAGCAGATACTATTCTGGCGGGCTGGGCGATAATTTGTTTATAAGTGGAGATGCATTGCCCAGGGTACATCCCCACTCTCTCGTCCAAAGGGATTTGCGGACACAGCTGGATGTCGAGGAAGGTCCCCAAAGGCCAGCCCATCCCTTTGACTGCAGCACCAGAGCCGGTGCAAAGGCCCGCCCCCCTCGTTCGAGAGTCATAGTCTTCCACAAGGGACTTAAACTGTACCGTGATTTTCCATTACTGTAAAAAAAAAAAAGATCTATTGTACAGCTCTCATGTTACTGTTGGCCCCTACTACGGGCCAGAATTATCCTTATTTAAGGTAAAACAGTCAACTTTGCAGGGTGGTGTGTGTTTATGACATACTACCCCCTATATCATGCAAGGAGAGAAAATCAGTTGAAGGAAGAGAGGAAGAAAGGGACGAAGGAAAATGTAAATGAAAACAGCCCTGAGCTGATTAAATCTTTAATCGATTTATCATTGGATGGATGGATGGGTTGATGGATGACTGGGTGGGTGGATGACTGGGTGGGTGGATTAATTGCTTGTCTGCTTGCTTGATTGCTTGAGTGGGCGGGTGAGTAAGCGAATGATGAAGCTGAAGAATCAATCAATCAATCAATATTTTTATCGTCCATTTTACAGGAACTTCTTTTTGCAGCAATAACACAATCAACAAAACAACACAATAAAGACAGAGACATAGTATATAGAAAAGAAACAAATGAAACATGCGACTATTTTAAACACTGTGTGCACATAACATTTTTGGTCACACACACACCACAACCACGCACACACGCATGCACACACACACACATACACACACACAAACGCACACATACATACACACACACACACACACACACACACACACACACACACACACACACACACACACACACACACACACACACACACACACACACACACACACACACACACACACACACACAACACACACACACACACAACACACACATTATGCGCACGCATACAACCATTTAACTACCCATCCATCTAAATCATACATAATTTATATACACATATGTTTACACATGCATGCAAACATACAACTTGCATTCACAAATTATATATCATACAAATATCTTAGTCTATATGCATACATTCGTAATACAA
>CM065701.1:27104737-27114737 GCA_017654935.2 Phymorhynchus buccinoides
GGCACAGAGGCAGAGAGAGAGAGAGAGAGAGAGAGAGAGAGAGAGAGAGAGAGAGAGAGAGAGAGAGAGAGACAGAGACAGAGACAGATAGACAGACAGAGAGAGAGACAGAGAGAGAGAGAGACAGACAGAGAGAGAGACACATAGGCATACAGATACATGAGACACATAGAGAGAGATAGACAAAGACACACAGAGAGATAGACAGACAGAGAGAGAGAGAGAGAGAGAGAGAGAGAGAGAGACAGACAGACAGACAGACAGAGAGACAGAGACAGACACAGACAGACAGCGAGACATAGGCCCTACAGACAAGGGCAGAGAGAGAGAGAGGGGGGGGGACAGAGACAGAAAGCGAGAGAGAGAGACACAGACAGACAAACATACACAGAGAGCCCACCCACAGGAACGCGGCGACAGAAGATCAAATTACACCACCGGGAACGGGCAACGTTCCGTTTTACCCCCCCCCCCCCTCCCCAACTATACCGCTCTCCCGAACAAGGGCGTCGCCGAGCGGCAGACATGTCCGTCACCAGCAATGCCACGCACTTGCGACACGCCGTAGCATAATTATCCGTCACCGTAGGTGATCGGACTTTGCAGTCGTCTGGTTTGTATTTTTGTTTTTGTCCGTCACCATAGGTGATCGGACTTTGTGGTCGTCTGGTTTGTATTTGTCCGTCAAAATAGGTGATCGGACTTTGCATGGGTTGGTTTGTATTTAGTCCGTCACCGACGGACTATTGCGATGGGCTGGTTTTTTGTTTTTTTTGTTTTTTTGTTTTTTTTTTTTGTTTTTCTGTCTGTCCCAAGGATATCTCCCGAACCACTTGACCGAATCGCGTCAAATTTTGTCGGCTGGTGTGTCACCATGAGAGGAACGCATCCGCGCAAAATGTTTTGCCGTCGTGACCTTGACCTTGGCTTACGACCTTGAAAACCGAAAGGGGCCATAACTCCCACACCGTTCGTGTTAGAGTCTTCGAATTTGGCATGTAGGTACTTTGGCTTATGCCTGTTCTGATGGTGGCATACCGATCAAGGTCAACGTCACGGTCCGGGAGATTGGTAGGCCTTGAATGTGGTAGGGGTCTACAAACTGGGTTTTAAGCTTTATTTTCCACAGTTGTGCTTGACAGAAGCGCTTCAGATTGTGTGTGGTACTGTATACCCTAGAGTAGAAAACATCCCAGCATAAATTATCGCCATGCTGACCTTGGCCTTGAAGTTTGACCTTGAAAACCGAAATTTCCTTCTTTGCGCTATGTATTTCTTCTTCAAGCTGTATCTCGTGAACTAGAAGACAGAATCCCTTGCAATTTTGTGTCAGGATGTGACACTCGACGGGGTGTCGCAAGTGCGTGGCATTGCTGGTGACGGACATGTCTGCCGCTCGGCGACGCCCTTGTCTATTACCTATTTCTCTTACACCCTCTTCCTGATTTCCTCGGACGCAGGCTTGAGAGAGAGAGAGAGAGAGAGAGAGAAGAGAGAGAGAGAGAGAGAGAGAGAGAGAGAGAGAGAGAGAGAGAGAGAGAGGGGGAGAGAGAGAGAGTGATAGAGAGAGGAGAGAGGAGAGAGAGAGAGAGAGAGAGAGAGGGGGGGGAGAGAGAGAGTGATAGAGAGAGAGGAGGGGAGAGAGAGAGAGAGAGAGAGAGAGAGAGAGAGAGAGAGAGAGAGAGAGAGAGAGAGAGAGAGAGAGAGAGAGAACAAGACACACACTACAAACTCATTCATATGGGATCTTGGGGGGGATGATTTGGCTTCGTGGTCTTTCCCTATAGATTTCTTTTGCTTCCTCTTCCCTATTTCTTCAGAACTAGAGATGATGACAGACAGACAAGTAGAAAGAAAGAAAGAAAGAAAGAAAGAAAGAAAGAAAGAAAGAAAGAAAGAAAGAAAACAGAGGTAAGCTTACATTTGCCTCCAGGGAACGAAAAGACTCCAAGTTTCTATTCACAAGTCGAGTTGGTAAATTCCACAGTCAGTATGAGGTTGTAAGTGTTTAACGTGAGCCCCCATCCCCCCCCCCCCCCCCCCCCCCCCCCCCCCCCCCCCCCCCCCCCACCCCCCCCCCCCCCCCCCCCCCACTATTTAAGCAGTTTTGTTTTTTCTTTTTTTTTTTCTTTTTTTTGTCTTTCCAATAGGTCAATTTGCCCCCAGATGAAGACAAAGTCTCCAAGTTCTACTCGGTGGTCAAGGTGTATGTGTGTGTGTGCGTGCGTGTGCGTGCACTGAATAGCATTACTTTATGATGTTTTACTGTTTGCTGCGATGTTACCATTATGATGTTCTTTATTATTAATAGTTCCTTGTTATGAAGAATTATTGTTGTTATGGGAAATTTAATTATTTTTCCTAATTGTTTTTAGCTAAAGGAGAACTATTACATACTTTGTTTACGTATTTGTGTGTGTGGGGGGGGGGGGGGGGGGTACGCTGAGAAAATATTTTCTTCATTTGAAGACAGAATTTTTTTAATTGAATTTTGGGTACTACCCCCCACCCTATAAGACGGAAAAACGCAACGAACCACAACTGTGACAGATCGCGGTGTACTGCAGTACATAGTGGGGGGTAGGGTTAGGTTTAGGGCTAGGGTTAGGGACAGGGTTAGTATTCCAAAAAGGTTATTAGCTGAAAATGTTCCTAAAATACAGCTTTATGTATGGTAAGAAAGGCAAAAACGGAAAAATAGAATTAACCTAGAAATGCAGGGGGGGGGGGGGGGCACATCTTTACCTTTACCGAATTTTGAATGTGGTCATGTCCACAGCGAGTGTGGCAGACGATAAAGACAGTGTGTCCTCCTCCTCCTCCACCGAGAACAATATTTCAAATGGTTTTCGTTTTGTTCTTTTTCTTCTTCCTGTTGGCCACTGCAAAGAACACCTTTTGCAAGAGTGAATGCCCTTGGTGGGTGGGGGAAGATGGTTGAGTACTGACCAAACAAGGGAATAACTCTCGCCAATATCCCTATTTGAGGCCACTTAATGGCTGCCATTTACAAGAGCGAATGCCCTTTTGGATACTGATCAACAAGGGATTAGCTCTTGCAGTCAAGGGCGTTAGTAACCCTAGTTGCAGTGGACAATAGGAAATTTTGCCCCCCAGGCGAAGGAAAGACTCCAAGTTCTACTCTGCTGGTCAGGCTGGTGATGTCCACAGCCAGTGTGAGAACAATATTTCAAACGTTTTTCTTGTTGTTATTTGTCTTCTTCCTACAGGGAAATTTGCCCCCAGGCGAAGGAAAGACTCCAAGTTCTACTCGCTGGTCAGGCTGGTGATGTCCACAGCCAGTGTGGCGGACGACAAGGACAGTGTGTCCTCCTCCTCCATCGAGAACGACATCCGCGCCATCGTCAACAGGGACAGCGTGCTCAACATGCACGACTGCACCAACAGCAACGAAAACACCGTCACCTCCCTCAACTTCCTCAGCGTCCCGGGTCAGTTCAAGTTGGCTTATTATAACCTTCTTTCTTTCTTCTTCTTCTTCTTCGATCGAGCATCAGACAGTTTTCCTTGTCAATTATGAGCGCAGATGCGTCATGCTGCCGTTATGCGCCTAACTCAGAAAAATAGTTAGGCCCAGCGAGTCCGACTTCGGCTGGAGGAGGAAATGTTCTTTGAAATTCAGGAGAAAGGACCGGGTAAGGCAGAAAGATAGTAGATGACAGTAAGCAAAGGGAAAAGGCAGAATCAAAGAGAGTGACAGATTAGAGGAAGTTACAAGCACATAACTTCCAGAAGGTGGGGGAACTATTTACACAAAAGACCCCCCGTTATCCCCACGGGAGGGGGGGGGGGCTTATAATCTGATTGGTCTTCTTTGTGAATTACCTTATAAACTTTAAAGTCAATGCTTATTGACTTAGGTCGAATGAGTGATGGCTGGTTGATGGTTTCGTCCCGCATGTGCTCTGTGTAGCATAGCGGATGTTAATAATAATAATAATAATAATAATACATAGTACTTATATAGCGCCTTTCTTTAGAATTAAACTCAAGGCGCTCACATTCACTGATTCACACGCAATTGGGCTAACATTCGATCATCATCTAATTAATGTGAAAAGTTAGAGAGATAAAGCTCTTTGAAACAAGTGAGTTTTCATTTGGGTTTTGAAAGCGGGAAGTGCTGAATTGTGACGGAGGTGAACAGGCAGTGGGGGCGCAAAAACTAAAACTGCGTTGTCCGAAAGACTTTAAATTCACTTTAGGAACTTTCAACAGTTTGGCGTGGGAAGATCGGAGTGAGCGAGAAGGAGTGTAAGTTTGGAGAGCACTTGAGAGGTAGGATGGTAGGGTCTGTTCAAAGTGGCGGAATGCAAGGACTGCCAGTTTGTACTCTAAACGAAACTGCACTGGCAGCCAGTGCAGCTACGCCTTCGCATGAACTTACAATTCATTATGAATTAGCCTTTCTTAACTCAGTACAGTCAAACCTCCGGTCTTAAATTGGAGAGGTGTTGAAACGGAGGTCGGTTTTATACGTACATTATAGTAAGATGCATTACATCCGTGCCCCTCAAAACAAAATCAGTCTTACATGAGAGGTCAGGATGTCTTTTAACAGATGGTCTTATAATAGAGGTTTAACTCTAATAGTGGTGCCACTCAGTCGAGGAGGCGCCAGCTGTTCTAATGTGAGGCTGGACCAAAATTAGTTAATTGTGGAGAAGCCATGCCCAGGGGTTATCCCCACTTTCTTAGCTAAAAGAACTTGAGGACTCCATGCTTTTGATAAGGTCCCCAGAGGCCGTCTAACCCTGTTGGTTGCAGCACTAACAAAACAGCGCAAATGACTCCTAGTTTGAGGGTCATAATCATTCTTCTTCTTCTTCTTCTTCTTCTTCTTCTTCTTCTTCTTCTTCTTCTTCTTCTTCTTCTTCTTCTTCTTCGTCTTCTTCTTCTTCTTCTTCTTCTTCTTCCTCTTCTTCTTCTTCAGTGTTCCAGGGCCATAAGGCCACAATGGGTACGTATGTGTCCGTGTTCCAGTTTCCACTGTTCTCCTCGCTGCATTCAACCGACACATTCCGATTTCGGAGGAGCTCAAAGGAGAAAACTATATTGTCGATTTGTTTTGGGGGGAAAGGCAGGAGAATGGTCCCAAAAAGTCAGAAAGATAGTAGATGACTCAAAGCAAGGAAAAGGGCAGAGTCAAAGAGAGAGACAGATTAGAGGAAGTTACAAGCACATAACTTCCAGAAGGTGGGGGAAGTATCTGTACGGACATTGACCCTTTTGTCTATTATTTTACCCACATGTGTAGATTACAAATGTTGATAGAGGCAAAGCAGTAATAATTAGCGGTTATTGAAATACCCATTTGCCACGCTTCGAACCAAAAACAGCAAACTGACTGTTCCTTGGCACCACCACGCTAATCATATATCCTTTCCCCTTACAGGAAGCATGGACTCCAGATCCTTCTCGGACGTGGACAGCGAGAAGGGAGGAGGGGGAGGAGGAGGCTACTACACCCACTCCCCGACTCCTTCCCCGGACCGCTCCCCTTGCCACACTCCCCTCGGCACCTTCCTGCGCGTGACCGGGCACAGGCCTGGAGGAGGAGGAGGAGGAGGGGGGATGATGCCCCCACCCCCCCACCCCCACCCAACTCTCCGCACGGAGGACACGTTCTCCCTGGACTCCGGAGAGCTTCTTCCTTCCAGGCCCTGCACCCCCAACATCCTGCTGACTGCCCCCAGCATGGAGGTCGCCCTCAACCAGATCCCCCCGGACATGGCAGAAACCAACTTCGGCGGATCCCTTCGGGTGGAGTTGCCGGGTAGTCGAGATAGACGACCACCAGACATGAACGGTGTTAGTTTGGGTAGTAGTAGTAGTAGTGGTAGTAGTTGTGGTGGTGGTGGTGGTAGTGGTTGGAGTAAGCTGAAATGCTTGAACAAAACTGCCGAGTTCCACAACTCCGCTTCCAGCTCGTTCCTGTCGGTGCCCAACAACAGTCAGGTGTATTTTGGAGGAGGGGGAGGAGGAGGAGGGGGAGACGGAGGGAGGAGAAGGATCTCCGACTCGCACTCTCTGACGGATCTCCAGGACGTGACGACGGATGAGGAGTCCTCCAGGAGACCCTCCTGCCTCAGCCTCAATGTGGAGGACAAAGGGCGGCGCCGGAAACGTCGGCGGAAGGTCAACTTTGACCTGTCCTGAGAGAGAAGCGGAAGCGGAAGTTGAAACAGATCAGATAAGGCATGGACACTTCTGATGGGAAAACAATGAATCTCCGCATGAATACGAATAACAATATTGCTATTGATATTTTGAGAAGAGAGAGATAACCCTGTGTGGTTCTGTTCCATGTTGTGCAGACGTTGAATGCAAAACAGCAACGTAAACGAAACATATAGAGTATGCAGAAAACAACAAATGTATTAATCACAGATCAGATCCCGGGCAGAACGGAAGGAAATGCTGAGCCAGGGCCCATGTTCTGACGACTCGCAATAAATCAGTGTCAACAGGGGATTCCTTGTTCCAAGAAATGGTTCAGTTGTGGAATGTTGAGCTGAGAGTTCCGAAAGCACTGGCGATGTGCGCACCTCCATCAGTTGCAATCTGTGTACGGTAAAACCAGCTCATTGTACAGGCTCTGAACATGAGTTGCAGACGATTGTCTCCAAATGAGAAACTGGGTTACGCCTTTTACCCCAAAACGTAGAAACACAAATAAACATAAAATAAAAAATTGCCAATCATCCACCAGCGAGTGTGTGCATAATTATACATACATGGACACATTTTGCACGTGTCAAGTGCTCCACTATAAAGATGATAATTACTTCCATGCTCATGGCTCATTGTCAATTTGTTTTTAATATTCTGTGAGACAACGCCTTCTGTCCCCCCCAAAAAAATATGTAAGGGGTCTTGAAGGGGAGAAAAACATGTTGAGAGCAGATTTCTGTCCTGAGCAAAATAATCCTTGGCGCTGAGCTTGATAATCTGATATCAATTAAAATAGTTATTGCGACGAATAATTATCTCTGCTTTGATTCCACATCGAAAAAACAGTTGAATTCTGCAGATAATTGAAACTAATCAAATCACAAAAGTGACTATGCTGGTGCTTTTGTCTTTGCTTTTCTGTAATTTTTGTTCACTTTTTTCAAACTGTTTGCACTAATGGTGCATAATTATTGATAGTTGACTATATATATATATATATATATATATATATATATGCGGTTTTATTAAAAGCACGTAACACTTTTTTTGTAATGACACTGTTGTTAACACTGTCGTTTCCATTTGCAAAGGCCACAAGCTGCACTTTCTTCGAAATGTGTGTGCGTTGGTGACTTGAGAACTTCCGTTTGAATTAACGAAAGAATGGAAAATAAATACACGAAGGTGCCGGGTGGATCCAGAGACACACTGGCCTCAGTTGCTTTACTCAGCATACGAGCAGCCGTGCACTAACCCTGGGCGCCGTTTCACAAAGGCTAAAGTTACGTCGCGCTCGCTCAAATCGGCAAAAACGGTCTAAGAAACACCCTTCGTTTGCCGATAGTTTGCGTGACGTTTTGTTCTTGCCAAACACCGAGCAAGCGGTGAACTATTCAGAACTAGTAGGGGGTGAATACATTTCTTGTTGCTGATTGGTCCATTAAAATTTGGTTAAAATAATACTCTTTTTTTTTACCAATCAGACAAGAGCTTGTAATATTCTTCCGCAAACGTTTTCTAAAGTGTTTCTTAGACCACTTTTGGCGTAACAGTTATGCGCGCGGCGACCGTCGTCTAGAGAAACTCGACCCATGACGTCCCGTGTTGAAACGGTTGTTTTAAACCGTCGAAGCGACTGGAATCTAACTCACTGCTGCGATGGGTGACTTGTTTGTGACTGGCTTTCTGTCTGTTCCTGAAGGTACTCAGGGAGAAGAAAAAATAAGCTGTCCACCAGTTCTGACGATCTGGATTCTGATTGTTGAGTTTCTTCGATAGTTACCGAACGAACCTTTGTGATTCGTCAAGGGATAGTGATTCGTCTGTTGTTACTTTTCAATGATTTTCTGCAACCGTTATAGATATTCAGTCAGTCGTCAAGTGGTGTTTTTTTTTAAATTATTGTTGCTATTTCCCTAAAATTGTTTCGCATACTTCTTACCAAGAAAAGCTGGCGAACATTTCCAGTAATTCTGATTTTGATTGTTGATTTTTTGCATAAGTTATAATTATGAACATTCGGAATTCATCGAGGATATGTTTATGATTGTTGTTGCTATTTCCCTAAAGTTGTGTCGCATACTTCTTACCAATGTTTCTTTCTTAAAATAAGCTGGTGAACATTTCCAGTAATTCTGAAAATGATTGTTGATTTTCTACGTTATGAATATTCTTGATTCATCGAGTGATCATTTTTTTCTTCGTTTATTGTTGTTATATATCTCAATAAATTCCACCATTTAATAATGACTATTATAATAAAACAAAATCTGATGACTGTTGTACTGATTCTGAATATGATTACATATGTTATACATATGGTTAGGCCTACGGAATAGACATTCACTGATTCATAGAGTGGAAAGTTAACTTCCGTTATTGTTGTTATTTCTATGATTTAATTTCACGTATTCATTAAAGGATATCAATAACGATACTATCGTGCTCCCTAGTCCTAGACACCCAATATCAATAATACAGGATCCGTGAAACTAAACAAAAGATATACTGTCTTTCAGGTTGAGTTATAATACCCTGGTGTACTGTTAACAGTCATGATTGTGATTTCGATTATCAGTTTTATCTGTAATTCGTTCTCATGAAGTCTTCGCTGATGTGTTGGATTGTTGCCTGTGATTTCTTTTCTTTTTTTAAATAAGCAGTAAGCCAACGTTGAACTTATGCAATTCTCCGGTTCGAATGGCTGGAATTGCCAGAGGACGTGTATATTATGTTGAACTGCATGGACTTTGGCACTCGTACAAAAACGCCTGAACTAAATCTTGGAGAGATGACTGTGCTGTGCTAGGGAAAATGCAGAATAGAAGAATGGTGACAGCAGAGAGGGCGTACAGGAGTCATAGCCTGGGTGTGGCCTGGCCCCGTTTTACGGGTGTAGGGAGTTCCAGACTGAAACACTTGATTGAGGGATTGAGGGAGGCTCTCTGAAGACCCTTTATTGTCCAGCTGTCCCGAGAGTTTCTTTACTTTGAAACGACGAAACCCCAAGAGGTATTTTATCGCTTATTTTTTTCTGTTTGTTTGATATTATTATCAGCAGCGTCTATTGTTTTCTCGGTGTGGTACAGATATCTTGAAGCTGTACAGTTGCACTATATTGACTTGAACACACGAAGAGAGAAGACACTGTTGGATTGAAGGTGATGTAGTACACGTTGAACTGAAGGTAATGTAATCGATAATATTATCAAAAGGACCAGAGACGAGAAGACGGAACTGGAGATGAAGATGGGGAAGGGAGAGAGAGAGAGAGAGAGGGAGAAAGAGAGAGAGAGAGAGAGAGAGAGAGAGAGAGAGAGAGAGAGAGAGAGAGAGAGAGAGAGAGAGAGAGAGAGAGAGAGAGAGAGAGAGAGAGAGTGAATAACGCTTCTTTATTGAGGATAATAGATTAAGCAACATTGCTTTTTTTCGTCCAGTCCTGATGCAGAAAAATAGAAAACGAAGAAAAGAAACCGAACATAAATACAAAGAACAACCCAAAGAAAACAAATGAGTGGAGAAAATACAATCTTAAACTAAATAATGGTCTGCCCCATGAGAGAGAGAGAGAGAGAGAGAGAGAGAGAGAGAGAGAGAGAGAGAGAGAGAGAGAGAGAGAGAGAGAGAGAGAGAGAGAGAGAGAGAGAGAGAGAGAGAGAGAGAGAGAGAGGGGGGGGGTAAATGTGGACACATAGATGGTACGGTAAATACATATACAGAAAAACAAAGAGAGATAATTATACGCGTGTGTGTGTTTATCATCAATGAATGTTAGGATAGAGAGATGGGGGCAAAAAGAAAGAAA
>CM065701.1:27119737-27127237 GCA_017654935.2 Phymorhynchus buccinoides
ATAGTGCTTCTTCATCTTCTGCTCTGGTGAGAAAGGTGGCAGAGTGGTTAAGACGTTCGCCTGCCAAATGTAACGCGTGACTGCAACGTGAGTGACCCGGGTTCGAATCCCCGGCCTCCTGGTCTTTTCTTTCTAGTTTGACAGGAAAATCGAACTGAACGTCCAGTCCTTCGGATGGGGACTTAAAGCTAGTCTGACCCGTGCGCTCTACGCACGTAAAAATCCCACGGCAGTTGAAAGTCAGTAAGAGCAGGGAGACATCCCGCTGCCTGGTATGGCCAAATTGAGATAAGTCTCTGTGACTAGAATATACCAAATACCAAATTTAAAAAAATCATCGATCGCTCAAAGAGTTTGCTCTCATAATAATGAGCACAGATCCGTCATACTGCCGTTATGTGCCTAGCTATAAATATATAAAAAATAGATAGTCCCAGTATGTCCCGACTGTCCGTCTTCTAAAGAACAAAGGCATGAAATGGACCAATAAGGCAAAAAAAAGATAGGGGAAGACGGGGTAAAAAGCGCATGGGCGGGTAAGAAGCCCACCCCAATTATCTCATGAAATAAAGAAAATTTCAGTCAAATTTGCCCATGAGACGAATGCTAGACATTACGCTCGTCTCATGGGCAAAATGAGACTGAAATTTGCTTCATTGTCATGAGATAATTGGGGTGGGCTTCTTACCCGCCCATGCGCTTTTTACCCCGTCTTCCCCTAGTACATAGAAGACAGGAAGCAAAGGGAACAGACGGAGCGAAAGAAGAGAGGGACAGATTAGAGGAAGTTACAAGCACAGAACTTCCAGAAGGTGGGGGAACTATTTGTAAATAAAATTTAAAAAAAGTGTCTGCAGGTCAAATTGTAGGAAAGGAAACGAACTCTGAGACTCCATTAAAACAGAAAGGAATTTTCGAGTTTGTATCATTATACTACTACTACTACTACTACTACTACTACTACTACTACTACTACTACTACTACTACTACTACTACTACTACTACTACTACTACTAATAATAATAATAATAATAATAATAATAATAATAATAATAATAATAATAATAATAATAATATAGCCATCCCCTTTTACAACCAAAGCACGCCAACCGAGACAAAGAGAATTATACCGGTCAAGGAAAGCCCAGGGTACATCCCCACTCTCTCACCCACAGGGATTTGAGGACAGTTGGCGTTGGGGAAGGTCCCCCGAAAGCCATCCCATCCCTTTGGCTGCAGCACTAGGGCCAGTGCGAAGGCCCCGTGGTCTAGAATACATAAAGAGGCACCCAGACGGATGCGTTTTTGCAAGAAACACGTCAAGGTCACCAGAAAGACAGCTTTTTCAAGGATCCTGAACACTCACTTTGCTCTGGTTTCCTATAAATCAAACCGTCAGATCGGTGATTCCTCCTTGGCGGAGTTGTCATTTTGGACGGGGTGGGTGGAGGCCACTCGAGCGGTTAAAGCGTTTTCTTCTTTGTAGTGCAGTAAAAACAATCCTTGGAGCTATTTCCTTTATTGTGAGCGAAACTCTTTTTTGGGTAAACTGTCTAAAAAGGATTGTATTGTGGACATTTCGTGCAAACGATTTGGTGTAACTCAGGCGGCTATTAGAAAAGAGAAGGCACAGGCCTTCTATTTCATTGAAATAGTTTTTTACTCCCAGTACCTCCGCCAAGGAAGAATCGCCGATTTGACGGTTTTATTTCTAGGAAACCAGAGCAAAGTGAGTGTTGCGATCTCTGTAAAGGGTGTTTTCCTGGTGATCTGGATGTGTTTCTTGCCAAGCCCATGGGTGCAAATTTTCCTAGTAGACAAGGATTTCCTGTTTTTGAATTTTACCAGAAATGGAAGTTCCTTTTTCTTTAATTTGTCAAACCAGATCTTTGTGTGTCTACTGTATTTTTTTCAAACACTTTAAAATAAGCATTTGGTATAAACTGTGGAAAAAGCAAACTAAAATACCTTCATAAATCAAATGTTGCTTCAGCTGCAGGTGGACAATACCCCTGGACCCCGGCCTTTCAGTGTGTTTTTTCATTTTGTGTGGTTTCACCCATGAAAACCTCATCCGTCAGGGTGCCCCTTTAACGCGTAAGCAACTCATAACACAATACAGAACAATGTTGTATAGTGTCATTGGGTATTGTTGCTGTTGGGATACATTATTTATACCGATCGTAATAGCAAAGAATTTAGCCTGGGCCTGTATTCACATGGAGATAGTATGCGTCTTATCATCGTGAAGTCCAGAAGTCCTTCTTAAGTCCTATTGGTTTAAACGCTTTTTTATTCAACAATTTCAAATGATAAACAATAATGAGGTAACAGGGTAACAACAAGCATATAGATTATAACGTACCCGTACACAATGCATTACATATGATTCAAATGACGGAAGGTGTGTTCTCTCACCAATTAGAAAATATTTTTCATTATTAGAAACATTATTCACAAACTAACAAACAAAGTGAACAAAATAGAAAACCAGAAAATAAATAAAAGAGTGACATTATGGGGGAAATCACACCCAAAAAAGAAAGGAAGGAGGAAAACAAAAGGGGGATTGAGAGACAAATTCATGAACAATATGATGACTCAATATAACACTCATTAAACATCCCACAAAAGTACTTGCAACCTTGCTTACATGTCTAGAACAAGTTATTCAATCATTTAGACCAATATAGAGGCGCACCTGCGCTTTCACACAAAAATGATTGAACTTTTTGATTGGACATGATAATTGAAAACAGTTTAGAAATAAGTTTAAAACCGATTCAAGTCATATTAAATCCTGCCACTTTAGAAGGACTTCTAAGATATCATGATGATAGGTCTCATACTATCTCAATGTGAATACAGGCCCTGGTCAAGATCTATGTAAGACGTCACTTTTAGTGACCATTTATGATGACGACTCTTGACCAACGAGCACTGGGTAGAAAATTGTCACTATGATATGCATGTACATTTGTTCTTCTTCTTCTTCTGCGTTCCCAGGCCATATGGCCATAATGGGTAAGGTACGTGTGTGTCCGGTTTTCAGTTTTCACTGGTCTCCCCGCTGCGTACAGCCGACACATTCCGATTTCGGAGGAGCTCAAAGAAGAAACGTTATTTGGATGATTTTTTGTTGTTGTTGAAAAAAGGGCAGGAGAATGGGCCAATAAGTCAGAAAGATAGTAGATGATAGAAAGCAAAGGGGAAAGGCAGAGTCAAAGAGAGTGGCAGATTAGAGGAAGTTACCAGCACAGAACTTCCAGAAGGTGGGGGAACTATTTTTACGAAAGACCCCCCGGTGTCCCCGCGGGGAATGCATGTACATAATAAGAATGATTCCAATAGTTTTAACGGGCGTTGTATTTTGTATTGTTGATATTATGAAAACCTATCCTTCGATGCTTAAGTGTATGTATGTGTGTGTGTGTGTGTGTGTGTGTGTGTGTGTGTGTGTGTGTGTGTGTGTGTGTGTGTGTGTGTGATGTGTGCGTGCGTACGTGCGTGCGTGCAAGCGTGCGTGCGTGTGTGTGTGTGTGTGTGTGTATGTATGCGCGTGCGTGCGTGCATGCGTGTGTGTGTGTGTGTGTATTTTGGAAGGCTTTTTTTTTAAACACATAATTCAAGCATAGATCATTAATTTATGTTTATCATCTCTCTCTTTCTCTCTGTCTATCTCTCTCTCTTTCTCTCTCTCTCTCTCTCTCTCTCTCTCTCTCTCTCTCTCTCTCTCTCTCTCTCTCTCTCTCTCTCTCTCTCTCTCTCTCTCTCTCTCTCTCTCTCTTCTCTCTCTGGTTTTCTTTCTCTTTCCCTTTTTCTTCTTCTCTCTCTTACTCTTTCCCCTCCCTCTCTCTCCCCCCTCTCTCTCTCTTTCTCCCTCCCTCTCTCTCTCTCCTCTCTCTCTCTCTTTCTCTCCCCTCTCTCTCTTTCTCTTTATCTCTCTCTCTCTATCTCTCTCCTTCCTCTCTCTCTCTCTCTCTCTCTCTCTCTCTCTCTCTCTCTCTCTCTCTCTCTCTCTCTCTCTCTCTCTCTCATATCTCTCCAGAGCTTCAAATTGTCAGGAAGCCCGATGTGAATGACCATCTCTAATGAAGTCAGAAAACAATGACATAGTATGGCCTGTTCTTTGGGTAATTGACCTCTCATTTCCCATAATCAGGGGTCATATAGCCCATGGATTTTGAAAACAATCTCTCTCTCTCTCTCTCTCTCTCTCTCTCTCTCTCTCTCTCTCTCTCTCTCTCTCTCTCTCTCTCTCTCTCTCTCTCTCTCTCTTTTTCTCTCTCTCTCTTTTTTTTTTTTGTTTTGTTTTGTTTTGTCTCTCTCCCTCTCTCTCTCTCTGTCTCTTTCTCTCTCCCTCTCTCTCTCTCTCTCGCTCTCTCCCTCTCTCTCTCTCTCTCTCCCCTCTCTCTCTCTCTCTCTCTCTCTTTGTCATTATCATTTAAATAACGATGTCCTCTTCAAGGGTGTCTGATATTTTTCATTCAATTTGTTTGTAATTTAAAGTGGAAAAAACTTGTTCAATACCCTGGAAAATACTATGCTGTAATAATACTTATGACACAGATTGGTTATCAATCAATGTATTCAATAAAATCACTGTGTTACCTGTAAAAACAAAAACTACTGTCGCATGTTTGTCTCCATACATCACGTTTTGATACGAAAAGCCTAGTCGTTTGTTATAAAAAGGCGTTTCTTGACCTTACTTGTGATATGATGTGATACTTACGGTGAGATTTGTTGGTGATATTGCGTGTGTCTGATGCGATGGGACACAGAACGGCACGGCGGTGTCATATGACATAGGGTAAGACGGGGTAAAAAGCCCATGGGCGGGTAAGAAGCCCATGCCAATTATCTCATGAAATGAAGCAAATTTCAGTCAAATGTTGCCCATGAGACGAGTGTTAATGTTTAGCGTTCGTCTCGTGAGCAAAATTTGACTAAAATTTGCTTCATTTCATGAGATAATTGGCATGGGCTTCTTACCCGCCCATGGGCTTTTTACCCCGTCTTCCCCTACTAATTACTAGTTTCATGCTAGATTATGACAAATTTGATATGGTTGTGCATACCATATTATATTGATGAATTATGCACTACGACGTAGGGGAAGACGGGGTAAAAAGCGCATGGGCGGGTAAGAAGCCCACCCCAATTATCTCATGAAATAAAGAAAATTTCAGTCAAATTTGCCCATGAGACGAATGCTAGACATTAACGCTCGTCTCATGGGCAAAATGAGACTGAAATTTGCTTCATTTCATGAGATAATTGGGGTGGGCTTCTTACCCGCCCATGCGCTTTTTACCCCGTCTTCCCCTACTATTTCAGGCGGTGTCATCATCTTACTCAATCACTCAGTTTCTTTGTCTTTTCTTTAGAAACACATTATGTAAACACATTATGTAGGCTACACAAATGTGACCCAGCACCACGAAAGGGACATTAAGTCGCTGGGCTAGTTTCTCACAACAGGCTTGCAAAGTTAAAAATCTCAATATTTTTGTCAATTTTGAGTTGGGGGTATTTCTGTGTTCTCTAGCATCTTATATTCAAGGGTTAAACCTGACGATTTTCAAAAAAAGGAAATGGGGCAGGGGTCCAGGGGCTGGGGTGTCAGGGGGACGCTTCACCTCTTGAAACTCTTGGTCAACAGGAAAGCATGTAACAACAACGGGGTTTACAATTGGCAGGACACGGACCAGCAAGCTTTTCTGCTTCCGTTAAAGCAAAACCGAAACCCGTTTCTATGGGGCAATCGGGTTTTCGCTTACCGCAAAGCGTTTTTTTCCTGTTTTTATTATATTTTTGTTGTTGAAACTTTTTAAAAAAACGGATTTCAGTCTGTGCCAATTTGTTTTAAAAAGGACCTGAGAAGGAAGCAGTTTAAGCTATGGATATTTCATAGTTATAAAGGATAAACTGTACTATGGTCTCTAGATGGTCTTGTAAGTGTTTTAAATCGAGTAGGTCAACGCATTCTCTTCAGCTAGGCCAGACTTTAGACTGTGTTTTCTCAAAATGACCGACACTTGCCCTGCCAACTTTAAATGCTCATAACTCTGGCACGGAAAAAGATACATGAATGGCTCTTATATCATAACAAAGAGAATTGTCTGAAGTTTTGAAATGTCTACTTTTCTCAGAATGGTCAGTTTGACACTTAATGTCCCTTTCGTGGTGCCGGGTCACAAATTGTTTCAGTTGAAGATATATTTTTGTTGTTGTTGATGTTGCTGTTGAGGTGTGGATTTTTTATGTTCACGGTTACTGTGTGTATTATTTAGATCATGGTTGTTGTTACATAAGCATAGACCCAAAACAAAACGAATGCATTCAGCGACATGCTATGCATAATTCTCACTTTTGTGCTATCAATCGTTGAAAGATAAGTGTTTAGTGAGATAGAAATAATACTTCTTCTTCATCTTCTTCTTTTTCGTCTTTACTGTGTGTGTGTGTGTGAGCGATGTGTACATAGACTAAAATCAGAAGAAAAAGGAAAAGGAGACAAGGTGAAGATGAAGAAGAAACCAAAGGAAGATGGAGGAGAGAACAGCAGCGGCGACGGAGGACGGGAACGACGACAGCGGCAACAACAACAACAACAACAACAACAACAACGGATGGAGATTGAGAGAGTGAGAGAGAGAGAGAGATAGAAAAGAGTGTGCAAGACAGAAAAAGAAAGAAAGAAAGATGATAAAAAAAATGAAAAAAGATTCGCCTCTTTCGGAAGAGAGTGGTGATTATATTAAAGAAAAAACAATTAGACGAAATCAGAAGGTAGTGGATATAATACAAGGAAAACAATATTATACAATAAATCTAAGAAAGAAAAAAATAAAATTAAAAATTAAAAAAAACAATGACCTTTGTTGAATTGGTGTCGGAATGTTTCGTCGTGTTTCTCTGTTCATGTCTTTGTCATTTGTATTATCATGCTGAACAAAGACACTCAAAACCGTATCTGCCTCAAGGCCCGGGCACGCAGACACACACACACACACACACACACACACACACACACACACACACACACACACACACACACACACACACACACACACAAACACACACAGACATACACGCGCGCGCACACACATAAGCACGCACGAACCCAAACAAAAGCATACACACACACACACATAAGCACGCACACGCGCGCGCGCACACACACAAGCACACACAGTGACATACTCTCTCTCTCTCTCTCTCTCTCTCTCTCTCTCTCTCTCTCTCTCTCTCTCTCTCTCTCTCTCTCTCTCTCTCTCTCTCTCTCTCTCTCTCTCTCTCTCTCTCTCTCTCTCTCTCTGTCCCCTCCTCTCTCTGCCTCCTTCTTCCTCTTTCCTCCTTACCACCCCCTCCCTTCCCTCTCTCTCTCTCTCTCTCTCTCTCTCTCTCTCTCTCTCTCTCTCTCTCTCTCTCTCTCTCTCTCTCTCTCTCTCTCCTCTCTTCCTCTCTCTATAATATGTGTAAGTCTGTATGTA
>CM065701.1:27139737-27142237 GCA_017654935.2 Phymorhynchus buccinoides
CGCGTGTGTGTGTGTGTGTGTGTGTGTGTGTGTGTGTGTGTGTGTGTGTGTGTGTGTGTGTGTGTGTGTGTGTGTGTGTGTGTGTGTGTGTGTGTTGGGTAGAAAATATTCTCTCTCTCTCTCTCTCTCTCTCTCTCTCTCTCTCTCTCTCTCTCTCTCTCTCTCTCTCTCTCTCCAGTTTATTTGAAAACAACAGACATCACTAACGTCAACCCTCTTTCTTCAGATTTCAGAACCCTTCCCTCCCAGACCCTTATAAGCGTTCATGCACACACGCAAGCTTCGTAATCTCCTTGCCTTCACTCTTTCAGAATAAGTTATTCATGATGCAGTTTTCTTCCTAACGTAATAATAGTTGTCTGAAAGTATGGTCTCGTATGTGGTGTCAAAAGACTGGAAATTGGTGCACATCGTTATACAAGTATTGCTTAGAGGATCTTGCATCTTGCATGACACTGAAAGTGTCATAATCTTACTGCTCTCCACTAGACACAGCTGTTTCGGGAGGAACACTTTAGTTCATCTATATTTTCAGAAGTTTTTTTCAAGCCAAGTTTACTTTACCATGAGTAACTTTTCATAAATAACAGTCAAGAATATAGTATGTCACTAAATTAGTTGTATTCAGTGGAGATTGCTAGATTTTCACTCATGGGCGATTTTATCTATGTTTGCGATATTAAGAGCAGTATCATACATTTTCTACGAAATATGTTGCCTGTTACTGCTCAACAAAGAAAATGTTTACAATTAATCTGATGGAAGAAATATATAAAACAAGTACAAATGTGGAAAATATGGCTTAAAACCCAATTTGTAGACCCCTACCACTTTCAAGGACTACCGATCTCCCGGACCGTGACCTTGACCTTGATCAGTACGCCATCACCAGAATGGGCATAAGCCAAAGTACCTCCATGCCAAATGTGAAGACTCTAAGTCCAACGGTGTGGACGTTATGGCCCCTTAAAGATTTTCGGTTTTCAAGGTCGTACGCCAAGGTCGAGGTCACGACGGCGAAATGTTTTGCGCCGATGCCTTCCTCTCATAGTGACACACCACCACACAAAATTTTAAGCGATTCGGTCAAGCGGTTCGGGAGATATCCTTGGGACAGACAGAAAAGGAAAAAAAGAAAGACTCGAACGAAAACATACTCCTTTGCGATCTACGATCGGCAAAGGACAAATACTATGTAGAACATACAGTCAAAATAGTATATAGGGATATGCTTGGTGCATTTTTTTTTTATCCAAGATTATCAGATTCAGTCTTTTTACTAAATAGCTTGACTATGTGTGCGACATAACAGTTGTGTAGTAGACCACTATGTCGAGATAAGTTGTTCGTGACAAAATTTGTGTCCTAACATTAGTTACATATTAAAGTATGGCTTCGTTACGTGCTGTCAAAAGACTAGGAATTTGACGTGCAATTCGTACAAGCGATGCCGGTGTGAAGAGAATATTCTACCTCATTAAAAAAAGAGTTAAGCTCTGAAACGTCTGTGGTATTTTCATTAAAGGACCTATATCGAACCTACAGCTTTTGTGTTTTCCCATTCATATGGTCCGAGTGGTCTTCTGAATCATTTAAGTTCTACCTCATCATATATCTACCCATTTCGATTTCGCGCTTGTGCACTCCGAGTTTTGAGTTTTTGCGCATGCGCATTGAGCCAATCGTCAGCTTACGCTAGCCTACTTCCTGTTTAAACCATGACTTATTTACCCCTCTCTCTCTCTCTCTCTCTCTCTCTCTCTCTCTCTCTCTCTCTCTCTCTCCTCTCTCTCTCCCTCTCTCTCTCTCTCTCTCTCTCTCTCCTCTCTCTCTCTCTCTAAAATGTTTTGATTCGATTTCGATGATTGTTGTTTTATTTGTGCCCCCCCCCCCTCTCTTTCCCTCCCATGTGAATGGGCAAATTGCCTGACGCTTTAGAATTTCTGTTCTAATGCGCATGCGCAAGGGTAGATATTTCACAGGACTACTTATTTCTCATGACACCGGGTTAGACAAGTTTGCATGTACGGATGTGACGTCATCTTTTTGCTTCCACTCTTTATGTGTCAATTCCTCATGACATATTTCCCCTCAAAACATACTTGTTACAGCCTTGTCTTGTATGACATGAACATGTGTAGTTCGTTGTCAAAGTATGGTATCGTATGGACACACTTGTCAAAGTATTGTCATATGGTTAGTTGTGTATCGCTTCAAAAGGCGGGTTTATATTCCACCGAAGGTTCGGGGAGCTATTGTTTTTGTCTGGTCCGTCCGTCCGGTGTCCGTCCGATGTCCGTCTGGTGTCCGTCCGTCCGGCGTGCCTCCGTCCGTCCGGCTATTCGTCCGTTTTTCTCAAAAACTATTCAGTCTATCATCATCAAATTTGGCATACTAGTTTGCCAAGATGCAAGCTATCCACTGATGTATTTAGCTTTACATTAAGGTCAAGGTCGCGCCAGTTACGGGGTTCAAACGGGGTATTTTAATATTGTGAACA
>CM065701.1:27157237-27160394 GCA_017654935.2 Phymorhynchus buccinoides
ATTGCGAATCCGCGCTTGTTCCGTTATTGCCTTTCTTACCATACATAAAACTGTACTTTAGGAACATTTAATAATAATAATAATAATAATTAATAACATTTATATGGCGCAGTATCCTGACAACAGCTCAAAGCGCCTTACAAATACAACGCATATACAAAACACACATGAACATGATAATACAGGCACGTAATACTACTATTTAAATACACAATAGAACACCAGGACATACAGATCATATAAGATAAAATTATCTTTTTGGAATACTAGCCCTAACCCTAACCCTAGCCCTAACCCTAACTCTACCCCCCACCCTATAAGACGGGAAAACGCAACGAACCACAACTGTGACAAATCGCGGTGTACTGCAGTGTACCGAAAGAAAGGGCAGCAACTGCAGATTCCTAGCTTTATGGAGCTCTCTATCTCCCTATTCCTGGGTTTCCAGAGAGAGTCAAACTGTATAAAGGGGTGTTATGTTATTGTGAATATGCGGCATGTTTTCAGCAGCCTGTTTCTCTTTCATAAACGATGCTTGCCCCAGTTCTTCTTCTTCGATCGCTAAGACAGTTTCCTGTCAATTATGAGCGCAGATGCGCCATGCGGCCGTTATGCGCGCAAGTAAGAAATAACTAGGCCCAGCATGTCCGACTTCGGCTGGAGGAAAAAAATTTGAAAGTGCTTCTTGAAAAAAGGCAGGAGAATGGTCCAGATAGGCAGAAAGATAGTAGATGACAGCAAGCAAAGGGAAAAGGCAGAGTCAAAGAGAGTGACAGATTAGAGGAAGTTACAAGCACAGAACTTCCAGAAGGTTGGGGGAACTATTTATACAAAAGACCCCTCGGTATCACTACGGGGGGCTTGCCCCAGTAAGAAAAAGGGGGAAAACCCTCATTGTAATTATAGAAGAGAAAATGAATAACAGTTGCATCATGTTGCATGATATCACGAGCAACAGAGACCAGTAGGAATCAACGGGATAAACTTTCTCAGCAGCTAAAGAGGTTCTCAGGAATGAACAGTAGTTGAAACTTCTCTAATATAAATACAAAAACCAAAGAGATAATGTTTTCAGCGTGGGCAGTCTGTCTTTGTTCGTTCCTGGCTGATTATCTATAATCTAACTTATATGTCTAGAAGGCATGTTCTGTGTTGTGTGTTTGTTTATGTGTAACATATTCAAGGCTAAAAAGGCTATATGCCACTCTTGGATAGATGTTGATTTGTTTGTATGTTGTCCTCTCCACCATTGTTGATGTGTACTACTGTGTGGGTGAAGGGTCATAAAGGCGAACTTGGCACATTCTTTTTTTTTGAGAATGATGCTTTGTTTGTCTCACTTTGGTTCTGACCAACGTATTGCTGGATGATTGGTATCGTAATCAACTTTGGTGGAGGGGGAGTTAATTAGAAAGAGAGTATCACCCCTTTGTTCAATATATGTCTAGAAGTTGTGGAACAAATCTCAGCTAGACTGAAGGTTGAAAGATTGAAGATTAAAATCTCAGTTAAGCTGCTCGGCAATCTACAGATTTTTGAAAACCTTTTTTTTTTATACTATCTATCTGTCTATCTATCTACCTGTCTTATCTATGTGACAATTGAACTAAAAGAAAACCATCAAAGCGCTACACTCACACAAGCACACGAAGATGACAAAAATAATACACGAGGTGAACAAAACCAAATTCTCGTCTTTAACCCTTTCACCGCCAGCCAGCCATATTTTCAGCCAAAAATTTCCAATTAAATTTACCTGGGTAGAGAACAAAATCCATCTGCAGTATTGGGGATTCTTCTGTGACATATATAAAATAAGGTATATCCTTACTTCCCAAAACTAAGACAATAGGGTCTTTGGATAATAAGACCCCGATTTTGATGCCTTTTAGTGACATAGGTGTTAAATCACTGTGGTGCTAAAATGCGACTTTGGCGGTGAAAGGGTTACAAAAAACACTTCTGGAGAGGAATGAAGACAAAAACACTAAATACTTAAAGAGGTGGACCCTGACGGATGAGGTTTTTTTTGCAAGAAACACGTCGAGATCACCAAAAAGACAGCATTTTCAAGGATCGGAACACTCACTTTGCTCTGGTTTCCTAGAAATCAAACCGTCAAAACGGCGATTCCTCCTTGGCGGAGTTGCTGGAGAGATAAGCCATTTTGGACGGGGTGGGCGGAGGCCACTCAAGAGTGGTTGAAGCTTTTTCTTCTTTGTAGTGCAGTAAAAGAAAATTTGGAGCTATTTCCTTTGTTGTGAGCGAAATCTTCTTTTTGGTAAACTAAATAAAAAGGCTTGTAATTGTGGAAATTTCGTGATTTGGTCTATTAGAAAGCGGCCATTAGAAAAGACAAGGCGCATGCCCTGCCTTCTCTTTCACTGAAAAGAATATGACTTCCAGCACCTCCGCCAAGGAGGAATCGCGCCGATTTGATTTCTAGGAAAACAGAGCAAAGTGCTGTGTTGCGATCTCTGTAAAAGGGTGTTTTCCCTGGTGATCTCGACGTGTTTCTTGCAAAAAAACTCATCCGTCATGGCGTCCCCTTGATAACAATGACCGTAGTGAATGGATGACGTATGTATGGCTAGCACTATGCGTATCTATCTAAGTGACTAAAATATAATTTTAAAACAAACAAAAAAACTTTTGTGTTCAAATGTCCTTTAGAAGAAGTGAACATTAGGATCAGTATACTGAGATTGATGTTCAAAACTATCTATGAGGAACGGAGGGACCTAGGAGGCTCACATTTTGCATGCAGATAGGTACTAAAGACATCTAGGCCAAGTTCGAAAATGAAGGTCAATTGGTCAAATCCCACCCCCCCTCAAGGTCACTGGAGCCGTTTGTCGGTTGGGTGGTTTTTTTGCAAGACACTGGTCCAAGGGAAACAAATTTTGCTTTGAAACCGGCCACCAACAGCACCTTGTTACTTCCCTTTACTTGTATACCTAAGGTATTTACTGCCTCTCACTCTGTCAAATTTTGCGCGCGCATAGGTACCTAAGATATCTAGGCCAATTATGTTCGAAAAAATGAAGGTCATGGGTCAAAGGTCAAGGTCACTGGACACACAAAATGCTGCCGCGCGGCTGGTTGGTCTGTGGCGCCTTCACGCTCTACTTTCAACATTGTATTGTCTAGCGTATGC
>CM065701.1:27160894-27178394 GCA_017654935.2 Phymorhynchus buccinoides
CATGAGCATCGAGTGTTGCTGTCCCCTAAAATTGAGCAAAATAATACTATAATTTTAGGTTCGTAACGATGGCGGGTACCAATGGATGGTTTGTATTATGCTATTGTTTATTCCTAGAAAATTATACTGCTCGCTATTATGTTGATGTTGGTTTGTTTTGTTCCATTGTTTATTCTGTCCTAACAGTGAATACTATATGTCGCAGGACGGGTTTGTATTGCTATTTGTTATTAAGGTTGTTGTGTGTGTGTGTATTTGTGTTGTGTGGTGTGTGTGTGTGTGTGTGGGTTTGTGTGTGGTGTCACCAGGGAGAGAGAGAGAGAGAAAGATAGGATAGAGGAGAGCGAGAGAAAGTAGAGAGAGCGATAGAGAGAGAGAGAAGCGGAGGAGCGATAGTGATTATTAGTGGAGTAGAGCTGATATGATTGTAAGATAGGACGTGCATTGTGAGTGTGTGTATGTCTCCAGGGGTAGATGTCATTAGATGTTTAGGTGTGAATGGGCTGTATACATATGTTACATGTGAAGGAAGCTGGTTTACTGGGAAGAAAGTATAACGCAGAAAAATGTAAGATCGATTATTAAGTTTATTTTTCATTTATTCAGTGTTGTTCTCTTTGCATGCTAGAATGGTTGTTCCCCCCCTTTTTTTGCATCGGGCTTTTGTTTGGCTAATTGATAAAACAGATTTGAATTTGATCTGATTTGATATACAAATGCGTGCGTGGGCTGCATAGGTCCCTATCACCAATATTTAACCTACGAAATGCGATCGGTATCCAAGTTATTTTAATGCGAAGTTAAACCATGCGGAGAAATTATAGATCTCATCTCCACCATTGATTTCCTTCATTTGTTCATCTCTCTCTTTCTTTCTCTCCATCCTCCCTCTCTCTCTCTCTCTCTCTTCTCTCTCTCTCTTCATTCTCCCTCCTCTCATCGTCTTCTCCTCTCTCACTCTCTCTCTCTCTCTCTCCCCTCTCTCTCCCCCCCTCTCTCTCCTCTCTTCTCGTCTCTCTCTCTCTCTCTCTAGAGCAGTAGTAGTAGTATTATGTGGTGGTGATTGATGGCTCTCTCTCTCCACTCTCTCCCTCTCTACTCTCGCCCCCCCCTCTCTCTCTCTCTCCCTCTCCATCTCGCTCTCATCTCTCTCTCTCTCTCGAGCAGTAGATAGTAGTGCGTGTGGTTTGGTGATGATGCTTTCTCTCTCCCTATCCTCTCTCTCGCTCTCTCTCTCTCCCCCCCCCACTCTGTCTCTCTCTCTGTGGTTTAAATGTTTTATTTTTCAAAGAAACAACAATAACAACAACGACATAACTGAAAGCAGCAACAAGCAACGCTTATGACGTGCTCAGTTCGAGATAAATTACACAACATAAACATTGGCGAAATTATACCAGTTTACAATAATTACATAACAAAGACAGAAAAAAACAGTTAAGAAAATATCAAACCAATCAACAACGAACAATAAACATAACAATAAAAAGAACAATAAACATAACAAGAAGAAGAAAATCTCTAGTAGTCAAGTAGCGGTCGGGTGGTGATGGTAGTGATGATGGTAACCTGTTAGTAGGAGTCATGTAGTGGAGCGAGTAATGGTGTAGGACGAATAAATCTGTGGTGGAAGGGCAGTAGTTGGTTTACATTTAGTTTGTTTGTTTGCTGGGTTGATGGTGGTGGTTGGGATAGAGGGGTGGTTGGTTTTTGGATTGGTTGGTTGGGGTTGTTGGTTAGTTGGTCTGGATGGGTTGGTTGGTTGGTTGGTTGATTGGTTGATTGGTTGACTGGTTGGATGGTGGTTGGTTGGTTGTTGGTGCTGGTCTGGTTGGTTGGTGGTTGGTTGCTGAGATGGTTGGTTGGTGGTTGGTTGGAGGGTTGGTTTGGTTGGTTGGCTGGTTGGATTAGTTGGATGGTTGAGTTGGTTGGTGATATTGGTTGGTTGGACTGGTTGGTGGGTGATTTGATGGCTGGTTGGATTGATTGATGATTGGTTGGCTTGGTTGGTTGGCCTTGGTTTGGTGGCATGGTTGGTGGATGGTTGGATTGGATGGAGTTGGCTGGTGCTGTCTGAGAGGGCTGGATGTTTGGTATGGTTGGTTGCTGGGCTGGTTGGTTGGCTGGATGGGGTTGGTTGGCATTACTGATCTGTATGGTTGGATGGCTGTATGTACCTGATTGGGCTGGACTGTTGGTGGGATGGATGGCTGGATGTGGTTGGTTGGTTGTGGTTGGTTGGCTGGTTGGCTTTGGTTGCGGTTGGTTGGTTGGTTCGGTTGGCTTGGATGGGATGGTTGGTTAAGGCTGGTTGGTTGGTTGGCTGGCTGGTTGGTTGGCCTGGTTGTGGTGGATCGGTTGGGGATGGTGGTTGGTTTGGATGGCTGTGCTGGCTGGCTGGATGGCTGGATGGTTGGTTGGTTCGGGTGTTGGTTGGTATGGTTGGTTGGTTGGTTGATGATTGGTTTTCTGCTTTGCTTTGGTTTTATTGCTGAATGTTGCTGCTCTGCCTACTATTATGTCGTTGTTATATTTCTGCTACTCGTTGTTGTTTCTGTCGACGATTTGTCTTGCGTCTCAATGTTCGTTTACAGTACAGCTTGTTAGTTGCATGTTGCATGCTTAGAACAAAGGACAGAATGGAAGAATAGGCCCAGCCTAAATTCCGTATCCTTGGAAAATAAAGTTTCTGAAGTCTGAAGTTATCTTTGGGGAAAAATCTCTCCTCTCCTCTCTCTCTCTCTCTCCTCTCTCTCTCTCTCTCGTCTCTCTCACTCTCTCTCAATCTGTCAATCTCTCTCTCTCTCTCGGATTTCTACTTTTTCGGACTTGTCACGTGTTTTCATTTCTTTCTTTTTGTTGTGTTAATAATATGATGGATTTTGTTTGGCTTTCTGTATGTTATTTGTTATGAAGTTGATACATTTTGCCAACCCCCCTTGTCATCAGACCTTGTTTTGCAATGACAAATAAAAAAATGTCGAATTGTTTCATTCTCTTCATCTCTCTCTCTCTCGAATCTCTCTCTCTCTCTCATCTCTCTCTCTCTCTCTCTCTCTCATAAAGTCTCTGAAATCCTGAAATCTGAAGTCTCTCTCGCTCTCTCGCTCAGCTCAAATCTCGTTCGCTCTCTCTCTCTCTCTCTGCTCTCTCTCTCTCTCTCTCTCTCTCTCTCTCTCTCACTCTCTCTCTAGCTCTCATCTCTCTCTCTCTATCTCATAGTCTCTGAAATCTGAAGTCTGAAGTCTCTCTCGCCACTCTCTCGCTCTCAATCTCTCTATCTCTCTCTCTCTCTCTCTTCTCTCTCTCTCTCTCTCTCTTCTCTCTCTCTCTCTCTGTCTCTCTCTCTCTCTCTCCTCAATCTCTCTCTTCTCTCTCTCTCCCTTCCCTCGCGCTTGCTCTCACAAGTGTTCGACATCTTCCATTATGGCCCTACCTTTCTACGTACTTTACACGTACGATCACTCATTGATCAGTCATGATGTCGTAAGAAATGTTCATTTTGTAACTATTACAGTCAGTACTATGTTATATTTTGTTATCCTGTACCCCCTTCATGAGAGGCAAAGGCCTCCTTAATGAATATAAAGCAATTGTCATTCTCTCTCTCTCTCAAATACTCTCTCTCTCCTCTGTGTCTCGCTCTCTCTCTGCTCTGTGTGTGTGTCTCTTATCTCTCTTCTATCTCTCTCTCTCTGTCTCTCGATCTCTATCTGGATCTCTCTCTCTCTCTCTATCAGTCTCTCTCTCTCTCTCTCCTATTCTCTCTCTCTCTCTCTCTCTCTTATTCTTTCTTTCTCTTCTCAGTATCTATCTCTCTTTCTCTCTCATATCGCTCTCTCTCTCTCTCTCTCTTATCCTCTGATCTTTCTCTATCAGTCTCTCTCTCTATCTCTCTCTCTTCTCTCATCCTTCGCGATCTATCTCTTCTATCTCTCTCGCTCTCTATCTCTTCCTCTGTCTCTTCTCTCCATCTCCCTTCCCTCGCGTGCTCTCACAAGTGTTCACATCCTCCATTATGGCCCTACTTTTCTATCGTAGCTTTTATATCCACAAACTCAAAACGCCCACGGTCGTTCGTTCGAACATCTTTCCCGAAAAGTACCCTTTTGGCTTTTAACAAGCAAAACAATGCGACGCGAAGTCATTCGTTGTGGGCACAATACGAGAAATCAGCCACTTTTCACGCTGTAACGAAGGGTGTTAGTACGCGTACCGAGAACTTGGACGAAACGTATGACGTCATCGGACTTCCGGTCTCGGTGTGAAGTTGTCGTACGGTGCGCCCGCAAACTCTATTCCCTTTTCCCCCCCGAACCTTTTCCTAATCCGAACTATAACAGAACTATAGACTGAAGTACAGTAGAACCTCCCTTCATAAGAACCTTCAAAAATCATCCCAAAAAAGGTCTTATAAGGGAGGGGTTTTATAAATAAGGGAGGTAATTTTAATACTTACAAAAGAAGGGCAATGTCTCAGAAAATAGGTTTTATATTGGAGTAGAATGTCTTATAATGGGAGGTCTTATTAAGGGAGGTTCCACTGTATTTTTAGAAGTCGCTGAACCCATTATATTCATATGCGCTGTTGTCAATTGCGCCGTTTTTGTTACGCCCAATCAATGAAAATGCCCACTGCCCATGAAATGTTCATAAAATGGGCAAAATGGTTTGCCCAGTTCGTGAAATAGTCCAATTTAAAGCTTGCTGTTTAGAAAAGCAATATTTAATGGAAAAAAAAGATTCGCTCATAAGCACACTACAATATAGGGGAAGACGGGGTAAAAAGCGCCCATGGGCGGGTAAGAAGCCCACCCCCCCCCAATTATCTCATGAAATAAAGAAAATGTCAGTCAAATTTGCCCATGAGACGAATGCTAGACATTAACGCTCGTCTCATGGGCAAAAATGAGACTGAAATTTGCTTCATTTCATGAGATATATAATTGGGGTGGGCTTCTTACCCGCCCATGCGGTTTTTACCCCGTCTTCCCTTAAATATCAAGAATTGGTTCAAACAAATGAGAAGTCACACCTGTAGATGGGTCTAAAATTCTTTTATTCGGATTTAAATATCAATTTGATCAACCGTTTCATAAAACCGTGGGCTCAGGCACGCCCCATAGTAGTATTTTGGTAGAGCTTGAGGGTAGGGTGGGGTGGATAGAGGCGAAGATCCCGATGTAGAAAACCTGTGCTACTGTTGAATCAACCTTACTCAATACCTGTGTGAATGGGAATTGAAAAACGTGATATACATTGTCCATTTCGAGAATTGGGCAAAAAAAGCATTTTGCCCATTTCATAAGTTAGGCAGTTTCACGGAAGTCACGTTCCCCAGAACTATAGAGCTATGACGTCATTCAAAGAATTCCTCACGATCACTTTGCTTGCTTGACGCCAACAAAATCTTTCTGGGAGTGACTGTCAAACTTCATCTTATGGAAGAAAAGACGTGCTACGTGGGTGAGACACAATGGCGGCTGATTTCCAGAAGAAAAAAAAAGTATGAGCTGCTCATTTTATCTTGAAGAATGTGACATAAAAAGTAGGTATACTATAGAGATAGTCTCGAGTTTGCAGTCTGAGCCTATCTAGGTTTTAAAACTATGCTGAAACGTTTGTTCTTAAACCCTTTCACCGCCAAAGTCGCATTTTAGCACCACAGTGATTTAACACCTATGTCACTAAAAGGCATCAAATTGGGGTCTATTATCCAAAGACCCATTATTGTCTTAGTTTTGGGAAGTAAAGATAGACCTTATTTTATATATGTCACAGAAGAATCCCCAATACTGCAGATGGATTTTGTTCTCTACCCAGGGCTAAATTCAATGGACATTTTTGGCTGAAATATGGCTGGCGGTGAAAGGGTTATTAAGCGTTTTGGCATCCTAAAATACCCCTTTAAGATGCTTCTGGGGGACAGACGGAAATCAAACTTTTTGCATGTCAGCAAAATCATCTGCATTGTTAACCCAAAAATCGGGACTTTCATGGTGTTGCACTGCCTTCGGGCATTGCCTCCAGGATCGTTCCCACCATCTTTACATCTACTAAATGTCCCATGATGTGTCTGTTCCAGACCGGAGGCACGTTAAACAGATTTACTAGACAGACGGAAGGGGTCAAGAAAAAGGATGGGACTGCGCTGGTGGCGACGCGCTCTCCACAGATGGGAACAGCCCGAATTTCAGACGGAAGGGGGTGGGGGGGGGCTGGCGATGAGGCGTTCTCCAGGTGGGAGCAGCCCGGATTTCACAGAGAGTAGTCTCTGTGACTAGAAAATACCAAAGTACCAAATACCAAAAAATAGCACCAAAGTGAAGGAAGAAAAGACAACAAATGCAAGGTGGTTAACACAATCGTTGAACAGAGCTTCTTTGACTGGACCTCACATCGCTTGACTATGGTCAAAGAGTCTAAAAGGGTAAGATGGACTACTTAAGAGTTACAGCGAACCGGGCTGATAGAGTCTGGACCTTCACATCGCTTGACTATGGTCAAAGAGTATAAAAGGGTAAGATGGACTACTTACGAGTTACAGCGAACCGGGCTGATAGAGTCTGGACCTCACATCCGCTTGACTATGGTCAAAGAGTCTAATAGGGTAAGATGGACTACTTAAGAGTTACAGCGAACCGGGCTGATAGAGTCTGGACCTCACATCTGCTTGACTATGGTCAAAGATTCTAAAAGGGTAAGATGGACTACTTAAGAGTTACAGCGAACCGGGCTGATAGAGTCTGGACCTGACATCGCTTGACTATGGTCAAAGAGTCTAAAAGGGTAAGATGGACAACTTAAGAGTTACAGCGAACCGGGATGATAGAGTCTGGACCTGAGCATCGCTTAATACTATGGTCCAAAGAGTCTACAAGGGTAAGATGGACTCTAGAGTTACAGCGATCACCGGGCTGATAGAGTCTGGACATTACATCGCTTGACTATGGTCAAAGAGTCTAAAAGGGTAAGTAGATGGAACTACTTAAGAGTTACAGCGAACGTGAATAGAGTCTGGACCTGGACATGCTTGACTATAGTCAAAGATCTTCTAAAAGGGTAAATGGACTACTTTAAGAGTTACAGCGAACCGGGCTGATAGAGTCTGGACCTGACATCGCTTGACTATGGTCAAAGATTCTAAAAGGGTAAGATGGACCACTTAAGAGTTACAGCGAACCGGGCTGATAGAGTCTGGACCTGACATCGCTTGACTATGGTCAAAGAAGTCTAAAAGGGTAAGATGGACTACTTAAGAGTTACAGCGAAACCGGGCTGATAGAGTCTGGACCTCACATCGCTTGACTATGGTCAAAGATTCTAAAAGGGTAAGATGGACTACTAAGAGTTACAGCGAACCGGGCTGATAGAGTCTGGACTGACATCAAACTATCGCTTGACTCTATGGTCAAAGATTCTAAAAGGGTAAGATGGACTACTTAAGAGTTACGGCGAACCGGGCTGATAGAGTTATCGTTAGTGGGGTAGTTATACACCATTCACACAGGACGGCTCTTCCAAAAACTCAGACTGGAATTTGAACGGAGAATTCAACTTGGCCTATCGACGTGTAAATGTGTCACGTTTGAAAGGGACATAACCAGTGTTTCTGTCCTCACTACTCATATAGGGAAAAGAGACCGGATGCTTGTCTTCCCCTATACAGTCTTGACTATGGTGACACTCCTTCCCGTGTCCCTAGGAAACAATGTTTTTACAAAATTTCCGACAAAGAACAATAACTTGGAGAAACTCTATCAGAGAAACGCAAGGAACAATAACTCTGGAGAATTGTCCCATCCCATAGGGTAGAAACTAAGGGAACTCTGTGTGTGTCAATTGTGTGTGTGTGTGTGTGTGTGTGTGTGTTGTGTTGTTTGTTGTGTGGTGTGTGGTGTGTGTGTGGCTGTGTGTGTGTGGTGTGTCGTGTGTGTGTTGTGTGTGTCTCTCTCTCTCTCTCTCTCTTCTCTCTCTCTCTCTCTCTCTCTCTCTCTCTCTCTCTCTCTCTCTCTCTCTCCCCCCACCCCCTCCCCTGTGTGTGTGTGTGTGTGTGTGTGTGTGAGAAAATAACCTTGATAGCATATTTTCATCCTGTCCTCAGAAGGAAAAGAAATAACGAAAGCAACTTTTTTTTAAACGATATTGTGTGTGAACTATAAAAGCAACTATATTGTGTGTGTGTGTGTGTGTGTGTGTGTGTGTGTGTGGTGTGTGTGTGTGTGTGTGTGTGTGTGTAGTGTGTGTGTGTGTGTGTGTGTGTGTGTGTGTGTGAACGCGCGCGCACGAGCGTCTGTGTGTGTACATGTATTTTCTAAAGAAAACAAAAATACAATCAGCAATAAAATAATGCTTTCCATAGCGTTCCTGCCCAATCCTCCATACCGCCCCTCGCCTCCCCCTCCCTTCCTTTCACCCCCCCCTCCCCCTCCCCCACTCCCAACCGCTGACCAACCCCTCTTTGTCGAACCAAAAATAAATGTCCCTTGCTACACCGAAAGTGTAACGAGGTTGTGCGCGCCAGACGGTGGCAAATAGAACACATTAGCTGTGCATTCTCTGCTGTTACACTCCTCCACACCCCCACCCCCACCCTTCCCCTCTGCTCCCCTACATACACACGCAGGCGCGGGCATACGCGCATGCACAATACACGCACGCGCGCAGAGAGGGAGGGGGGAGGGGGTCCCTTTATATAAAAAATAGGGGGCGGGGGTGAGGGTTATATAAAATACGCTGAAAATATTGAAATCCAAGCGCATAAAATGGGCTGAATGGCCTGTATTTCTTCTTATTATTATTCTGCGTTCCCAGGCATATGGCCATAATGGGTAAAGTACATATATATGTGTCCGGTTTTCAGTTTTCACTGGTCTCCCCGCTGCGTACAACACGACACATTCTGATTTCGGAGGAGCTCAAAGGAGACCCATTATTTTGAAGATTTGTGGTTGTTTTTTAAAGGCAGGAGAATGGACCACTAAGGCAGAAAGATAGTAAGTAGATGACAGTAAAGCAAAGGGAAAAAGGCAGAAAGTCAAAGAGAGTGGCAGATTAAGAGGAAGTTACAAGCACAGAACTTCCAGAAGGTGGGGGAACTATTTTTTCCGAAAGACCCCCCGGTATCCCCACAGGGGAGGAATGGCCTGTATAATTATAGCCTACTTGGATATCATAGCCAAAAACAAAAACTCTCTCTCTCTCTCGACTCTCTCTCTCTCTCTCTCGCCCGTCTCTCCTCTCTCTCGCTCTCTCTAAACAATCACACAAAGATTGCACAAAATCCACATCGATTTTTTATTATTTTATATATATAATATATATATATAAATTATATACTTTTTCAGCGATAATAAACTTCAGATGTAAAATTATGTCAAAATACAACAACAAAACCAAAAAAACGAATCACTTTCAAAAATATATAGGATATTCAATCAATACATCGAAAATGTAAAAACGAGCCATTTTAAACTGATCAAAAATAATTGCATCGTAAAAACTCTCTCTCTCTCTCCTCTATCTCTCTCTCTCCTCTCTCCTTTTTATATATATTTTACTATAATATTTTCTTTTTAAATTATTGTTGGGGGGGAGGGTTGCAGTAAAAAAAAAAATTGGAGCTATTTCCTTAGCAGTGAGTGAAACTCCTTTAGGTAAACTGCATAACATTTAAACAAAAGAAAAAGGCTTGTATTGTGAACATTTCGTGCAAACGATTTGGTCTAAACTCAGGCGGCCATTAGAAAAGAGAGGGCGCGCGCCTTCTCTTTCAGAGAAATAATTTGACTTCCAGTACCTCCGCCGAGGAGGAATCGCCGATTTGACGGTTTGATTTCTAGGACACCAGAGCAACGTGAGTGTTGCGATCTCTGTAAAGGGTGTTTTCCTGGCTTTCTCGACGTGTTTCTTGACAAAAAAAAACTCATCCGTCAGGGTGCCCCTTTAAATCCAGTGACTAAAAGAAACCAAAAAAATAAAATAAAGGTATTTTTATTTTATTTGTTGTCTCTTTTTCTGGACTTAAATGACTGTGAGCAAGGACAACAAGAAAGAGACCTGGGACGGTATTCATGTCGAGATAGCATGAGACTTAGCATCATGCTAACTTAGAAGCTCTTCCAATGTCCTATAGGATTTAATAGGACTTTTGGAAGAGCTTCTAAGTTAGCATCTCATGCTAAGTCTCATGCTATCTCAACATGAATGCCGTCCCTGAATAATTTCTAGCGTATGCCATGGGGGGGGGGGGGGGGGGTAAAAAAAAAAAAAAACTAAAAAAATAACAATGTGCCGTTCGACCATCAGCTTACTACTCAAAGTACAGTGCGTACACGGAGGCCACGGCGTAGAGGTTGCGGTTGCGGAAGGTGGCGCTGGCCCAGTTGTCGGTGTGGGTGTTCCACAGGCAGCGGGAGGCGAACTCCACCCCCTGGTCCCGGTCCTCGCCGAGGGTCACGAAGCACACGACCTTGTACCTGGTGTAACCAGCCGCGGGAGCGAAGCCGAAGGTCAAGATGTGCATATTATTGTAAAAGAGAGAAAAATACTTGGGCATAAAGTAACATTTAGTTGTCGTATCTACAGTCCTGGTGGTAACTGGTGTTTTACGTCCTCTCGACCCCTAGGGGCACATATGGGACATGAATCTACAGTCCTTAGGTATGGAAAGAATTGTATACTGAACAGAGCACATGAATCTTCATTTTAAAGCGTACAAAATAATAAACATACGTAATACAGACACTGCAACAGACACGAGTATGCGGTGCTTCTTTCGATGAGTATAAGTAGGATAAATAGTTTTAAATGTTTTCCAAAAGATATAAAAAGCTACGAAATGGTGCAGAGATCACATTCTGGATTACAGATTAAAATTATTGAAAAGCCAGGGGAGGCGACTCAGTGTATGCAATGATTGGAGTGGTAAAAATAGACCACTGCCACAAACGATTGGGAATCCGCGCTTGTTCCGTTATTGCCTTTCTTACCATACATAAAACTGTATTTTAGGAACATTTCCACCAAATTATCTTTTTGGAATACTAACCCTAACCCTAACCCTAGCCCTAACCCTAACTCTATACCCCCCACCCTATAAGACGGAAAAACGCAACGAACCACAACTGTGACAAATCGCGGTGTACTGCAGTGTACCGAAAGAAAGGGCAGCAACTGCAGATTCCTAGCTTTATGGAGCTCTCTATCTCCCTATTCCTGGGTTTCCATGAGAGTAAAACTGTATAAAAGGGTGTTATGTTATTGTGAATAAGCGGCATGTTTTCAGCAGCCTGTTTCTCTTTCATAAACAATACTTGCCCCAGTTCTTCTTCTTCGATCGCTCAGACAGTTTCCTGTCAATTATGAGCGCAGATGCGCCATGCTGCCGTTATGCGCGCAAGTAAGAAATAACTAGGCCCAGCATGTCCGACTTCGGCTGGAGGAAATCTTTTTGAAAGTATTTCTTGAAAAAAGGCAGGAGAATGGACCAGTAAAGGCAGAAAGATAGTAGATGACAGCAAGCAAAGGGAAAAGGCAGAGTCAAAGAGAGTGAGAGATTAGAGGAAGTTACAAGCACAGAACTTCCAGAAGGTGGGGGATCTATTTATACAAAAGACCCCTCGGTATCCGGATCCCCACGGGGGGCTTGCCCCAGTAAAACAAAAGGGGAAAAAACCCTCATTGCAATTATAGAAGAGAAAATTAATAACAGTTGCATCATGTTGCATGATATCACGAGCAACAGAGGCCCGTAGGAATCAACGGAATAAACTTTCTCTGCAGCTAAAGAGGTTCTCAGGAATGGACAGTAGTTGAAACTTCTCTAATATCAATACAAAAACCAAAGAGATAATGTTTTCAGCGTGGGCAGTCTGTCTTTGTTCGTTCCTGGCTGACTATCTATATCTAACTTATATGTCTAGAAGGCATGTTCTGTGTTGTGTGTTGTTTATGTGTAACATATTCAAGGCTAAAAAGGCTATATGCCACTCTTAGGATAGATGTTGATTTGTGTGTATGTTGTCCTCTCCACCATTGTTGATGTGTACTACTGTGTGGGTGAAGGGTCATAAAGGCGAACTTGGCACATTCTTTTTTTTTAGAATGATGCTTTGTTTGTCTCACTTTGGTTCTGACCCACGTATTGCTAGATGATTGGTATCGTAATCAACTTTGGTGGAGGGGAGTTAATTAGAAAGAGAGTATCACACCCTTTGTTCAATATACAGTACACCCCGCTTATAGTAAAGTGCAGGGGAGCAAGGGCTTTTCCTTTACTATAACAGGTTTTTTCTTATAAACGATGTTCGGATATAGTAAAGTTTTGATGGTATTTTTTATCTTATCCGATGACGTTTTTCAAAGTCAAAGCTAACGTAAAATACTAAATATAAACCCATCATCAAATCAAAATACAGCAAAACTCGGTTATAAGAAAATCGAAGGGAGATGATGTTTTTGCTTATTACCATATCCAAGTTTTCTTATATCCGAAACTCAGATATAAGAAAACATTTTGAAGTTTTTTTCCCTTATAAACAAATTGAATGGGGGAAAAGAGAAAAGAAAAAGAAAAGAAAAGAAAGACAGAAAAACAAAACGAAGAGAAAATCCTTTTTCCTAATTTGATGCATGTCTTGCATCATAAAATCAAAATAGTCTACTAAGAAGAAGATTTAAAGGTGCCTACAACAACTTAACTAAGAAGCCTTTTTTTTGTCTTTTTTTTACTGTTATCAAATGCGTACCCCTTCACCTTTCTTGTACTGAATTATTACCATTTACTGTCCACCCATGCAGCTTTTCATCGATCGTTTGCTTTTGTTTATGTGGATGTTTGTCCACATATTCAGTTATTTGTATTTATCTTCTTAAAGAAATGAAATTGCCTTTTCCTCTCTGCCATTGCTGCTGAAAATGTAAGGATGGACAGTCTCTCTACCACCAACACAAAAGTACTCATATTTTTTTCTTCTGCTCAACATTTATTTTGCACAGAATACTGAAGGAAAGTATGGAATAAAGGAACAAAAACAACTCAATTAGTCTTGTAATCAAGTGCCTGTACTGTTTAGAATGTCTGTGACACAACTGGTATGATGTAAACTTTCCCTTTTTGGAACGACTTAAATTTTCTGGGAACATCCTTTCAGTTCAGGTCCAACTCATTTTTAAAGACACACTGACCCAACACGATTAAATCCCTTGTTTTTTTTCTGGGTAGCTGTGACCCACAACTTCAAATTGAGGCTGCTCTTTAAAATGATGTTTCGTTTTCAATTTGGGGGCATTTGTATGGGAGTCAAACCTGGTCAAAACAAGATTTTGTACCAGCTATAAGAAGGGAAAACAGGTGGAACCCGTGATTTTGACTCGTGATCTGGGGGGTCTTTAAGAAAATGTTGTCAATGGTAATTCGCTTATAAGTAAATAGAACTCGCTTATAAGAAAATGAACTGCAAACCAACTCTCTTGTATGACATAATTTTCTTATATCCAAGTTTCCATCGCGGATGGGAGAAGGAATTTGCTTGATTATAACCAAGTTTTCTTATAAGCGAGTTTCTTATATCCCAGTTTTGATCATAGATATCCACAGAAAGTTAAGGATCACTTGCAAACTAATTCATAACTTTCCAAATAAGAAAGCCAATGCTTTGAATTTTGGCCAACATTTAATTCAATGCTTTAGTGATAACGATGCACAATTGCCTTCAATTTCGAGCAATCGTTTGGTCTGTACATTTGATCAAAGTGGGTACGTATCGAAATTTGATTTCCCAAAGTCATTGAAATCACAAGACAGGGCATTCTGATGCTCCCAAAAGTTCAGTAATGCGTGTATCCGCCATGGCTGTTCTGGCACTCGACGCAGCGAGTCCTCATGGAGTTGACCAGGGTGGTGAAGATCCTCTGTGGAAGCGCCTGCCACTCAGCCTGCAGCATCTGGTAGAGGTGCTGGGCATCCCTGGGAGGGGGGGTGGTTGCTCCTCACTTTGCGATCCAGCTCATCCCAGAGGTTCTCAATCGGGTTGAAGTCGGGACTGCATGCTGGCCACTCCATTCTGTTGACTCCAGACTGCTGCAGGAAGTCGTTGACCACCCTTGCCCTGTGGGGGCGAGCGTTGTCATCCTGGTAGACAGCCGGCGGTCCCATCTGCTGCAGTGTAGGCACAGCCAGCGGTCGAAGGATCTCATCCCGGTATCGGAGGCCAGTCAGGTTACCCTGTACATGATACAAGGGTGTTCTGTGGTGAAGGCTGAAGGCCCCCCAGACTATTACAGAACCTCCACCAAAGGCCACCTTTTCTTGGACAGTGGCGTCAATAAAGCGTTCCCCTGGGCGCCTCCAGACCCTCAGTCGGCCGTCGTTGTGGTTCAGGGTGAAGCGTGATTCATCACTGAACAGGACCTGGGACCATTGCTGACGTGTCCACCTCACGTGACGTCTGCAGAAGGCGCGGCGTGCTGCCCTATGGGCTGGAGTTAAGCGTGGCCGTACAGCTGGGCGACGAGAACGGAGGTTAAACCCATGAAGGCGGTTCCGTATGTTCTGCTGGCTGATGTTGATGTTAGTAGCCACCCTCAGCTGCCTTCGAATGATGCTGGAAGAGGCTGTTCTTGTCTGCAGGGCTTGTCGTTCAATGAGACGATCTTCACGTGGAGTTGTCTTCTTCGGTCGACCAGATCTGGTCGTCTTTCATGGACCCTCCCAGTGGCTGTGAAGCGTTGAATCAGTCTGACAATGACCGAGATGGACACCTGAAGTCGCCTGGCCACTTCTCGCTTGGGAACACCATCTTGGAACCATGCAACAGCTCGTCCCCTATCCAACTCGCTCAATTTTCGTCGTGGAGGCATTGTCAAATCAGGCCTAATACTGGTGGTATGTCTTCTTATAAAGCCAAGCAAGAGACAGCATCTCACACATAAACAGCAGTGCTTGCACGTGCATAATGGTTTTTCCATCTGGCTAGTGCAATGTGTTCATGCAGAACGATCCAAAACAAGGTCCTTTTTCACAAGTTTCCGCTTTTTCTTTTGCTGCCAAGCTCAGTAATAGAGAATCACGTGCAATGTTTCCACTAACACAAAGACATCGCCCACTTACAGCTGAACAAGAATTCATAACAATTTGGCTTGACTGAGAAAAAAATAACAGGAGTGAACGGAGTTTATTGCGCACCTGTTTTCTCATAGTGATCCTTAACTTTTTGTGAGTAGTGTAGATAAGAAAGAAGAAGTTCGGCAGGGAAATGTTTGTTGCTTCATTGTAAGCGAGTTTTCTTATAAGCGAGTTTCTTATAAGCGGATTCAGCTGTATATATATTTTTTTTCAGATTCTTTTTTTTCCACTAAGTAATGAGGGGAAAGAAACATGTTTTTGAGTGCCTTTCAATTCGTTGATGTAGGTGGGTAGAGGGAGTATTGAGACTGTGACGTATACATTGATGACGTATTTACAAAGGTCAGGAAGAGGACAATTTTTTTTATTGTAAGAAGAGGAACCACAAATGACTTTACTATAGGAGTTTTTTTAAATTTTAATTATAACCCAGTTGTTATTATGGGTGGGTGGAGGGAGTGGTGAGACTGTGACGCATATACATTGGTGACGTATTTACAAAGGTCACTTAGAGGACTTTTTTTTTTATTGTAACCGAGGAGCCAGTCCTGTGGGGAACCAAAAGTAACTTTACTATATAAGTTTTTTTTTTTTTTTTATTATAACCGAGTTGCTACTATCTGAGGTCTATTTAGTAATAAAACAGTAGACCTTTGGCCGGGAACCAGTGCTTTCCTTTACTGTAACCGAAATTTCTCATAACCGAGATTACTATAAACGGGGAGTACTGTATGTCTAGAAGTTGTGGAACAAATCTCAGCTAGACTGAAGGTTGAAAGATTGAAGATTAAAATCTCAGTTAAGCTGCTCGGCAATCTACAGATTTTTGAAAACCTTTTTTTTTTATACTATCTATCTGTCTATCTATCTACCTGTCTTATCTATGTGACAATTGAACTAAAAGAAAACCATCAAAGCGCTACACTCACACAAGCACACGAAGATGACAAAAATAATACACGAGGTGAACAAAACCAAATTCTCGTCTTTAACCCTTTCACCGCCAGCCATATTTCAGCCAAAAATTTCAATTAAATTTACCTGGGTAGAGAACAAAATCCATCTGCAGTATTGGGGATTCTTCTGTGACATATATAACATAAGGTCTATCCTTACTTCCCAAAACTAAGACAATAGGGTCTTTGGATAATAGACCCCAATTTGATGCCTTTTAGTGACATAGGTGTTAAATCACTGCGGTGCTAAAATGCGACTTTGGCGGTGAAAGGGTTAAAAAAACTTTCTGGAGAGGAATGAAGACAACAAACTAAACTTAAAGGGGCACCCTGACGGATGAGTTTTTTTTGCAAGAAACACGTCGAGATCACCAAAAAGACAGCATTTACAAGGATCAGAACAGTCACTTAGCTTTGGTTTCTTAGAAATCAAACCGTCAAAACGGCGATTCCTCCTTGGCGGAGTTGCTGGAGAGATAAGCCATTTTGGACGGGGTGGGTGGAGGCCACTCAAAAGTGGTTGAAGCTTTTTCTTCTTTGTAGTGCAGTAAAAAAATGGAGCCATATCCTTTGTTGTGAGCAAAACTCCTTTTGGTAAACTAAATAAAAAGGCTTGTATTGTGGAAATTTCGTGATTTGGTCTATTAGAAAGCGGCCATTAGAAAAGACAAGGCGCATGCCTGCCTTCTCTTTCACTGAAAGAATATGACTTCCAGCACCTCCGCCAAGGAGGAATCGCCGATTTGATTTCTAGGAAACCAGAGCAATTTGTGTGGTGCGATCTCTGTAAAGGGTGTTTCCCTGGTGATCTCGACGTGTTTCTTGCAAAAACTCATCCGTCATGGCGCCCCTTTAACAATGACCGTAGTGAATGGATGACGTATGTATGCTAGCACTATGCGTATCTATCTAAGTGACTAAAATATAATTTTAAAACAAACAAAAAAACTTTTGTGTTCAAATGTCTTTAGAAGAAGTGAACATTAGGATCAGTATACTGAGATTGATGTTCAAAACTATCTATGAGGAACGGAGGGACCTAGGAGGCTCACATTTTGCACATGCATAGGTAGTTAAGACATCTAGGCCAAGTTCGAAGATGAAGGTCCATTGGTCAAAGTTCAAGGTCACTGGAGCCGTTTGTGGTTGGGGTGTTGTTTTTGCAAGACACTGGTCCAAGGGAAACAAATTTTGCTTTGAAACTGGCCACCAGCACCTTGTTACTTCCCTTTACTTGTATACCTAAGGTATTTACTGCCTCTCACTCTGTCAAATTTTGCGCGCGCATAGGTACCTAAGATATCTAGGCCAATTATGTTCGAAAAAATGAAGGTCATGGGTCAAAGGTCAAGGTCACTGGACCCACAAAAATGCTGCCGCGCGGCTGGTTGGTCTGGCGCCTTCACGCTCTACTTTC
>CM065701.1:27195894-27200894 GCA_017654935.2 Phymorhynchus buccinoides
AAGGCTGGGTGTTAGGTTTTGTGTTGAATCGTAAATGCGGCAAAAACGTTTGATTGATATTTTGTTCTCGATTGGTTCATTTTCAAATGGACATTTCCGGTTACAGCTTGGGGGCAGCCAAGACTGCTCTGTTTATCATTACTCTGCAGTTTGCAAAGCTGAAAACGGAAGTTGTTGTTCCATTTGTTGATGTAGCCTACACCGGGCCCCCGACCCCCTGGCTTCTTTTTTCCTCCTTTTGGGGTTTTCTGAGAATCTCATCTCTGTTTGTGTGTGTGCGTGCGTCCGTGTTTGGTGATATTTGTCCCTGTGCATATGCGCGCGCGCGCGCGTGTGTGTGTGTGTGTGTGTGTACATGCATGCGTGCGTGCTGGGAGATCTATGAAAAGAAGTAGATCAGCTTGAGGTCTATGAAGGGTGGTGGTGAATGCGGGGGCGGGCGGAGGGGGGGGGGGGAGAGGGGGTTGTGTGAGAAAATGCCTTTTGCATGGAAAACGCCATTTGTAATGGTTTGGATTCTAGTGGAATGTGAATGAATGGGGGGGGGGGGGTGACGTAACTGTAGTTATCGTGATTTCGTTTCGTGTTGTTCCTTATTATATGATAAGTGTGGGGGGGGGGGGGGGGGGGTTGTTTTTTTTTATTTGCTCAGATTTTTAACTTCTTTGTGAAGCGCTTAGAGCCCCGTAAGGAGAATAAGCGCTATAAAAATGGTCAGTAGTAGTAGTAGTAGTAGTAGTAGTAGTAGTAGTAGTAGTAGTAGTAGTATGTGACTTTATTTGTACGAGAGACTGCAAATAATGTGACCCAGCACCACGAAAGGGACATTAAGTCGCTGGGCTAGTTTCTCACAAGGGGCTTGCAAAGTCAAAAATCTCTTTCGTTTTTTTAGTCAATTTTGAGTTATGGGTATTTTCGTGCTCTCTAACAACATATCATCTTTCATATTTATAAAGACCAATCTTTATAAATGCTCCAAAAAGTGCTTTAAAGACACAGTACGTCACGTGTCAAAATCACGGTTTTCACGTGTTTTCCCTCTTATAGCTGGTAAGAAATCTTATTTTGACCAGGTTCGACTCCCGTACAAATGTCCCCAAATTGAAAACGAAACATCATTTTAAAGAGTAGCCTCAATTACAAGTTGGGAACATTTGTATGTGGGTCACAGCTACCTAGAAAAAAGGGACTTAATCGTGGTGCGTCAGTGTGTCTTTAAGATGAGCAGATTGATGCATTTTCTTCAGCTAGGCTAAGCTTTAGACTGTGATTTCTCAAAATGGCCGACCATCACCCTACCAACTTTAAATGCTCATATCTCTACAAGAACAAAACGTATACAATAATGTTTTATATCATTAGAAAGATAATTGTCTGAAGATTTCAAATATGCCATTTTCTCAGAACGGTCATTTTGACACTTAATGTCCCTTTCGTGGTGCTGGGTCATACATATAGTGAACACAACTAGTAGGATTTCATCCTATTTCTTTAGACAGTAGAATTCCGCGTCAATCGTGCCCCACAAAATGTCAAAATCGGATCGTAGCTAATCGAATCGTACGCAGTGTGTTTAGGCCTTTAGTGTGGATTGTGTTTAGGCCTTTAGTGTGCATTGTGTTTAGGCCTTTAGTGTGGATTGTGTTTAGACCTTTAGTGTGCATTGTGTTTAGGCCTTTAGTGTGGATTGTGTTTAGGCCTTTAGTGTGCATTGTGTTTAGAGTGTGGATTGTGTTTAGGCCTTTAGTGTGTGTGTTTAGGCCTTTAGTGTGCATTGTGTTTAGGCCTTTAGTGTGGATTGTGTTTAGGCCTTTAGTGTGCATTGTGTTTAGGCCTTTAGTGTGCCTTTAGTGTGCATTGTGTTTAGGCCTTTAGTGTGGATTGTGTTTAGACCTTTAGTGTGCATTGTGTTTAGGCCTTTAGTGTGGATTGTGTTTAGGCCTTTAGTGTGCATTGTGTTTAGGCCTTTAGTGTGGATTGTGTTTAGGCCTTTAGTGTGCATTGTGTTTAGGCCTTTAGTGTGCATTGTGTTTAGGCCTTTAGTGTGCATTGTGTTTAGGCCTTTAGTGTGCATTGTGTTTAGGCCTTTAGTGTGCATTGTGTTTAGGCCTTTAGTGTGGATTGTGTTTAGGCCTTTAGTGTGCATTGTGTTTAGGCCTTTAGTGTGGATTGTGTTTAGGCCTTTAGTGTGCATTGTGTTTAGGCCTTTAGTGTGGATTGTGTTTAGGCCTTTAGTGTGCATTGTGTTTAGGCCTTTAGTGTGTTGTGTTTAGGCCTTTAGTGTGCATTGTGTTTAGGCCTTTAGTGTGTATTGTGTTTAGGCCTTTAGTGTGCATTGTGTTTAGGCCTTTAGTGTGCATTGTGTTTAGGCCTTTAGTGTGTATTGTGTTTAGGCCTTTAGTGTGCATTGTGTTTAGGCCTTTAGTGTGCATTGTGTTTAGGCCTTTAGTGTGTTGTGTTTAGGCCTTTAGTGTGCATTGTGTTTAGGCCTTTAGTGTGGATTGTGTTTAGGCCTTTAGTGTGCATTGTGTTTAGGCCTTTAGTGTTTGTGTTTAGGCCTTTAGTGTGCATTGTGTTTAGGCCTTTAGTGTGCATTGTGTTTAGGCCTTTAGTGTGCATTGTGTTTAGGCCTTTAGTGTGCATTGTGTTTAGGCCTTTAGTGTGCATTGTGTTTAGGCCTTTAGTGTGTTGTGTTTAGGCCTTTAGTGTGCATTGTGTTTAGGCCTTTAGTGTGCATTGTGTTTAGGCCTTTAGTGTGCATTGTGTTTAGGCCTTTAGTGTGGATTGTGTTTAGGCCTTTAGTGTGTATTGTGTTTAGGCCTTTAGTGTGCATTGCACGATGATGGGGTGTTGTTGTTTTTCTCGTTATTCTTTTTTTCAAAAAACTACACACAGTTTATTTATATTATTTTTTCCATTATAGTCCCTGTCAACAGCTATGGTCATCTCAGGACTGTCACCCCGTAAAGTTCAACCACTTATTACAAAACATCCGACCAACGTTCGACAACCTGTAAACAACAAAACATACAGTACAATTCATAACATGACACCTCCATCATTGCACCCTATAGCACATAAGTCCACACTGTGCTGGAAACGTTGAGCCACTCTAGTCTATTTATCGGATCAAGGATTTTTTTAAACAGTAAAAAAAAGGATAACAAACACATACTAGTAAACAAAATATATATATATAAATTGCCATATAGGCAAATATGCACTGCAGAATGGACAACAGGTGCCCACTCCAGTGCGCAAGGTCTCACGTGTGGACGCCTGTGAACAATAATTTTTATTTAAAAAAATGGCATGTCATAAATTGTCCGATATATCAGAGAAAAAAGGAACATTCAAAAGATAGATTTGTAAGGAAAGATGAAAGAACAGACTGAAGATCCGGGGAGACAGAAATCAGACGAAATGGAAAACTGCAGATCTTGTCGGGAGACTTTATGGGGGGGAAAGAGATAATAAAAGACATGGTAGGCGGAAAAATAGGAAAGGTGAGAAAAAGGGGTGGTCACAGCTTGGTCGAGAACACCCCCACCACGTGAAGGCTGGCACACAGTACAATATGCAATAAGGCTTCAAGATTGAGGGCGTGCTCATGAAATCATGTTTTCTTCAGGTGGCATCTAGGGTTCTGCGACTGGAAGCACACTCCGACTGGGCGAGGCTTCGACAGTTTTTTTGGCTATCTGTACGGCTCTACTGAGTACTATCAGCATAGTGCCAGTGAGTTTGACTCCCTCTCTCTCTCTCTCTCTCTCTCTCTCTGTCTCTGTCTCTGTCTCTCTCTCTCTCTCTCTCTCTCTCTCTCTCTCTCTCTCTCTCTCTCTCTCTCTCTCTCTCTCTCTCTCTCTCTCTCTCTCTCTCTCTCTCTCTCTCTCTGTGAGTAAGCCTAAGTAATGTTAATGAGTTTTGCTACAAACATTACCAATGTCATCAAATGATGCCAAGATTCTTACAAATCCCGTATGTCTCTGTATGTCTGTATGTATGTCTCTTTCTCTTCCCTCTCTCTTCCCTCTCTCTCTTCCCTCTCTCTGTCTCTCTCTCTCTCTCTCTCTCTCTCTCTCTCTCTCTCTCTCTCTCTCTCTCTCTCTCTCTCTCTCTCTCCCTCTCTCTCTCCTCTCATATTCCCATCTTATCTCATAATTATTTTTCTTTAACAGTGCTATTATTCTGAAAAATTCTCAGTTGTCTCATAATTGTTTCCTTTTTTCCCGTAATCAATTCAAACCACCAACTCAAGTTCACCCTTGTTCATTATTATCCATGTTTGCTTTAATTACCATTTTGATTCTTTTTCAACCATTTCATATATACCAATTTTTGTAATTTTTGTTTCATGTTCTTGACTTGATTGTTTTTATTGCTATTTTTATTTCCTTGATGCATGGTGTGAGTGTAAAGAAGCTATTGTAGCTTATCCTTTGTACCCTCAATAAAACATTCGTATTCGTATTCGTATTCGTACTATCAGCATAGTGCCAGTAAGTTTCAGAGCATGATTCTCTCCCTGCCTCTGTCTCTGCCTGTCGTGCTGTTGTCGATGTCCTCATCCGTTTTAAAGATGAACTGGTCCTGGGTTTTTTGTTCTCGTTCCTTCCCCCAGATTCACCCGTAAGTGTTTGAGAAAATAAAACACTGTTCTTTTCTTTCAAAATAGACAAATACGTCTGTTAAGTCCTCTCGCGGTCTTTTTGTCCTTATGTACACATTAGTCTAAAATGACCCTGTTTCTGATTTGTATTGTATTCATTGCAAGTATTTATTTAATTACTCGCCATGTTACATTACCACTCAAAATGTGAAGCCCTTCTACCCACTAGTTCATGAGACACAGCTCGGACATGAAGGAAGGAATTTTCGGTTTTGTCAGTCTTTCTTGGCGGAGGTTTGCACTGGCGGTTCAAAATTCAGGATCTCAATAGTTGTGACATGATGATCAAGAATATGGTTATGGGTGACCCTAGGCTTATTGTGGGTCATGG
>CM065701.1:27205894-27208394 GCA_017654935.2 Phymorhynchus buccinoides
CATGTTCATTATCAGCATCATCGTCATCAATATCATCCTCATGTATGTTTTGTGGGTTTTTTAAAAGTCGGATATGGTAACTTTGGGCCGGGCGGCAGGCAATGTCATCACAGCTGTACATCATCATCATCATCGTCGTCGTCATCATCATCATCATCATCATCATCATCACCAACATCATAATCATCATAATCGTCGTCATCATCATCATCATCGTCATCATCATCATCATCATCATCATCATCATCATCATCATCGTCAACATCATCATCATCATCATCATCATGCTTGGTTTTTTTATAATATAATGTCACAGGTACGCTAGCAGCTTTGTACCCAGCAGGGTGGCAATATGATTGAAGCGTTACATCGTCATCATCATCGTTATGCCTGTTTTGTTTACATTTACATCCATGGTAGCGGTTTTAGACCAAACAGTGGCCAGTGTGACTACAGCTTCACATGATCATCTTCTTCTTCTTCTTCTTCTTCTTCTTCTTGTTTTTCTTCTTCTTCGTCTTCTTCTTTTTTGCTTACATTTATTAACATCTTCATCATTATCTTTATCCTATGCATTATTTCATCAGGCATGGTAGCGGCTTTAGACCAAGCGGTGGGCAATGTGACGAAAGCTTCACATGATCTTCTTCTTATTACATTATTATTATTATTCTTTTCTTCGTCTTCTTCATTTAGATTTATTAACATCTTCATCATTATCTTTATTCCTATGCATTATTTCATCAGGCATGGTAGCGGCTTTGGACCAAGCGGTGGGCAATGTGACGAAAGCTTCACATGATCTTCTTCTTCTTCTTCTTCTTCTTCTTCTTCTTCTTCTTCTTCTTCATTTACATTTATTAACATCTTCATCATTATCTTTATTCCTATGCATTATTTCATCAGGCATGGTAGCGGCTTTAGACCAAGCGGTGGGCAATGTGACGAAAGCTTCACATGATCTTCTTCTTCTTCTTCTTCTTCTTCTTCTTCTTCTTCTTCTTCATTTACATTTATTAACATCTTCATCATTATCTTTATTCCTATGCATTATTTCATCAGGCATGGTAGCGGCTTTGGACCAAGCGGTGGGCAATGTCACGAAAGCTTTACGTCGGGCGAGGATGATGAAAAATCTGCTCGTTGTCTTCACTTCTGACGTACGTTGCGAGCATTCAATATAATATTAGAAACAATGTCCATAAGAGGCAACGCCTAATTGGACGTAAAACCAACCTTCATCCGGTATCATATGAAGGGTAAAGATGCAGATCAACACCCCCTGTCACCAGTCCTGGTTCATTTCGTTCTTTCCGTCTTGCCTTTTATCTTCTACTAATTATTGAATGCATATTTTTGATTTGTGTAAATGGATAAAAACTAACGTGGAATATAGAAAACGATACAGGTTTAAGTGCTCAATCTGCTGTAAGAAAGGCAAGACTGAGAAAACAAAAACATGGAAAGAACTGAGAAATGGAGGAGGAGGGTGTTGATCTGCATCTTTGCCCTGTCTTTCTTCTTTCCTTCCTTTCTTCGATGTTCTTTTTGTTCTGGTTTTTTTCTGTTCAGATCTGGAGGAAGTATTGTTCATCTGCATCTTTGCCAAGGATAGATTTAGATCAAAATATGTAACAGTGAAAAGTGTCTCGTAAGGAGTTTTGTTGTAAAATATTCAATTATTCTACACAATATTGCCAATCCGATACAGGATTTTATTTTTTTACGCAAACCAAAATAACCCACAATTCGCTCCCCTTGGACTGCTGGTCTCGGATTCTGCGACTTGAACAAACCGGGGTGTAGCTGCGAATTGGGATTCGGAACGAGCGGCGTGGGAGCAACGCCACTGTACGGCCCAGAAGATGGGACAGCAAAAAAAAAAATCAAAAAATAAAAATAACCCCCACAATTGCCCAAGACTCAAAATGATCTCCCTTGACTTTGATCAGTAATCGGGAGTACATTTTATTATGGTTCTGCCATGTGGGTTTTTTGTGGGGTTTTGTGACAGAGTGAATCACTCTTTCACTAATCATTATGTAGCAGACGACAACTTTTATGTCTCAGTCTTTCTTTCTCCCATCCACTACGGGCTATATTGTCTATGTAACACAGTCAGCTGATCAACTTAATTCAAATTCAAACGATGGGGCCGTTTCACAAGGGCTAACGTTACGTAGCAAAAAAAATCGGCACAAACGGTACTAAGAAACACCTCTTTCGCCGACGTTTGCCAAAAACGTTTTGTGGCTACTCCTAAGGTATCTCTTGGCGAACTATCACGTGACTGGCATGGGGTGAATACATTTCTTGTTGTTGATTGGTCCATTAAAGTTTGATTAAAATAATAATTTTTAAAAATGACCAATCAGACAAGAGCTTGTAATATTCTTCCGCAAACGTTTTCTAAAGTGTTTCTTAGGCCCCGTTTGGCGTAAGCGTTATTCACGCGGCGACCGTTATCTACAGAAACTCGACCCTGTGGTCACGCGGCCTT
>CM065701.1:27215894-27228394 GCA_017654935.2 Phymorhynchus buccinoides
TGTGTGAAGAGCATAATGTAAATGCGCAACATTTCTCTTTCAAATTATATTTAAGAATTCTGCCGCTCGGCGATGCCCTTGTTTGTAGTTGAAACAGTCGCGTGCCACAAACGATTGCGAATCCGCGCTTGTTTTTCCAAGGAGCCGCTGACTTGTGGCGTCCGTTAATTTTGTCACCTGCGACAATTTAACAGCCCGACGACATATCAGCAGCGAGGTGTAGAGTGGCACAGTGGTAACGCGTTCGCTTCGTGTCAAGTAAACCCGAGTTCGAACCTGGGTACAGGGGGTTATTCCTCTCACTTTGCACTGGGCCTTACGGTCTGAATGTGGAGTCTTTCGGATGAGACGATAAACCGAGGTCCCGTGTGCACATGCACTTAGCACACGTTAATCCCAGTAGCAACGAAAAAGTTGTCATTTGGTCAAAATGTACACACACACACACACACACACACACACACACACACACACACACACACACACACACACACACACACACACACTTTCCTTCCTCCTCATCAACAAAAAATCGCATCACACAAAAAATCGCACGGCGCTCCCCAGGTGGGAGCAACCCGAATTTCACAAAGATGCCTCTGTGACTATAAAGTACCCTAACACCTAACAATATGGCAAGGTTTTAATTAAGCAGGCTTATCTTCGCATTAACGGGTACTTATGCACTTTCGTACGAACATACACATAAGCTACGCATAAATAAATAAGCCGTTAAATTGTCCCTGTGTTCTATTGTTTCTGATGGTGACCGGGGGCGATTTCAAATGCCCCCAACTTGAAATTGCCCGTTTTTCAGTTTGGGGGCATTTGTATGGGATTGGCATCAGTCAAAGAATGCGGCATTTCACGCACGTTAAAGACATGGTGTATATGTACTGACCCACCACGATTTATGTCATGTCTTCCTTTTTTTCCTCTCCCTCTCTCTCTCTCTCTCTCTCTCTCTCTCTCTCTCTCTCTCTCTCTCTCAATCTCTCTCTCTCTCTCTCTCTCTCTCTCTCAATCTCTCTCTCTCTCTCTCTCTCTCTCACTCTTGATTTATATATCATATGGTTAGTAGTAACTGTAGTCTGAGACCATAAGGCGCACCCTTGTATAAGGCGCACCCGCCAAATGTTACCCTAATTTCAGATTTTGTTACTATATTTTCTTACTATTTCATCAGTCATGGGTCTGAGTCTTGGAGAGAAAAAAGTATCGCCTTATAGTCCGAAATATACGGTAGTTGAGATGCTGAAAAGAAAGCAAACAGCATCAACCCTGTACCTAAAGTCTAAATGTCTATCTTCCTTCTTAAAAATCGTAGCAAAATTAAAGTTAAAGTTAATAAGTTAAGAAGACTGTAAAACATTTTAGTCAGTCTGACTCATTTGATTTGATAAGTTAGTTGTAAATTCAAATATGCACGCATGCACATGCGTGTGTGTGTGTCCGTGTGTGTATACGTAGGTCTGTTTGATTGTAAAATGTAGGCTACGTGCATGTAGCCTATGTGTTAATGCATGTGTGTGCTTGCGCATGTTTGCGTAACTAATATGTAGACCTTCGTGAGCTTGTGTGTATATGCGTAAATAATATGCGTGCATTCGCACATGTGTGTGCGTGTGTTTGTTTGTGTTTATGTGTGTGTGTAGCTAACAAGAAGAACTGACCTGGGTTGGGTGTTTTTTTAATTATCATTGGAAGGTCTCTCTCATTACAATAATTATTGATCATCTTTTTAAGAGCAAGCATGATTGTGTTTATTTGTATGTAGGTGAATGTGCAAGAAGGCCTATGTGTCTGTTTACACTGTATGTGTTGCGCGCGTGTCTGTGTGTGTGCGTGTGTGTGTGCTTGCGTGCGTGCGTGTGCATGTGTGGGTGTGCGTGCGTGCGTGTGTGTGTGTGTGTGTGTGTGTGTGTGTGTGTGTGTGTATGTGTGTGCGTGCGTGTGTGTGTTTGTGCGTGCGTGCGTGCGTGCGTGTGTGTGTGTGTGTGCGTGCGTGCGTGTGTGTACGTGTGCGTGTGTGCGTGTGTTTGTGTGTATGTGTATCTGTGTGTGCGCGTGCATGCATGAGTGTGTGTTGTTGCTCTGTCTACCTGTGCCCGTGTGCGTGAGTTTACTCGACAGCAAGCTCATTGGCGCGCATGCTTAAAACGTGTGTGCTTTCGATCTACCAAAACTATGTGTACACACACACACATATATATATATATATACACGCACGCACACACACGCACGCACGCACGCATGCATGTTTACAACACTACCAGAACAAAACGTGACAGCACAATCAATGAAACTGCCATCTTCTTCTCTATTGATTACCTTTATTACTAGATCAATATTACTTCTTATTTTTTAAGTAAATAAAAACGAAAGCATGTGTTTGTATTGATCGGTCTACTCGCAGATTGTTAACACTCATTATTCCCTTTCTTTTACTTAACTTCATTTTATTATCTAAGAAAATATCCTAAGGCCCGACTACGAGCTAAATTAGGGTGCGAAAATCGTACTTTTACTGATTATTATTCATATATTTTACGAGTTATTTACACCAAATTTGGCCATAATGTTGTTTTACAAAGTCCATATTTTAAGGCGTCAGTTACATTTTCAAAATGTGACCCAACAAGGGACATTAAGTGTCAAATTGACCATTCTAAGAAAATTGTACATGTGACAACTTCAGCCAATTATCTTTCTAATGATACAAGAACCATTCTTGTATCTTTTACCGTTCCAGAGTTATGAGCATTTAAATTTGGGAGGGTGAGCATCAGCCATTTTGAGGAAACAGTCTAAAGTCTAGCCTTGCTGAAAAAAATGCATTGATCTACTCGTTTTAAAACACTTATAAGACCATTTAGAGACCGTACTAAAGATTGTCCTTCATAGCGATGAAAGATAAGATGTTAGAGAACACGAAAATACCCATACCTCAAAATTGACGAAAACCAATGAGATTTTTGACTTTTGAAGCCTGTTTTGGGGGAAACTAGCCCAGCGACTTAATGTCCCTTTCGTGGTGCTGAGTCACAAATTGTGAACACAAAAAAATAAGAGTGAGTAGAAATAAATATAAAATAAAGTAAACACAAAAGGGCATGAGTAAAAAATCAATAGCTGGTTTTCGGGTGATATTTTCAAAACTGTAGCTATATCGGACTTCATATATTGTTGGCATTCTATGGTAAACAGAATATATCTGGAACCTAAACCAAAGACTGGATGTCTATCCTACACAGGTTTTGCCACACTGGTGTGCTAAAAGTATAGAACATATATTTTTTATTTTATTAAACAAAATGATCACATTCACAAAACCGTTTCTATTACTCTATCCAATAAATAGTGGTTCGCGTTCCAGCCCTTGGGCTATTTAACAACTGCTGAAAATTTCATGTCAATATCTTTAATACTTTTGAAATTGTCAACTGAAAAACGAACAATAAGTACCACTTTTCGACAAGATTTCCTATAATGGCTGCAAAGTGAACAGAAAGTCTATGTTTAATGGCAAATGTCTCAAAGAGGATTAGAGGCAGAACTGAAAAGTTTAGGCAATTTTACACCAGCACTGGTATCTCACAAGTTACTCAAGTAGATTTAAAACTTGTGACCCAGTATGCGATGCTACAAGTAAGTTTAAAGGGGCACTCTGACGGGTGAGTTTTTGCAAGAAACACGTCGGGGTCGTGTCAGAAAGACAGCCTTTTCAAGGATCAGAACATTCACTTTGCTCTGGTTTCCTAGAAATCAAACCTCCAAAATAGCGATTCCTCCTTGGTGGAGTTGCCGGAGAGAAAAGCCATGTTGGACGGGGTGGGTGGAGGCCACTGAAAGTGGTTGAAGCTTTTTCTTCTTCATAGTGCAGTATTGGAACTATTTCCTTTGCTGTGAGCGAAAATCCTTTTGGTAAACTGTATAGAAACTATAAAAAGGCTTGTATTGTAGAAATTTCGGGCAAACGATTTGGTCTAACTCAGGCGGCCATTAGGAGAGAGAAGATTCTCTTTCACTTCTGTTTCACTGAAAGCATCTAACTTCTAGCACCTCCGCCAAGGAGGTATCGCCGATTTGACAGTTTGATTTCTAGGAAACCAGAGCGAAGTGAGTGTTGCGATCTCTGTAAAGGGTGTTTTCCTGGTGATCTCGACGTGTTTCTTGCAAAAACGTATCCGTCATGGTGCCCCTATAAACGAAAAACGTAAACAATAATGAATTTGTCCAAACGCCTACCATGATCAAGCCACAATAGTAGTGGGTCGTTTCCAATACAGTTGCCAGACTGTCAACAAGATTGAGGCCTAATCAATTATATTTTTTGGTAAATCGTTTGGTGCATACCCTGTCAATAAAGAAAAAGGTTTGTTAACTGTATAGTTAACGATTTTATAACGGTTCTAATGGCAACGCGGACACTGTCGATAATGACACCTCCACCCTCATGGACGGAAAACACCAATCCTCCGAACCAATCGTCATCATCATCATCGTGGCTTGACGTCAACCTGATAATGTCGTTTGCTTCAGCGTACCACCAGCGTCGAGTGACTTACCTTCTTTGGTTGATCGCTCCCCCGATGTTGCTGGTGTTGGGCTGCTTTGGCAACGTGATGACCGTACTAGTCATGCGGGCGATTCAACGAGATTCGGAATCCTCCAGCGCTTGTCTGTCCGTGTACTTCAGCACTTTAGCAGTCTGTGACCTCTTCTTCCTCTTCACCATCACCGTGTCGATATGGCCGGAGATGGCTTTGCAGAGCCCTGTGAGCTACTTCCACGACCTGTCCTGCTCCTTGCCTTTGTTCGTCGGCGCCGTAGCCTCCGTGTCTTCGCCCTGGTGTTTGGTGGTGATGACGTGTCAACGCATGCTGTCCATAGTTACCCCCCTCCGCGTGGAGAGCGCGTGCACCGTGGGCAGGGCCAAGCTCATCATGGCGGCCGTGCTGGCTACTTCCGGTGCGGCAAACCTCTACATGTTGTTCTATTTTCACGTGGAGTATTTGGAAGGAGGCTACCCTTCCTGCGTGAGTCGTGACAAAGACGTGGCCGGCGCGTTCAGCTTTCTGTATTTATGCTTAGCTTCCCTGGTCCCTTTCGTTTTTCTGATTGCCGCCAACAGTGTCCTGATCCGAGGAGTTTTGCGATCGGCGAAGGTACCGATCAAAATGGTGGTTTGTAAAGACTCCACGGCTTCCACGCGATCGGTGAAAGCCTCTTCCATGACCGTTACTCTGATTCTGACTTCTGCGGCGTTCTTGTTACTGACTCTACCGTCCTGCGTGGTGTTCTTCTATTTCGAAATGATCGGTTACCACCTGGGTGAGGTTGCTGACGAAGCCCTGAGGGAACGTCTGGCTCTGGTGGACACTGTGTGTCCACCGGAGCTTCAAATCTTTTTAAAGCTGAAGATTTGAAGAGTAAACGCTACCTTGTGTGATAACGGTGTGTCAAGTCAAGTCAAAATTGCATTTCCAGATGGAACATTGAATAAGCAAATAATATACTCTGTGTGTCTGTGTGTGTGTGGGGGGGGGGGGGGGGTGTGCGCGTGTGTGCGCGTGTGCGTGCGTGCGTGCGTGCGTATCCGTCTGCTTCCATATGTTTTTCTTCTTCTTTTTAATCTAATACTAACTTATATTATTCTATTTATATATGTAAAGAAATGTGTGAAGAATGTTTGCTTTGATATGGATGAAAGTTTGTGAACAACGTGTGTCGTATGATTCGTATGTTTATGTTTGATTTTTTGTGCATGCCAGACAAAGAATGTCTTTTTTTTTAAAGACAATAAAGGTCTGTGTATACATTAACAATTATTCACCACGGGATATTTCTATTTCCCCATGGCAACACAGTGAGCAGTAAGTAATATTAAGAGTGGGCTTTCACTGTGTTGCCATGGAGAAATAGAAATATCTCGTGAATAGTGTCAACGTGTACACAGACCTTAAAGCATTTATTCATTGATTAATTGATTGATGATTGATTGATTGATTGGTTTATTGATTGATTGATTGATTTATTCATTCATTCATTGGTTGATTGGTTGATTCTACTAGCGTAGAATCTACTACTACTTCCATGTTAATCTTCAGAATCTTCAGTACGATGAAGGTGGAAGATTAAACGAAGAAGAAGAAGAAGAAGAAGAAGAAGAAGAAGAAGAAGAAGAAGAAGAAGAAGAAGAAGAAGAGAGAAAAAAAGAAGAAGAAGGAGAAGAAGGAGAAGAACAAGAACAAGAAGAAGAAGAAGAAGAAGACGAAGCGTTCTTCTAAATTTCAGCTCGTAAAAAACTCAGCTCATTTTGTTGGCTTGATGATATTTTGTTTCAACGTCACAGTTCCTGGGGTGGACGGTATCAACCAGTGGTCCATGCTGAGTCAAGGCACCGAGTCCAAGAGGTCTGGCTTCGTCTACAACATTGATGACGAGGATAACAACGGTGCAATAAGGTGTGTTATGTGGTCAATACATATAAACAATCTGTACACACACACACACACACACACACACACACACACACACACACACACACACACACACACACACACACACACACACACACACAATAGGCTAGAAGGTTTTTAACCAGTGCAAACCTTCGCAAAGAGAGACCACCCGGGCCATGAAGGTGGCAGTGTGTTCATTCACTAATTCGTCCTTTAATTTGTATGTTGTTACCGGGACTGGGCAAGGTGGGTGTCTTTATTCATAAATGCGTTCATTCGTGGTTTCCTCCTTCCTTCCTTCTCTCATTCATAAGGATACTTCTGTGGACGTGATAATTAATGAGTTCGTTCGTTCCATACATTCATTCATTTCCCAGCTTTTATTCATTCATTGCATACATTCATTCGTTCGTTTGTTCATTCAGTCAGTCCATACATTAATTCATGCGTTCGTTCGTTCGTTCCATACATTTATTCGTTCACTATTTCAGCCAGTCCATACATTCATTCGTTAATTTATTCCATACATTCATTCATTCCCAACTTGTATTCATTCATTCCATGCATTCATTCATTCGTTCATTTAGTCCATACATTCATTTGTCGATTCCACAAATTCATTCATTCATTCCATACAACCATTCTTTTCCTACATTCTTTCATTCATTCCATACGTTCATCTTTTGGGGGTTTTGTTTGTTTGTTTGTTGTTGTTCTGCTTCTCTTCAGATCTGGTGACTGGACGTTTATCAAGGACAGGGTGGGTGTCTGTAATCATTCATTCATTCTTCGTTCTTTTTCAATCTTCCATCTGTCCATCCTTTCTTCAATTTTCTTTTTGTTCAGTTACTATTCAGATCTGGTGACTGGTCAAGGACAGGGTGGGTGTCTTTTTTAGTCCGTCACCAAGACGGACTATTGCGATGGGCTGGTTTGTATTTTTGTTTGTTTGTTTGTTTGTTTATTTGTGTTTTTTTTTCTGTCTGTCCCAAGGATATCTCCCGAACCGCTTGACCGAATCGCGTCAAATTTTGTGTGAAGGTGTGCCTCCTTAATAGGAAGAGATCGGCGCAAACCATTTTGCCGTCGTGACCTTGACCTTGACGTACGACCTTGAAAACCGAAAATCTATTTTTAGCCATATCTCAGGCACCGATCAACATAGGATGTTGAAACTTGGTATGAAGGTGGTTTGGCTTATGCCCGTTCTGATGATGGCATACCGATCAAGGTCAAGGTCAAGGTCAAAAAGATCGCTGGAGCCTGAAAATCGGAGGGTCATTTTTTTCTCCTTCTGTCTGTCCCAAGGATATCTTTCGAATGGGTTGACAGAATCACGTCAAATTGTGTGTGCTGGTGTGTCACCATGAGAGGAAGGCATCCGCGCAAACCATATTGCCGTCGTGACCTTGACCTTGGCGTACGACCTTGAAAACCGAAAATCTTTCAGGGACCATAACTCCCACACCGTTAGTGTTAGAGTCTTCAAATTTGGCATGAAGGTACTTTGGCTTATGCCCGTTCTGATGGTGGCATACCGATCAAGGTCAAGGTCACGGTCCGGGCGATCCGTAGGCCTTGAAAGTGGTAGGGGTCTACACATTGGGTTTTAAGCCATATTTTCCACATTGGTACTTGACAGAAGCGCTTCAGATTGTGTGTGGTACTGTATACCCTAGAGAAGAAAACATCCGAGCATAAATTATCACCATGCTGACCTTGACCTTGAAGTGTGACCTTGAAAACCGAAATTTCCTTCTTTGCGCTATATGTTTCTTCTTCAAGCTGTATCTCGTGAACTAGAAGACAGAATCCCTTCCAATTTTGTGTCAGGATGTGACACTCTACGGGGTGTCGCAAGTGCGTGGCATTGCTGGTGACGGACATGTCTGCCGCTCGGCGACGCCCTTGTTTTTCTTTCTTTTTCTCACAAAATCGTTCATTCGTCTTGGTTCCTTTCTGTCTTCGGTAAAGATGCAGATCAACACCCCCCTGTCACAGTCTTGGTTCATTGCGTTCTTTCCGTCTTGCCTTTGTCTTCTACTATTATTGAAAGCATGTTTTTAATTGTGTAAATGGATGGAAATTAACGCTAAATATAGAAAATGATAGTGCTCAATCTGCAGTAAGAAAGACAAGACTAGCGAGAACAAAATCGGAAAGAACCGAGAAATGGAGGAGGGAGCGTTTATCTGCATCTTTGCCCTCTTTCTTCTTTCCTTCCTTTCTTCAATTATTTTTTGGGGGGGTTGTTTTTTTCTGTTCAGATCTGTGGACTGGAAAGTGATCGAGGTCAAGATGGGTGTGTTCATTCATAAACAAAATCATGCATTCATTCTTCGTTCATTCCTTTTTTTTCTGCATACTTTCTTTACTTTCCTATTGTCTGTTCAGATCTGGTGACTGGAAACTGATCAAGGGCAGGGTGGGGGTGTTCAACAAATGGTACCCAGTGGTGGGTGACCACGTGCATGACACTGACTTTGAGAGAGACTCCATCACCAACAACTCGACGCACCTCCTCTTCAACATCAAAGGTTGTGTTTGTGTGTGTGTGTGTGTGTGTGTGTGTGTGTGTGTGTGTGTGTGTGTGTGTGTGTGTGTGTGTGTGTGTGTGTGTGAGAGAGAGAGAGAGAGAGAGTGTGTATACATATATATATATATATATGTGTGTGTGTGTGTGTGTGTGTGTGTGTGTGTGTGCGTGCATGCGCGTGCGTGCGTGTGTGTGTGTGTGCGTGCGCGCGTGCGCGCGCGTTCGCGAACGTATGCGCCCGCGTGTGTATGCTTTTATATGTTCGTGTGTATGTGATCATGCGCACGCGCGTGTGTGGTGGTGGTGGGGGGGGGGGGGGGGGGGGGGATAACGCACGTGTGAGTATTCGCGCGCCTGTCCATAGTTGAGTGGGTATGTGTGTGATTATTTCAAGATATATAGTAATCTCTGACCCGCATAGTGGCGAAACATGTTCGTCATTAGCCAGTACCGAACCATATCTTTAACAGAACAAACTCATATAGAGTACTAACAGTTCTGCGTGTTGGTTGGGTACGCGCGTCGTACCCCCCCCCCCCCCCCCCCCCCCCCCGAAATCGTAGGTATTGTTTGCGTCATTTTGAGGGGTGCGCAACCCCCGTTGGCACTTTATAACTTAATTACTGTCAGGGTTTGTTGTAGACGTGACAGTTTGTTTGTTTCTTTATGTATGTATGTAAGTTTGTTTTCGATCGCGCCCAATGCGTTTTGTACAGCGCTTAGAGGCCATGTTACGGAGGACGCGCGCCGTGTACATTTGCATCATTATCAATGTAATGCGTTATTACATGATAACAAAACCCTGACAACGACTGGCTCACCTTAGTCGTGAGACCAAGCCGAAGGTTCATTAAAAACCAGAAGGTACTGCCATTCTTCGCTGATGAAAGCCAGAAGGTACTATCATTCTTCTCGGGTGAAAGCCAGAAGGTACTATCATTCTTCTCTGATAAAAGCCAGAAGGTACTATCATTCTTCTCTGATAAAAGCCAGAAGGTATTATCATTCTTCTTTGATAAAAGTCAGAAGGTATTATCATCCTTCTCTGGTAAAAGCCAGAAGGTACTTTCATTCTTCTCTGATAAAAGCCAGAAGGTATTATCATTCTTCTCTGGTAAAAGTCAGAAGGTACTATCATTCTTCTCTGGTAAAAGCCAGAAGGTACTTTCATTCTCAGGTGAAAGCCAGAAGGTACTATCTTTCTTCTCTGATAAAAGTCAGAAGGTACTATCATCCTTCTCTGGTAAAAGCCAGAAGGCACTTTCATTCTCAGGTGAAAGCCAGAAGGCACTTTCATTCTCAGGTGAAAGCCAGAAGGTACTATCGTTCTTCTCTGATAAAAGCCAGAAGGTAATATCATTCTTCTCTGATAAAAGCCAGAAGGTACTATCATTCTTCTCTAATAAAAGCCAGAAGGTACTATCATTCTTCTCTGATAAAAGCCAGAAGGTATTAGATTCTTCTCTGATAAAAGCCAGAAGGTACTATCATTCTTCTCTGATAAAAGCCACAAGGTACTATATCATTCTCCTCTGATAAAAGCCAGAAGGCATAGGGTGACTTAAAAAATCGACGCAATTGTTGCATTGTTGCTATGGTGTTTGACCGAGTAATGGAGGTCAACAACTCTAATTTTCACGAAGTGCTCTCCCCTAGTGGTTTATTTTTCCGAAAATCGTCTATTATCTGCAAACATGTCTGTTTCTAAAAACAAAAAGTACATGTCTTTTTTAACCCTAAATATTGACACGCAAGACTGTATTTAGTCTATAATATATATACCCTGACTTTTTAAGCCCACATGGGAATGTGACTTTTGTCCCAATACTGTAAAAAAAATTGAAGTTGCAATCGAAGACAGTGAACTTGCATAAGTGCTTTTAGCTCCTCAAAAAGTTATTGCTTTCTGAAAATAGGGTGCCACGGAAACTGAATTTCTGGAGCAATCGACAACAACAAAAATCTTAGAAAAACGAAGGGTTGTACTATTTCATGCAATGAATCGTCTTTTATAATCCAAAAATAATCTAAATGATACCTTGATTATTACATTTTGTGTTACCGATTTTGTGGGCTGCAGTTTTTTTTAGTAATTTATCTCTAATATAAGCCAGAAGGTACTGCATATCATGCTTCATTTACTGACACTATAGCCGTAAACCTATGGCATCCCATAACATACCGTAAAGGGTCAGCCACACGTCCACTAAAATCGCACGAATGTACGATACAATACGATCACGTGGTCTCGAAGAACAAATGTTATTGGCGCATCAAGACCACGTGATCGAATCGTATCGTACAGTCGTGCGATTTTAGTGGACGTGTGGCTGGCCCTTAACACACATACTATTACATCCCGCTGCATCGCCCTAAAAGCCGCTTCAGACTATCCGACCCAGTCGGATGAAACTGGTTGTGACATTCCCGCAGTATTCCTTTCTTTTTACACAGCGAGTACTAATCACAAATGCAAATGTTGGTCGGATGAAACTCTTTACCACCCGGTCGGAAGGAATTGGCGACTGCACGATCAACTTCCAACTCACTCAGCCAGTTGTGGGAATACAGCCAATGCTTGTTGATAGTGTAAGCACGGCACACGTCCACAACTAATTGAATGAAGTTCACTTGAACTGACTTTTCTTCCAACTAAAAGGTTGAATAGTGTGAGGCGGCTTTAATAAGATCAACAACAAAGAACACTTTGAAAAACTCTGTATAAAAAAACAACCTCCCAACGTCTCAAAAAACCTCAATGACGGGGGAACAGGTGGGTTTTGAGGTTAGATTTGAAAGCAGAGAGGGTCGGTCGCTGACGGAGGGAAAGAGGAAGTTTGTTCCAAGATGTCGGTCCTGAGACAGCAAAAGAGCGCCGACCAACAGTTGAAAGCTTATACCTAGGGATCTGGAGAGAAAGAGGGTCAGAAACTGAACGTAAAGTGCGAGCTGGCGTATAGATGGAAATATTGTCGCAGAGGTAAAGAACAATAACTCTGAATACCGCATCGCGTACCATGACTCTCTCTGCATGACCTTGAACCTTCTTGTGTGTGTATTCTTTTCATAGATGACCCCGAGGAGCGGTTCAACCAGTTCAACCTGGAGCCGGCCATCGCGCGCTCCTTGCTGGACAAGCTGGAGGGGTGGCGCCGCCTGATGGTGCCCCCCCAGAGCCCCGGGCCCCACCCCAGGGCAGACCCCACCCTGCACGGCGGGGCATGGACCCCTGGCTTCTGCTGATCCTCCCGCTCATAGTCTAATTGCCTCCCCGGACAGTTCTGCTGATAGTCATGCTCATAGTCTAATTGCCTCCCTGGACAATTCTGCTGATCCTCACGCTCATAGTCTAATTGCCTCCCTGGACAATTCTGCTGATCCTCACGCTCATAGTCTAATTGCCTCCCCGGACAATTCTGCTGATAGTTACGCCTCCCCGGCTTCTGCTGGTCCTAGTCACACTCATAGTCTAATTGCCTCCCCGGATAGTTCTGCTGATA
>CM065701.1:27230894-27323394 GCA_017654935.2 Phymorhynchus buccinoides
TCCTGTATAGCTTCCCTTCTCAAAAACTGAATCAAAACCTGTTCATAGTTTTTTCTGAGCAAGTGTTGCTGCCAGACAAACAAACATATGCAAACCCCAACCAAGAAGGACAAAATCACAATATCCTTGGCAGCAGTGATAAAGAAATTATGCCATTAGGGGAAAATTGGCAGAGAAGTATCACACACTTTTTACCTTTTAATTTTGAGCTTTGAAACGAAGGAACTGAACGAAATGTTTTGCAGCCACTGACTAAACTCTGACCACGTCTGTGTGGCAGATTTTTCAATTGCCCCTCTACATTGACCTTCTTTTTGCCTTTGTGTGCAAACACACTTCAGATAGAACGAACGACGCATCAAATCCCTCCACAATCTACCGTAAATCTCCCTGTACTTAATGGTGAGAGCAGGGTTCAGAATACCATACACGACCCAGTTACAAGCGTTGTTGACAAACAACAGCACATTGGCCAAGATGTACACTTCAGCTGGTGCATTTTCAACTGACAGCTGAACAACAAGGAGAACCCCGTAAGACAGGAAAGAAACCATTATCAGAGTATACACGGTCAACAACGATCGGATCACTACTTGCTCTCTCTTTTGGAGCTGCTCCATACACATTTTGCGAGACTCGATAGTCGCTGACTGATGAAATGCTTTCGAGTTCCGTTTGGTCACTTCATTCACCCACTCTCTCTTTCGCTTGTAGTCTCTCCACAGTTTCAAATTCGTCTGAGAGGCTGTAGGGAGAGTTTGTTTCTTATTCATAAGACGTTTCGCTGCTTCCTTCCAGTTATTTTTAGGTTTCACTTCTGAGATGTCCCGACCCTGATTTCCAGTGGCTGATGATTGTTGGGTGTCATATGTTAACACAATTTGGTCGTTTGCAGCATCAGGGGTTGTGAACAGGTTTTCCATTTTGAACACTGTTTGGTTTTTGGTCTTCTTGAGATATGTTTGCTGGTCTTTCTCCTTAGAGGTATTTATATGCAAAGTGGTTAAACTTTGGGGGTGTATTGGAGTCAGAGTGGGACACGGTGATTGTTCTAAGGCTTTGTGCTTAGGCTGAAGGCTGCTTAAGGACTTGGCTCGCCTGGGTTTTTTACTTCCTTTAGAAGCTATGTTTTTCTTCTTTTTTGTGCTGCTTTCAGTATTTTGCACGGGTTCATTACTTTGGCTTTGATTTTTATTCTGACTGTCAAGTTTATGGGTGTGCAAACCTTTTTCTACAGAGAGAAAATATCTGCCTTTTGGAACTGTCAATGACCTGTTAATGTAACGTTGGAGATTTCCTGACGTTGACAAATTTGTATGCGAATGTTCAACCACTGTCTCACCTTTGGCTTTGGGAAGAGAATTACAAATACTTGTGACCAAAGCCATTGGGCTTGAGCCTATACAACGAAACGAATCTTGCTCAGAATATGAGGATCCATTTGAAAGACATTTTGGGGGACTTTCTGTAGCTTTATTCACCATGACTGATTTAAGCGTATTTTGTGTAAACTGTGCGGTATCTTGCTCCAATGCTTTTGAAGTCGATGATGCCTGATTGAGATCTGGTTTTGCATCCAGTTTGACAATCAAATCAACTTTGGGCAACGAAAGTGTGGAATGACTCTTGTTTGTATCATATAGACAGGAAGGACTTTTCTGATCGCCGGCTTGTACACTGTGATAAGACTGTCCAACTGTTGGTAAGTACGGCGTCCAGTTAGCCGAAACATCCAGATTCTTTTTCTCGGACAGCACTTGAGTTTCTGTTATTTGACTGTTACTTGACTCCTCGAATAAATTGTTTATTGTCCTTCTTCTAACTTGTACTGCAGCTTTCCAGTTTTGTGTTTGCGTGTCATCAGTTACCGACTCTGCATCCTTTCCAGTCAGTGTATTGGAACGTTTTGCTAACACAGTGGAAATGTACTTCAAATGATCTCGCGCTATGCTTACGTTTGCCTTCTCCCAGAATTGGTAAATAGCCAAGTTCAGCAGTCCAACACCTAGCACTGGAACGCTGATATAAACCAGGTTGAAGATAACGAGCAACACCTTGTTTATGTGTACAGTTGCACATGTCTTTGTTTTGGCGCTATAACCATAAGAGTCAGAATAAATTGACATTGGAACAGCGCCTACAAAAAACCCAAAGAGCCATATAATATACACGGAAAAGTATGTTATCTTTCTGGAAAATATTTTGTTGTATTGCTTAAAGTGGCAAACATGCACATAGCGGTCCAGGGACACAAAGACCAGTGATGCCACATACACCTGCAAATCAGAATCACATTGAATGTCAACATTACCTTTACCATATATTCTAAGAATAACATGTTGAGAAACATGATCTATTTGTTATTCTTCCTTTGTATATCTAAATGAGTACAACTCCTCTTTAAAGATCCTTCACTGACTGGCTAAGGGGTTCTTTTAAAGTCTGACCCACAGTGGTAAGCATAAGGGAGAACAAAATGTCTCTTATAATAAAATACTTTAAAAAAATAATTGTATTTCATTTTCCTTTATAAAAATAATTTTCCAATTATTTCATAACTAAGAAAAATATAGTCATGAAGACAGTGCAATAGAATACTGATCGCTATGACAAACTACAATATGCTGACAAGAAATGGTCATGACAAGTTTGGTCATCTGATATTTTAGCGTCATTTTGAATGACAATGCTGTCATTCATTGGGCGGTATTGACGCACTAATGGATGGCATTGACAATTAAACTAGATGGATATGATAATTGGGCAATAGTGACTGCAGTGAAAACTAAGTTAGTCCGAGTCCATGGCAGTTGGTTGTTTTCATATTTTATTATGAATCTTTGTGTTTCAAATTTCTGTCAATACCAACAATCATTATAACTGGGCAATACTGACACTGACAGTCAATATGAAATAAGTGATTCTGGCAGTTGTTGAAATTAGGATTCTGGGGGTCATGATATAACCAGGCAGTTTTGGCAGTTACTATGAAATGGTGATTCGGGCAGTCATTGTATTTAGGATACTAGGGGTCATGGTAATTGGGCAAATATATATTGCGTCAAATGGTGGTGGGTCTTATAGAAACAATTGTGGTCGCAGCATTCCTGCTAATCAGAATAATGGACAGTAATTTCAGTCCGGTACTCTGAAAACAACCTGTAACCCCACCATGGTCATTAAAAAAATATCGATCAAACATGACGTGGAGACATTCTCAAAGAAAGGACAAAGGTGAAGGTTTGATTCTTATTTATACTTGAATTAATATTGATACAATCTGTTACATTTCCATACATTTATCAATGCACTTTATTGCTTGATTATAGTTCATACTTTACAGTTGATGTTTTTATCTTTATTTGATGCATCACCTGTTGCTTCATCAATTTTGAAACATTTGTGATTTTACGAAAAACATTTTTCAATTAAAAAACAGCCAACTTTGTGACATTAAAATATATGTTGGTGCCAATAGTATCTATAGTAACATTTAGATGTGTCCTTAGTGTCAATAACATATACAGTAAAAGTCGTGAACATAAAATACGTCTTCTTATCAATAGCATGTACAATAGAAATCCGACACTGAACAGTGTCTTTGTGTCAACAGAATACCATCCACAGTGACAGTCGTGACATTGAAATGATGCCTTAATGTTAATAGCATCTAAAGTGACATTCATGATTTTGCTATGTGTCCTTAGTGTTAATAGCATTTGCAGTAAGAGCTATGAACATGAAATATTATGTTATCTTGTCAATAATAGCATCAACAGTAAGATCCTAGCGCTGAACTGTGACTTAGTGTTAATAGTATCTACAGTAATTGTCGTGGCATTGAAATATGTCTTAATTTTATTTCATCGAAAGTAACAGTCATGAATTATGAAACATTGAAAGTGTCTTACTTAGTTTCAATAGCATCAACCATGAGCAAAATAGTCGTGCCATATAACGCTGACCCTAAGACTACCCCCTCCCCCTTTCCTCTCCCCTCTTCCCCACTCCCCTTTCACCCCGTTCCCTCCCACTTAGACTGTCAAGCTTAAATGTAATGTAACACTGAGATGTAAGGACTGATACTGTAGTGGCGACTGATAAAATACATTTTGCTGAAAATCCATCCAGAACTTCCACAAAAAATCCGCTACATGGTAAAAGGAAAAAAAGCTGTAAAATCACATGAATTTATCTTATCAAGAAAATGTGAGAATTTGGTCTAAATGACAGGCGAATATGGGACTAGCGCAAAAGAGCATTGCCAAAATACCAGTGTTGTGCACTTTAACTATAATTCTTCCTTACTTTTTATCTTTAAAATATTTCAAGAAAGTGGACGACGTTAAACATACCTAAGTTTCCATGATTTTGAGTACTAGTAACCTTCTACAAAAACGGTATTCTGTCGTTATGTAGCGTGTCACAACTTAACAGGAAATTTCAAAATTAATCCTCTGCTTTCTATTATAATTACTGAGGCAAACCAGTCATGGGAAAGTGAAGATAAAATTCTACTGTCTAGTTTGAAAAACAATATCTGTATGACTTTGCAACTACCAACTATTTTTGTTTTACAAGTCTCAACGTAATGCCTGTTACTTTTGGTGGAGATTTAGACCGCAAGTTTACTACAAGCGAATATCTTTTCCTGTAGCCTAGGTGAAATGTTCTCAAGTCAGGATTCAGGTAATTTACATCACAAAAAATAGAATAGCATTAGGAACTGATTTGAAAACTATATGGAAGATAACAGGTGCGTTGCTGCGGGAAGTGGGTGCGTACAATATAAACATGTGCATCTGCTTTAATGTGTGTAGTTCTAATAGCGATCGTTATTTATCAACTTCTAAATCAAAACTGTTGTACACAATTTCATCAGGACGTTTGAGTATAGCAAATTAATCCATAAGTGTTCGTTTCCGCTTTTACCTATTTTATTATTCACTCAATCTGTTACTTGATTACACGGTGTCGGGAACCCCAAGCAACCACTTGAAACAAAGATCTAGATGCTTTGTTAACCCTGTTCCACAACTGTTGATACGCTGGAGTGAGCATGGGATTCTTGATGCCGTAAATGATCCAGTTACAGGAGTTGCTGAGATACAATACCACTGTCACCGTCATTTGGATGTTTGCTGAAACCTGATAGTTGTAGAGAATAATGTCAAGGACGCCATGGGGAAGAAAGGAGAGGAATGTCATTCCCACCACGAGCATTAGAGACTGGAGCACCTTGCGTTCTCTCTGCATGAGTTTGTCCATACGTCGTTCAGTGTTCTCAGCCGCTATTGAGTGGGTAGAACCCGTTCTGCTTGACTCGGCAAACGATTTTTGCCTTTTCGATTTGTATTCCTTCCACAGTTTCAAAGCCTCCTGGGTCACGGCATCATCGCTGCTACTCTTAAACTGATTCATGGCGTCTTTGACTGTTCTTCTAAATTTCAAAACTGGGTTCTCGTGTGAAGCGCTTTCAGTTGAAGACAGCTGTTTACAGTTTTCTGTCTTTCGTGATGAAGTTCCTGCAACTGGATTGTTTATTTCTGTTTGCGGTAGTTCAACTTCTATCGGTCCTGAAAAGCCATGTGAGGATTTGACCTTTTTTGTTGCAGAGTGGGACATATCTAGTTGACAATCAGTACCAGAAGATGTTAACTGCATGTTGTTTGTGTTTTGAGCAGACTGGTTCCTGTCAAAGCTTCGTGCTGGTTGCTGAGGCCTCAAACTATATAACTTATTGGTTTGCTCCTTTCTATTTTCCTTACAAATTGGACGTGGGGTTGACTTTGTTTGTGATTCACTGTTGTTGTCATGTTTGGTTTTTACGATCTGAAGATCGTGTGTTATACTTACATTCGGTTTCTGTGTATCATTTCCGTTAATAGCAGAAGCAGAAGAGGTTTTTAGAACATGTGCAGGCATTGTATGAGTATCCACTCTGCTATTGTCAAGTGTTCTTGATTCTTTCTCACCGTGCAAAACTATTAAAGCAATATTTTCATGACCACTATCTTGCATAACCGGTTCTTTCTCAATACGCACAGGTGTGGTGTTGAGAGACCCTTTGTCACTGAGTATTGTGTCTGATTGTTTCTTACCCTCTAGCTCCTTTTGAATATCATCGTTTTTGTCTCTGTACGGTGCAACTGATTCTTTTGGGCCATGTAAAACCCTTTCACTGGGATCCACTTGGTCACTTGGCGTGCTTGATTCTGCAAATCCTGCAGATGTTGTTCCTGCAAGTTTCTTGCTATCACTGCGAGAAAGAGAATGCAGAACCAAAGAATCCTCAGAGTCCTGTGTTACACTTTTTGACTCGGTGAAATATGTTTGTAAGCTACTGTGGACTCTGTAAAGACTTGTTGACTTTGAATCAATGTATTTGCTTACTGTTCCAGAAGTTGACATGGAGGAGGATGCTGGTATAGCATTAAGACTGGATCCTTTACGTGGTACGAAGATGTTCAACCAGGAAAACAGAACGGATGCTTTGAATTTGTCAGATTCATTTGGTAAATTTCTGTAATTTTTGCCTTGACCGGTAGATGAAGAATTGTCCTCTGTGAATGAACCTCGATAGTCTGCTTTATACGGTAACTTTCCAGCATGAACATCTTGGTCCAGTACATTTATGTCATTTTTGCCTTGACGGGTAGATGAAGAATCTATGAATGAACCTCGATTGATTGGTTTATACAGTAACTTTCTAGCATGAACATCTTGGTCAGTATTTGATAATATCGAGGTGTATGCTTGCGATTCATCACTCACAGAGTCTTCAAACAAATCACGAAGTGCTTTTACCCGAAGTCCTGACTTAAACTTCTGGCTCGTTTCCTGATTTTTAGATTCACTGTTACGCTCACGCCTTTCACTTTCAAGAGACATAATGGAATTGCTTGATACAGGAATTGACATCATGGACAAGGTTTCTTTCACTATCTGCACATTTGCATTTACCCAGAACCTGTAGATTTTACCATTCAAAAACCCAACAAACAGCAGAGGGGTGGTGACATAAATCATGTTCAATACCAATCGCAAAGTATCCTCACGGGGTAAATTCAGATTGCACACTCGCTTATAAGGATTGTAGCTGTATGGTTCTCTCCTAACTAAGAAAGGGTATGCTGCAAGTCCTAGGCCATTTATCCATATGAACGCTATGAGAAGCTGTGTAAATTTTCTGGAAAAGATCTGGTCGTATCGCTTGGAATGGCAAATGTGTATGTACCGGTTCAGGGATACAAAGATCAGCGATGCCACATACGCCTGCAAATCAGAATCCAAAAAGTATGTTTACTAAGTGAGTATTAAATTCAGTTGTGTTGACCTACACTCAAGTGCCTGTGAATTCTCTGTTCTTCACTATAACTGGTAACTGTCAAATAACTGTCTGACATTGCTTGTTCCAAACATTTTAGTATCAAGTTACTTTTGCAGCAAGTGTCATATGAATAAGAATATTTGAATATTAACTGTAGAACTACTGTGGTGGATACAAAGTAACAAAACAAACAAGCAACAACAACAACAGACAAAAACGCTGTTTAGAAACTTCCCGGAACTTAACACCGCTAAAAAGGTAATGATAGATTGAAAAGAAGTACCAATGAGATGGCCCCACTGTCAAAACTTTAGTTGACATACCTGCTGCTAAATATTGAGATTACGTGGCCTTTTAAAGTTGCTATCAAATCTCTAAATATTGAGACTTTGTGTTGTTAAGCAAGCCTCTTACATCTTCCCAATTCAAATTGCAAATGCCTTAGATCTAGTTCCTTCTTGAAAAGTGTGTCAGTGTGGCAATGTTTTGCATTGCTGGTGAGTAGCCTACAAGTCCTTGGGCCAGTTGAAAGGAAATGATAAAGTCACTGGTTCCTTTCAACCTGTTGAAAGAAATTCGTTTGACCGAAATTCTCATTCGACTTGCCATTCACACTGTCCAACCTAGCGTTGCAGAAAACCAACAAAGATTTTCATTCAACTGACTCGAATAGTGTGAGTGGCACGTACTATTAGGCTACGAACAGCTGTTTATGATTATTGAGATTTCTGTTAAAAGAGGCTTTTTTCAAAGCTGAACTGAAATCGTTGAAATTGTATTTACATTTTGTGTCAAAATCGATGCTCCTTTCAACAAGCACAACCAATTTCCATTACTATAGGGCTATGGTAGTCAGCATTTTATTAAGGTGTTTTGCAAGGATTATTCATGAATTACTCTTAAGCATTATTTTAACATGGAAGTTTCACTTCCTTGTAGTTGTAAGCTCTACACTTGTTGATGCGACATCCCACTCACATAATAAACAAGTGGAATTAGCAACTGCGTGATGTTTGGTTCCAATATCATTGTCACTGATCGTTTCATAAAGAATTACAAATGACTGCCAATTAAAATGAGGATGCTGGAATGAGATAGGCAACAAGTTGATGAAACGATTTTCACTTTTTGTTGAGTAACGTACTTGGGATTTATTTTTTTAAAGCCATCCCAATGTCAAAATACCGGCTATGGTGATAGTTGTATCACTGGAATTGATAAGTTGAACAGCCGCTAAATTTAATATGGAAATGCTGTCACTATGTCACCCATTAGCAAAAACACTAACAGTCGTGACAGCTTGGCATCACAGTGCAAAATAAAGAAAACCAATAGTAATTGTGAGTGTTACTATTTCAGCACTGAAAATGTGGCTAGATTGATAGTCACGCCAAAGTGTATAATTTCTTTGCAATATAACTAAGCAAGATGGTAAAAATATTGACAATGAGGTGACTCCCGTCTTAACAAAAAGATCGAATGCATACGACAACAAAGAAGCCACCGAAATTCGTAACTCTCCGCCAAGACACATTGCATGCGGTGATCTGGCTCAAGAAACGAAATGAGGCAACCTAGGCAACAATATACCTGAATGTCAACAAACGTCACTCCAAATGTTTAAAAGATTTTTATGTGATAGGCCAATTGACTAATAAAAGTGCTGTATCTGAAAGTATATCCCTGTGTAAATGTATTAGAATAATTTTAAAGGCGATGCCCACCCTAAAGTTCCAAGCAAGTTCATTGGAATCCTTTCTTAACATTTTCGGTGTCATTCTGATAGTACATAGAAACAAAATGTTACACACACACACAAAAACATCATCTCTGGGAGCTATGGTTCTAAACGTTACATCAACCTTTTCTTAGTCTTTGGAATCGAAACACACAGATATAAATAAAAAGTAAAGATGTACAGCAGAATTGATGTTTATGTAAGCCCTTCTTTGCACTGAATACTAAACAATCAAATGATAAGCATCAGCGTTAATCACGTATATTGCAATTGAGAATGTACCAAAGAATTGGTTATCAAAAATATATTTGAATTTTGTGCATTTGTTAAGAACCCAGAAGCTGACAGTCCGTTTGCAGGACACAGTTTACGCTCAGAAAGCACAACATATGTTTCTGACTGTACACAGTTGTTGCATAGCAAAAACGGAAATTATAGTTAAACAATTTAGCTCTTTAATATAATTTATATTTTCAGAAAAGTTTCTTTCCAATGAAACTGACGAAAAGACCAAATCTTTCACTGTTCTGGCATCAGTTCTAATGTCCATATTGTTTGCTTTCGATTTTATAGTCCTTCACATTTGCATGCATTTCCAAATAGGTTTGAGTGTGGGTACTTTTGTGATCACGCTGACAAAAGAAGACTGACGGATCCGGGCATTCCTTTCACGTGCCAGTTGTTTTTAGGATAATCCCACTTGCATCCATCGTCATTGGGGTATCCATCCTCCCTTACTGATCATGAGTTCCCAAGCGAAACTCAGGGAACTATTGTTTTCGGGTCTGTGTGTCGTCCTGTCTGTTTGTCTGTCTCTGTGTGTCAATTATCTCAAAAAGTACCAGGCATATTTGTTTTTATCAGATTTGGCAGAGATGTAGGCATCTTACTTTTGAAGGTTCTTTTCGATGTTCAAGATTTTCTTACTGCTGATCTGGTCAAGCTTCACAACTTTTTGAAAACAATATCGTTTCCACAAGCCAAAGGGTTTTTGGTTTGATGGGGGATTTCTTTTGTTTGCTTGTTTATTAGTTTGTTGTTTTTTCATGCTCAAGACAGACTTGGTTTCTTGTACAAATGGAATTCCAACACTTGAGGATTGCACGGCCATCTTCTAGTTTACAATTAATCTCAATATTTGTTAGTACTGACCTTGACAAGGTACCTCCTTTTTTTCGTCCAATATCTTATCCTTTTATGGGCATGGTTGTGTGCAGTGATTTTCCCGTTTTGAAGCAAATGTGCAGCCAGTGTTCCTCATGTTACCGCCGTTTTGTTTTTAGTATGGTAAGAATATTCTTTTTCCATTCTCGAGTTTAGCTTACATTGGAACACTAACAGTAAAGATTATGCTAGTGTTTAAAGCTTTACGTAGTGGTTCTATAGTTGTGATTCTCAGAAACCCTAGAGGAGAAATATTCTAATCCTGTGAGTTAGAGTTCATTTTCTGCTTTTGTTACAGTTTAACATTCCTGCAAAGCCTGTTAAATTTATCTTAAGATCTTAACAAAATATTATCAGTCATGACATAGTGGGGTCATCATCTCAAATTTGAAATCATAACTAATGTCACAGTCCTGATTATTTGGTCACCTCACATAGTGTCATGGGATGGGGTTGGGGTGGATATATCTTAGTATTCACTGTTTCAACGAGCTATCTTATTAAGGGTTTTTTTTTATTTTATACTGACAACAATATCTAGTAGCAATCATGATGTTATGACCATTTCATAATTTTTTTTAATATATATAATCAACAAAAGTTATTAAGGAAAAATACCCACTGGTGAGGTTGAGATCATTCATAATTGAACATAGATAACTATTATAGTAAACACTAAGTCGTGACACTGAAGTCACCTGAGTTACTAATTTACCTTTAACCACTGCCATGTCAATTCAGTCATTTCATCATTAACAGTTGCTGTGGTCGTCGAGTCACTGGAATTGTCTTAACCGACACTTCAGGTCATCATATAGATGTCAACGTCATTAGGGATCAAATACAGTTCTTGTCACACAACAGTCGTGAAAGTTATTTGTCATATCGGCGTGTATTTCATGGCAGTAATCGTCGTGATAATGAGGTCACTTCAGAGAACTCAGTTGCAAGTATTGCCCCAGTTATAACAATGCCAGTTACAAATTACTAATTAATTACATGAAATGACATTGAAACACTTGACCTCGCGTTTTGTTGTTTTTTGTTTTGTTTTTGTTTATTGTTGTTATTGTTGTTGTTGTTGTTGTTGTTGTTGTTGTTGTTTGCTTGTTTGTTTGCTTTTGAAAACTATGTTTGTGTTGCAAAAAAAGGTTAATCTAACTGTTAAGCTATTCAAAGCAGTAATTGTGACAGTTAGGGGCCATCTCATTTATGATTTGAAAATAATATTCCTTTCAACACCCCTACCTTTAAGTGTTATATTAAGTTAACATATGCTTTTCAACAAAACTTAAGGACCTGGGTTTTTTCACAAGCGTATAAAAAACAAAGATGGCTCGAAAACCATTTGTATATTTTGTACAGGTCAAATTTGGTTGTTACTGTATTTTGCCTGAAAAGCATCAGATTGTATTGCATTCATTTCACTAGTTTTAAACTATAGCTTAACAAAGGACACCCCGTGGTAAGAAGTGGTGTGGTCCATAACTTTTGTTGAACAGCTAGCATAGTATGGGCTCATCCCAGAGTTTTACTTTATATTGGAAAATCTGAAGAATTGCATTTAATTCAGAATTTCATGGTAATTACTAACATCACAAAAATCTAATCACCAGTCCATCTTTTGTCATTTTGAAAGAAAACAGACAACACTTCGCAAAATGAATTTCATCATGAATGCAAGGCTTTGGTAATGAGTAAGCAATGCATACATTAACAGTTCTTATCTGCACATTCTTTTCATAAACAGCATGCTGAAAAAAAAATTTAAATCCCATGCTTTAGCAAACTTTTCTTTCTTTCTAGTGCTCAGAGAACGAACGTTACTTCAGAGAATAGAATATTCCCCAGAAAAGAAAAATAAAGGAAAAGAAAACCAAAACGATCTACACATGCACAAATACACATCTGATCATGATCAACTCCAATGACATTTTCTGCTTTTAGGCTGCCCAAAACAATTCTCTTTCATTTTTGTTTCCTCTCAAAGTCATTTGGCTAGATAGAAACCACTTCTTTCTTAACTTCTCAAAACATTGGCGGGGGGGGGGGGGGGGGGGGGGTAGCACACCACTCCTATCTTTTTTGCATCAAATCCTCTCCCATAGACTCCTTCATTTCCACAGAACGTATCACGTACGGGATTGATTACATTACTGATGAGGTCATCAGATTGGTGGGTGATGATTCTGGGACGCAGGTTTTACCTTTACAAAAGTCAGGAGGGTTTTATAAATCTGATGATTTTGCCATTTTTCTCAGAAAGACATTTTTCTCAGCATTTCTCTTGCATGCAAAGAGAACTAGTATGCTTGCTTAAAAAGAAGTAATTTTATCAACGAATTTGTGGGCGGTTAGCGTAAAACAACAGAACGCTATGCCACCCAAATAGGTCTAAAATCAATGCAAAGTCATACAATGCAACAAAATTCAGGGCTCCCAATGACAAAAAGCTCTTAAAATTAAGGGAAATAAGCTTTTTTCTTCAAAAAATGTGTTTTATTTGTTGCTTGATTTTAGATGTCAGAGCAAAATAATACGTACACAAGACCAATTTCAGGTGAACAACACAATTTACCCAATAACTGATAGCTCAACTAATGTTCTAGCTCTTTTTTCCACCTCGTTAACATTTGCAAACCGCCTTCTTTTCCCCTGACATTATTTTTCAATTTCTGCCGAAATCTGTGAGAAATCGTAGAATATTGGAAGCCCTGAATTTTATGTTTTTATGCAAACAACAGCAACACTACAGATCACACACACACACCGCACATGCCCGCTCACCCCCATCCCTTCACAGCAGCAGCAACAACAACAACATGACAAACTTCACCATCACGACATACCTCTGACAAGGTGACGATGATGAAGCCGTTGATGACGCAGTGGGTGCTGTTGAGGACGGGGTGGTACCCCAGGGTGAGGTCCAGCGTGAAGAACATCCACCAGTAGCCCAGGGTCAGCAGGTCCGTCAGCGCCAGGTTAGCAATGAACAGGTTGTGGTTGCTCACCTGGATAACAGTACAGAATGAGAACAACAAAGTAACAAAACTACTCTGATAACAGATCTATAGCCACTCACCTGTGGTCTGATGTGTATAGATATTATGTTCATCTAGATGGCTTTAGCTTAATGTAACCTAACCTAAACCTAACCCCAGTCAGTCCTGTCTAGTCAATCTAATCTAAGTCCCACAGGCAGTCTGTCGTCAGTTCCTAAGGGTGGCAAATTTAAAGAAAGTTAAGATGCTTGAGCAATCATCGAGGGCGCTATTTTTTACATACCTTACCTGAGCTCATCTGGTACCATAACCTTTTTTGTTTGTTTGAAGGATAGCTCAGTACGTGTGTGTTGATAAATGATGCCTCTAAAGGCTGGACTAGCAACATTTAAAAAAGGGCGCACACTGCCAGTTCCTATGCACATTGCAAAACTTATTGAGTGCCCCGCATATGTTGGCCTACATCCAGGGTTCCTGAAAATGAACAGATCGTGCGTATTTACACTTTAGAGCCTCAGACTCGCCCCTTGCAATTTAAAACCTTGCGTGGGAATTACTTTTTAAAATCTTAAGTAAGGGATGAGATACACTTTACTCTTTTGTTTCGTGCTTTAGAATAGTCTTACTTTCCAAGAGCTAACAGCAATGTTTATACCAGCTGGCTGCACATCTGAGGGAAGCTCTATTTATAAATGTTTATCACTTATTGACGGCAAACCTTCACAACCTCCAATAAAGTAAATATTATAGTGTCATGATGCTCATGCTAAGCCAATATTATTCCTACGGCCCTTCAAAGCATGCCCAGCATCTGATTCTTAAAAGACATTCAAAGACAGTGAACAGTGTGGGGTGTGTTTTTTATTTAAAGAAAGACGAAATGGTTTGCTTTTCAAACCCACATTAGTTGGTGTAACAATGAATTTAAAACGTTTGATATACATATTGTTAGTATCAAATACAATCGATTTTGACCCTTTGAACTTAAATCAGGGGTGAAAATTATCGCTAAAACTCAAAACAGGGGGTAAGTGAGCCTACCCTTTAGGAGCGGGGAGATATCAGGAATCCTGTACATCCATCCCTTTATTAGGGCCTGCTACACTACATACGATTCGCTGTCAATGCGATGCGATTGCGAAGCGATCGAGTGACGATTCACGTGAAATACGTCCATCTACAAAATAATTCTACTACTACTTTCGCTCTATATACTCAAGTAGACCCAATACATGAATTCCACGTGAATCATGCTTGACTCGCATCGCATTTTAGTATTACCTTCCTCTGCTTGAAGATGACCACCAGCACGCTGACGGCCCCGGCGGACCCTACCAGGGTCTGGCACCAGCTGAAGGGCACGAAGATCACCAGGAAGGCCGTGTTCACCTTGGATCCCTGGAACTCAGACCTGAAGACAGACGGCTGTACACCCCCACCACTGTCGTTGTTGTTGTTGTTGCTGCTGCCGATGGTGTCGTTGTTTGTGGGGTTCATTTTGGGTTGATGAAAAGTTGGGTGTAGCGGCTTTTGTTCCTGTTGTTCACTTTGTTCCTCTGAGTGACAGTCAAGTCAAGTCAAGTCAAGTCAAGTCCGACTCCAACTGATGAAATCCTACTAGGGGAAGACGGGGTAAAAAGCGCATGGGCGGGTAAGAAGCCCACCCCAATTATCTCATGAAATGAAGCAAATTTCAGTCTCATTTTGCCCATGAGACGAGCGTTAATGTCTAGCATTCGTCTCATGGGCAAATTTGACTGAAATTTTCTTTATTTCATGAGATAATTGGGGTGGGCTTCTTACCCGCCCATGCGCTTTTTACCCCGTCTTCCCCTACCAGTTTCGTTCATATGGGGAAGACGGGGTAAAAAGCCCATGGGTGGGTAAGAAGACCATGCCAATTATCTCATGAAATAAAGCAAATGTCAGTCAAATTTGCCCATGAGACGAACGCTAAACATTAACACTCGTCTCATGGGCAAAATGTGACTGAAATATTCTTTATTTCATGAGATAATTAGCATGGGCTTCTTACCCGCCCATGGGCTTTTTACCCCGTCTACCCCTATTGGCCTCTGCAACTAGGGTTATTAACTCCCTTGACAGTGAGAGTGTTGCCCTTGCTGGTCAGTACTGACAAGGGCATTCACTCTTGCGAAAGGCAGCCATTTATAGTGGCATCACTGTAATTGGCGAGTTATCCCCCTGTTTGGTTAGTACTGAACCATCTTCTCCCACCCACCAAGGGCATTCACTCTTGCAAAAGGTGTCCGTTGCAGACCCCAATAACCCCCATACACGAATCTGATTAAATATCTGTATTTCTGTATCGGACATTTCATCCAATTCGTGTAGGTGTAGTGGGGTCTACTTGAGTTACCACTTGAAAGTGTAGCCTGTAGCGTGCAAATCTGTCGCTCGTGCAAATCTGTAGCTCGCTACCTATGAGAGTCTGTATTTGCGGCATTTTGCGACATTGAGCATGAACCACAAATTTCACTTTTTCCGTGGGTTAGGGATAGGGTTAGGGTTAAGGTTAGGGTTAGGTAAATGGTTCAAGTACGGAAAAAGTGAAATTTGTGAATGTCGCAAATACACACTCTCATAGTAGTGAGCGACATAGCCTGCATCTAAACTGCCTTACGGTAAAACGGGAATAGGTCAGAGAGAGTCTATTTATTCATGTATTTATTTATTTATTTGTTTGTGTATTCATTTATTTCCTAATGGCTGTGGTTACGGTGTTGTTGTAACACTCAAGCAACTTCGGGGATGATACAGAGTGTCACGGTTACAAGTCGAATTTTTCGTCATTAACTGTTTTTTGTCTTCTTTGGTATAGGGGAAGACGGGGTAAAAAGCGCATGGGCGGGTAAGAAGCCCACCCCAATTATCTCATGAAATAAAGAAAATTTCAGTCAAATTTGCCCATGAGACGAATGCTAAACATTAACGCTCGTCTCATGGGCAAAATGAGACTGAAATCAGTTTGCTTCATTTCATGGGTCAAATTTGCCCATGAGACGAATGCTAAACATTAACGCTCGTCTCATGGGCAAAATGAGACTGAAATCAGTTTGCTTCATTTCATGAGATAATTGGGGTGGGCTTCTTACCCGCCCATGCGCTTTTTACCCCGTCTTCCCCTATTAATTTAACGCATCAAGGCTTGATTAAAATAAGTGATAGGGTATTGGTTAAAGTAAGGGATAGGGTAAGGAACGATTGTTACAGTCAATTGTAGTAAGGTTTGCAAGTCATATATTACTATGATGCGGTGCGCCCCGGTTCGCATATTGCCGTTTCGCATACTGCCGCTTCGCATAAAGCCGATTCACATACTGCCGCTTCGCATACAAAGCTTTGTGGACATGGCATTTCGCATAAAACTCAGAAAGTTAGGGATAGGGTTAGGGATAAGTTAGGGATAGGGTTAGGGATAGGTTAGGGATAGGGTTAGGGATAGGTTAGGGATAGGGTTAGGGATAGTAAGAAAGTAACAGAAAGTCACGTAGAGTGCATTAGAACCTGCAAGAGTGCATAATATGCGAAATGGCAAACCCGTTTATGCGAACTGCCAGGTTTTTTTGGAAGAGACACTCGACTTGCGGCCGCGGCTCTGATCAAAGGATTATGCGAAACGCATTATGCGAACCGTTGGGCACCCATATTATGCACATTTTTTTTATGTCCTGCGACTGAGCGCCGTAACGGTAGTATAACCTGGAGAGAGTGTGGGTTACAAACCCGTATTAATCGCATTCGCAACCTCTATTTATCAATTTATTAGTTTCTTTTTAGACCCTAGGGGAAGACGGGGTAAAAAGCGCATGGGCGGGTAAGAAGCCCACCCCAATTATCTCATGAAATAAAGAAAATTTCAGTCAAATTTGCCCATGAGACGAATGCTAGACATTAACGCTCGTCTCATGGGCAAAATGAGACTGAAATTTGCTTCATTTCATGAGATAATTGGGGTGGGCTTCTTACCCGCCCATGCGCTTTTTACCCCGTCTTCCCCTACCTGATAATAACTTGAGGGAAAGCCGTAGGCCAATAATGGTCAGTTGAGCATTCAACGATAACAAACCTTGTTGTGGTTCTCTTGGCAGATATCTGCACAGTGTCAGTACTTTTTTTTACTTTTCATGTGGTGCTGGCTGCTAGTAGGGGAAGACGGGGTAAAAAGCGCATGGGCGGGTAAGAAGCCCACCCCAATTATCTCATGAAATAAAGAAAATGTCAGTCAAATTTGCCCATGAGACGAATGCTAGACATTGACGCTCGTCTCATGGGCAAAATGAGACTGAAATTTGCTTCATTTCATGAGATAATTGGGGTGGGCTTCTTACCCGCCCATGCGCTTTTTACCCCGTCTTCCCCTAGTAGTACTCAGTACTATAAGCCCTACTCAGTATATGCCTACTCAGGCTATACTGGCGTCAAGACTGCAACTGTGTAAGGTCAAGGAGGAGATTGCCATTGCTCCTATGTATGGCCTGTCGCAGTCAAAATAGTCGCTCGTTCAAATAATTCGCCCGCTACTATGAGAGTGTGTATTTGCGACAACCACAAATTTAACTCTTTCTTTACTTGAACCATTTACCTAACCCTAACCCTAACCCTAACCCTAACCCTAGCCCTAGCCCTAGAAAAAAGTGGAATTTGTGGTTCATGCTCAATGTCGCAAATACACACGCTCATAGTAGCCGGGTGAATTATATGAACGAGCGACTATTTTGGCTGCGACAAGGCCTACTGTGGAAACTTGGATTTAGCACAGAACAGAATAGCCTAGTTCTAATCTTCGGAAATAGTCTAATAATTGTCATTCAGCTTGACTGGAACAGTAGAACGTTACAACAAGACTCAAACTTAAACTATGAGACTCAGACTGTGAGAGTGTGAGACTCTCAGACTCTGAGAGTGTGAGACTCATCAGACTGCAGCTGCTCAAAAGGCAAAACTCAAAACTGAAAAAGTTGACAAACTTGTCACAAAGGTAGTAGAATCTACTTTACTTTTTCGTCCTAGAATTCATGCTTTTCAAACATAAATCGAAGTGTAGATAAGCCTGATTCATAAACAGTCATCTTCACAAAGCTAAGCGAAAGCTACACAAGTTTTCCAAGGATAGCTGATGATTTTTCCCCCTCACAATTATTGAAATGCAGTAAGAATCCATCCAAGTGATACAGCTGACGTAAATTACGTCATCACAAAGTTTCGTCATAAAAGAATTATTGTGACATCACCGTGACCTGTGTGTGTGTGTGTGGGGGGGGGGGGGTGCAGAGGCGGATCGGGAGATGGGTTACAAAGGTTCCAGACCCCACCCCAACTCCACGAAATGAAAAGCGAAAAAAACTGAAAGAAAGAGAAGAGAATGTCGTCTTCTTCTTCTTCTTCTTCTTCAATTTCTTCTTTTTCTTCCGCGTTCCCAGGCCAAAAGGCCGTAGGCCTACTCATGGTACTGGGTAAAGTACACTATGTGTCCGTTTTCAGTTTCCACTGGTCTCCCCGCTGCGTACAGTCGACACATTCCGATTTCGGAGGAGCTCAAAGGAGAAAAGTTATTTGTAAGATTTTTTTTTTAAGGCAGGAGAATGGGCCAATATGTCAGAAAGATAGTAGATGAGAGAAAGCTAAGGGAAAAGGCAGAGTCAAAGAGAGTGGCAGATTAGAGGAAGTTACAAGCACAGAACTTCCAGAAGGTGGGGGAACTATTTTCACGAAAGACCCCCCGGCATCCCCACGGGGAGAGACTCGTGGAGGGGGCGGGGTCGTCCAGCTCTCCGTTATGGAGGCATCATCCACCCACTGCCCCAGACTGAAAGAGAATAAAAGGAAAGGGGGGGGGGGGGGGGAATGGGAAATGCGACTAATGCGATTAATTGTTTGGGCAGTTAGGCTACTCTACACATCTGTAATGTTACAAATTCGGGACTTTCCTGGTGTTGCACCACCTCCGGGCATTGCCCCCAGGATCATGATCGTTCCCACCATGACATCTTGATATCTACTAATGTCCCCGTATGTGTCTGTTCCAGACCGGAGGACGTTAAACAGATTTTCATTCAGGGAAATAAGACTAGAGTGTCATAACTTGTAGTTAGTTTATTTTCCAAGGAAAGGTCTTCGTTATATCTTTTAAAATCAAATTATCGTCAGCTTAGCTTCTGGGGGCTTTGTGTGCGTGCGCGCGCGCGCGCGCGGGGGGGGGGGGGGGGGGGCGTGTGAATCTCATATTCGACATCTCGGCAAAGAGATGTTCCCCTCGTCCATTTCTTGGTTCTTTTCGGTGGGTGGTTTTTTTTTATCAGTCTTGCTTTTCTTACTGCAGATTGAAACACTTACATCTCTATATCGTTTTCTATATTTAACTAACGTTAATTTTCATCCATTTTTTAAGCAATTAATATGCGCGTTCACTAATCGTAGAAAATAAAGGCAAGATGTAAAAAACGCAATAAACTTAGACTTTGTCCCGAGTGGCATGGATCTTCATCTTTAGACAAACATTATAATAATTTAAATCACCCCATGGTCGCTTGTATTATTATATTTAGGGATGGTAAGTTTAGTTATAAATCTGCGAATTTACAAGTCTTGTTTTACAGAACTGCGAGTAGCCTTGGCTAAAATAACAAATTAATCAAATGATTATTGCGTTTCCAAAACATGGTAGACATACACACGCGCACACGCGCACACACACACACACACACACACACAACACACACACACACACACACACACACACACACACACACACACACACACACACACACACACACACACACCACACATACTGTGTCCACTGTGTGGTGTGTGTGTGTGTGTGTGTGTGTGTGTGTGTATGTATGTGTGCACCTCACATCCCTAAAACAGATTACCAGTACCTTCCCTTGAGAGGTTTTGTCCAGAACTTAGTTATTTCCCTTGCGAAAATGGTGCTTTACGTCCTCTCTGTCTGAACCAGACACATATGCGACATTTGTAAATACAAATATGGTGGGAACAATACTGGAGACAATGCCCGGAGGCAGTACGAAGCCAGTAAAGTCCCGATTTTTTAAAATTAATACAGATAGGTGTAGCGGTAACCACGCCTCGGTTAAACCTCATCGGCTATGGCACCGCCATAAGTATGTATAATAGATGAAGTTAGTTATTTCCCTTATGTAGAATTACAAAATATAAAGAATGAAAACAGTTGACAGTTTCGGTGTATAGTAATTAAATACAATTATGAAATAAGAAGGCAACATCAGTATAAACCATAGAATATAATTTGATGCTAATATTTTACGATGTGGAGCAATTTTATTTTTTGCGTTTGTAAAGATTTTAAATACGGGATGTTATTAAGAAAGAATAATGCGATATAATATTTTTTTGATCAAATTTAGTTTGCGAGGAGACCGGTGGAAAACCGGACACATATATTTTATATATATACGTACAAAAACTTTCTGAGGCAATTGCGTTGCGCAATTGCTAAATATAAAGAATTGTAAATAATTAGTCCTATCTTAATTCAATCAATTAGTTTTTTCTTAATACAAGGCAAATAATTTATCTGACTGGCCATACATATTTTATAATTTTGACATGATGTCAACTTAACGTTTAGAACTTACGATTTTTACTTAATTATAAGACAGCATTTTTTTGTAATACGCACCAACAACAATCCAACTAAAGACTGTTCAGAACAAATATAGTAAGGTGGGGGCAGGTTGCGGCATGGGGCACGTCGTGTCAGTGGCAAAAACATGTCTTAAAACTTAAATTTTAATAGGTTCCCATTTTACATGACTCTTTCTAGTATTTTTCTATACATTGTTTTCCTCCTTTGATCTGGAAAAGTACTGAAATTGAAAGGCGGCGAAAATTTACAGCGAAAGTAAGATTCTGACCTTTTAGGCTTACTTTCGTATAATCTTGTGTAATACCAAAGACTCTAAAAGGGTCAGATGGACTACTTAAGAGTTACGGCGAGCCGGGCTGATAGAGTTATCGTTAGTGGGCTAGTTATCCAAAGCATAACTGACTCATGAAAAGATAACTCTCTCAGGTTTGAAAAAAAGAGTTAATGTAGCCTAAATATGTCACGTTTAAAAGGGACATAACCAGTGTTTCTGTCCTCAATACTCATATAGGGAAAAGGGACCAGATGTTAGTCTTTCTTTTCAGTGTCTTTGGTAATACTGCAGTTATTGTGGAACATTTTATAACAATAATTCTGTCTATTGTCATTACATACAAAGCTGTCCCATATGTGCCATCCCAGGTCGAGAGGACGTGAAACTCAAAATTACGATTACATACAAAGCAAAACAGCGATTTGAGTGCAATGATTCTGGAAGGTATTTTGTGCGGTACCCCTCTTTGGGGCTAGTTGAGCAGGGGTAGGTTGTGTCGGCGACACAACCTGCCCCCACAATTAAGAATCAAAATCAGTCAGTGTGTTCAAACCAGCGATATACACACAAACAGGATTTGTCTTTCTTTACTTGCTTGCTTGGTTTTTTTTTAATATATTGGAACTAATTTTTCCATTGCTCTTTTCAAAATTGTTCACAAAAACTTTTGAGATTACAATCTGCAGTGTGTCAAGAATATGCATTAGAAAGGAAATCAAGCAGGCCTACAGGGGTGCGTGCGTGTGTGTGTGTGTGTGTGTGTGTGTGTGTGTGTGCAGGGCCGGATCGGAGATTAAAATCAAAATCAGTCAGTGTGTTCAAACCAGCGATATACACACAAACAGGATTTGTCTTTCTTTACTTGCTTGCTTGGTTTTTTTTTAATATATTGGAACTAATTTTTCCATTGCTCTTTTCAAAATTGTTCACAAAAACTTTTGAGATTACAATCTGCAGTGTGTCAAGAATATGCATTAGAAAGGAAATCAAGCAGGCCTACAGGGGTGCGTGCGTGTGTGTGTGTGTGTGTGTGTGTGTGTGTGTGTGCAGGGCCGGATCGGAGATTAAAATCTGCAGTGTGTCAAGAATAATAGCACTAGAAAGGAAATCAAGCAGGCCTACAGGTGTGTGTGTGTGTGTGCAGGGCCGGATCGGAGATTAAAATCTGCAGTGTGTCAAGAATAATAGCACTAGAAAGGAAACCAAGCAGGCCTACAGGGTTGTGTGTGTATGCAGGGCGTCGGGGGGGGGGGGGGGGGTGTCCTGGTCCCCCCCCCCCTCCCTGTGCCTCAATCATGTACCTTATACAAGGGTGAAAAGTAAGAAAATAACTCGAATTTTGCCTTAATACTCACTAAATTGCAAAACTGAGTTTAGGGGATATTGCCCCCTGGGCCCCCAAAAGAGTCCTGCCCCTTAACCCGGAACCTTTGCTGCTGACTGGACCCCCGGCCAAAATCCCCCCTTTACGATTCACTTGGCTCGGCCCTGGATTGTGTGTGTACTGCACTTTGTACTCGCACAGATGTACACACAGTACTGTCTTATTGTTACTCACACAGACAGTACAGACACAAACCACTTTCTCTATCTCTCTGTCCGTCTGTATCTCTCTCTCTCTGTCCATGGTTATTATATTTCCATATTATTGTACTTAGTTGCCATGAGGCTTTGCCCGTTGAAGGAATATTGCAGTCAGTTTTATAAAAGTGTTTTTTTTTTAATCATATATCATATCATATCATGGCACTATAGGCTTTTCAGCCTTTTGCCCTCTAGATTGGTTCTATTTGTTATTTATGTTGTATCGGCATTGCCGATCGACTACTTAGGTAGTCGTGTTTTATTTATCTAATTTATTTAAATTTACTGAATACACAATATTTTGAAAATATCGATCTAATGAGTTCTTGAATGCATTTAGTGACGATGCATTTACTGCTTCATTTGGAAGATTATTCCATGCGTTAGTAATACGGTTAGTGAAAAAGGTTTGTGCAAATTTAGTATTAGTAGGTTTTTTTATTAGTTTAAAAGTATGTCCGCGGGTTCTTTCATCCTCACACAGAGTTAGTTCCATTATTATATGCTTTATTCCGACCTGCCGAGTGTCAATTATACAGCATAATCTTCTGTTGACGAAGCCTTGTCACTCGATTGTCTCCCTGCTTCATTCTTTCTTTCCTTCTTTTGTTCTTTCATTTATTTCCTTGTCTGTTTGTCCGACCTATTTCTTTTACTTTCGTTCTTGCTTACTTTTTACTTCGTTTCCTTTTTTTCATTCTTTCAGTTTGTCAAATGTCTTTCTTTCTTCTTCTTTCCTTGCTTATTGTCTCATAAAACACTTTGTTTGACAGTTTATGAAGGTGTTGACCTTCACATGTGCAGTCTTAACAACGTGGTGACAAGTTTGTTTAAGTTGTAAGATAGCTAATCGTTTCTTACTTGCGAATTTTGCCAGGCAGTTTGTGTGTGTGTGTGTATGTGTGTGTGGTGTGTGCGTGCGCGCGCACACGCGCGTTTGTGTGTGTGTAATCAGTGTGCTGCAATGGCAGCTGGCAAGCATGCTGTATTTAAAGATACACAGACGCTCCATGATAAAGTTCCTTGGTTTTTGGGGGTAGCTGACCCATATAGAAATGCCCCCATGTTCAAATTGAGGCTGCTCTTTCAAATGATTTATTGCTTTGAATTTGGGGGCATTTGCATGGTAGTGAGACCTGGTCAAAACAAGATTTCTTTCCAGCTATAAGAGGGAAAACATGTGAAACCCGTGATTTTGACACGTGATCTGGTGGATCTGCACTTGATCCTGATGGATGAAATGTATGAGATGTGTAACATGGCCGGTAAGCAATAGGAATTGTTCGGAAAAAATCAATATAAGGGGAGTAATTTCATGGTGTGTGGGAGTGATCTCGCCCAATTCAATCGGTCAAACAAGGGAAGTTACTCTACCATCAGCTAGATCCCCAGCACTCACCTCACGTGTTGGAATAGGCATACAGCACTTAGAACACTGTGCATCATTTTTTATCGAAAGTTGATGTCATTTATCATGATTTTTACGTCAGTTTGCAAGTTCTATCAGTTTGTGGCCACCCCTCATTTTTCTTTAAAAAAAATGATTGCAAGTCACTGACTCGCATCCTGCGGTTTCAAGCTTCGACGCCATGGTTGCTATGGCTTTGACTGAGCAAGTCGAGGTAATCAACTCTAATTTTCACGAAGTACTCTCCCCTAGTTTTTTTCAGAAAATCGTCAAGCATCATCAGACTTGGTGGTATCCGACATTTTAGGATAGAAGTCTTACTGCCCTGCTCCAAACTTTATCTTTCAAGCCTTCTAAAAACAATTGCAGCTATTTTCATTTCAGTTAAGTGAATATTTTCTAATGTTTTCTTCATTCTGGCGTACATTTTTGTTCATAAAGTCAAACAAACGATCAGAAATTCTTTTGATGATTAACAAATAACTAGCATGTTTTATTTTAGTGTAAAGTGTTACAAGAAATCAATAAGCTATATAATTAGATTTTCAGAAAAGCGTATGAACTTATCAACACATTTTTGTACTGTTGTTCTTTTTTTTAATTTGCTAAGAAATCCTTGAATAGAAAACATTGAAAACATAGCGAGCCATTCAAGTGCAATTAGCTTGTTTTGTTGTCAAACAATTTGTCAGGCGAATAAGCTGGCATTTTATTCAAGCCATGTAACTTTAAAAATAAAAATATCTTTCCTTAGTAGGTTTTTGCGCTTATGTATGTAAAGACATTAATTTGTTGTGTATTTATGCATAATTATAATCTGCAGTGCATGTATGTGTGTGTGCGAGAGAGAGAGTAGAACTTGGAATTTTTAATGATTTAGACTAACAGCCCCTATTATGTCATTAACAAAAATTGACACCTGTTAAGTCCTTTCGCGAACATTTGTCCTCTCGCGGATGCCATGATCTACAATAAGCCTAGGGTCACCCATAGCCATATATATTCTTGATCAGCATGTCACAACCTGTTCAGATCCTGAATTTTGAACCGCAAGTGCAAATCTGCGCCAAGGAAGACTTGCAAAACCGAAATGTTCTTCCTTTATGTCCGAGCTGTATCTCATGAACCAGTAGGTAGAATGGCTTCAGATTGTGTGTGCTAATGTAACACGGCGAGTGATGAAATAAATACAATAAATACCCCCCAAAAGCAGAAACAGGGTCATTTTAGACTAATGTGCACACAAGGACAAAAAGTCTGCGAGAGGACTTAACACACGCCAAGAGAGAGAAAGAGAGTAGAACTTGAAATGGGGATTGAATATACTATCCTTTGAGAACACTCTCACATGCATTCGAACATACTGCGTGAAGCGGATGGATAGAAAAAGGGAAACTTAGAATAGCCCTATGACTGACATTTCCGTGACGGGGCAGTTTATAGGTTACCGGAAGTTGACAGAAATATCCGTGACGGGGCAGTGTAAGGGTTAACAAAAATTAACATGCTAATATTTACACACACACATAGTCAGCAATAACACACATACACACACACACAGACACGTGCACTCAAACACAATACACACACGCGCCCGCACACACACACACACACTACATGGGACATCCTCGCCAAAGAAGGGCAATGTCTCAGAGAAGTAGGTCTTATGTGGGAGGGAGTCTTATAATGGAGGTCTTATAAGGGAGGTTCCACTGTACAAACCTAACCTGAGGAGAACATCTTTAGATTGAAATCTGTTCATAACTTTTACAGAAAATCTGTTAAAGAGGAGGGGGGAAAAAAAGAAAATTTTAAAAGTACAGTGGAACCTCCCTTATAAGAGCTTCAAAAATCATCCAAAATGAGGTCTTAAATGGGAGGGAGTTTTAAAGGGAGGTAATTTTAATACTTACAAAGAAGGGCAATGTCTCAGAGAAGTAGGTCTTAAGTGGGAGGGAGTCTTATAAGGGAGGTTCCACTGTACATGTAATTATAACTCTGCATGATAGATTAAGATCAGAATCCAGATTAACTACAAAATTCCTCAGGAACTTCGCTGGGTTAAATAAAAAACCAAAAACACTTTGCGAAATGCAATTAAATTCTTTTTTTTTAACATTACAATGTTGCAAACAGAACGATACATAACAAAGTCAAAACAAAATACATGCATAAAAGAAAATGAAATACCCACGAAATCTCGCATACACTGTCACTCTCAGCAGACCATGAAAAGCAAAGTGAAAACGGCAAGTCAATAGTATGAATTTTTATTTGAACTAAAAAGTGTGAAATATTAAACATCAACAGATAATACACACATTTGCAAAAACATTTTTTTAAATTTTAAAGGAAAAAAAATAAATGGCGGATGTGCAATGCCGGGTAGACTGGGTGTGTCGTGCAATGCCTAGGGGAGACGATTCTCACCACCTCGTCTCTCCCGGGTTTGTTTTTTTCGGCCAGACGTGCAATGCCCAGTCGCCCAGCCACCGTGCAATGCCGAATTTACCTCCCCTTTGGTTTCCCTTGACTCCCACTGCTGCCTTGCACTTTTCACACACATCCACCCATCAAATTGTACCAGAATCGTGATACCCACCTGTCCTTTGATATATATAAATGAAATGAAATTAGAAGGCCTAATCATGTAGAGCTTGATGAAAGTTTTACTCATACTTACAAGCGAAATGAGGCAAACAGTTCTGGTCGCTTGATCTATCCGCAACCAACTCAAGTATCAAAAAGCTAAAACATGTCGACAAGGTACTGGATGGACAAAAATTCAAAGCTTCAGTCACAGTCATGATCTCAAGCTAAAACATAAACTTTACAAGGAAGAGGACAAGGTACTCTAATAATACACAACTTAAGATTTGTTGTTTTTGTCTTTTTGAATGTTGGTAACACTAACAGGAGTGGAAGAGACTAGTTGTGAAAGCTTCAAGGGCGCCCCTACGGTCATTCTGACTACGGGATTCTGGAAGTGCCATTTTCTTTTTATCAGTAAGAAAGAGAAAACTTAAACTCAAAAAGAATTTTCAATGAATTTTCCACATTTACCTCGCTTTTTCACACACACACACACACATACACTTTTTGAAGGAAGAGCCAAGAACGGCCTCTACTCTATTGCTTGGGAAAAGTGATTTAGGGGGGGGGGGAGTATTGGACGGGACGCTATCTCGAAGATCTGGAGTCAAGCATCCTTGACAGCAAACTCAAAAGGATCTTTAATTAAAATTCTTGTGTTTACCTTTCTTTTTTCACACTCAATCACACACAACAGGCAGGCACTTTCTCTCACACAAGCACACACAACTGGTGAACACTCAAAAAACCCTTTACTCTACTTCTTAGCAGAGGTGGTTTTCACTGCTTTGGACTGGTGATCAAGAAAACTTGGAGTATGTAGCAAACTCGAAAGGATCTTTTCAAGACTTTTCTCACATTTACCTTTTCTTTCACCTCCAACCACAACAGGCACGTTCTCACACATCAGGTGAAAACTCAGGAAGGCTTTTACTTCTTGGCGAAGATGATTTTCATGGCATTGGACGTGGTGATCTTGAATCCCTGAAGTACGTCCATGGTAGCAAACTCAAAAAGATCTATTCTATTAATAATACTCTGCTCTTTCACACCAGTCACAACAGGCACTTTCTGTCACACACACATACACACACAACCCCTGAAGAAGCCTGAAACGCCTCTACTTCTTGGCAAAGGTGATTTTCATAGCATTCGACGGGGTGATCTTGAATCCCTGGAGGGCGTCCTTGGTAGCAAACTCAAAAAGATCTATTCTACTAATACCCTGCTCTTTCACACCAGTCACAACAGGCACTTTCTGTCACACACACACACAACCCCTGAAGAAGCCAGAAAGGCCTCTACTTCTTGGCGAAGGTGATCTTCATGGCGTTCGACGGGGTGATCTTGAATCCCTGGAGGGCGTCCTTGGCGGCCCCTGCCTGCCCGTCAGTCTCAAACTCCACGAAGGCGATGTCGTGACGGCCGGGCACCAGTCGAACCTCCTTGAAACCTGGGAACCTGGTGACAATAATAATGATAATAGTGAAGCATTTATATAGTGCACTCCTCCACCGAATGTGGAGCTCTATGCACAAAAAATTAAAAACAAGACATACACGTATAATCGCTCGCACACGTGCAAATATGCATACACATGTAAAGCACTTCGGGATCATTTGAGGCAAAGCGCTATATAAATGTACTATTATTATTGTTATTATTTATACACCCACACACCCACATCAGTACAATGTTAAGAGTTAAACAGGCCTATTTTTCGTACTCACAGGCACACTGAAGAAAAAACATGATACAAGAAACATACTTTTAGCAAGCTTTAGTTAAAAACTATCATGATTATTCTAAAACAATTAGGGACTTTCCTGGTATAGCAGTATCTCCAGGATCGTCTCACCATCTTTATAGTTACTAATGTCCCATATGCGCCTGTTCCAGGCCGGAGGACGTTAAGCGAACTTTCATCAGCAAGCTTTAGCTCGGAGTCCCCTCTTCCCGCCACCTTCCCACAATCTAAAGCCATTCTGAACATAAAACGTATCACATATGACATGAAAAATAACCAGTTGAGTTTTGAACAACTAACCCCTTCCCTGCCTGCCCCATGTCTGGGTTTGTGATGTCACTGATGATGTCATAACTCAGGCAGGTTGGTGATGAACAGAGAGAGACAAAGACAGAGAGGAGAGACAGAGACAAAGAAAACCACTGACTGGTTGAAGAGCATGGAGAGCATCATCTCGTTGGTCTCCTCAGACAGGTTGGTGATGAACAAGGTAAGATAGAGACAAAGAGAGAGAGGAGAGACAGAGACAAAGAAAACCACTGACTGGTTGAAGAGCATGTAGAGCATCATCTCGTCGGTCTCCTCAGACAGGTTGGTGATGAACAAGGTAAGATAGAGACAAAGAGAGAGAGGAGAGACAGAGACAAAGAAAACCACTGACTGGTTGAAGAGCATGGAGAGCATCATCTCGTAGGTCTCCTCAGGCAGGTTGGTGATGAACAGAGAGAGGCAGAGACAAAGACAGAGAGGAGAGACAGACAAAGAAAACCAGTGACTGGTTGAAGAGCATCATCTCGTTGGTCTCCTCAGGCAGGTTGGTGATGAACAGAGAGAGACAGAGAGGAGAGACAGAGACAAAGAAAACCACTGACTGGTTGAAGAGCATGTAGAGCATCATCTCGTTGGTCTCCTCAGACAGGTTGGTGATGAACAAGGTAAGATAGAGACAAAGAGAGAGAGGAGAGACAGAGACAAAGAAAACCACTGATGGGTTGAAGAGCATGGAGAGCATCATCTCGTAGGTCTCCTCAGGCAGGTTGGTGATGAACAGAGAGAGACAAAGACAGAGAGGAGAGACAGAGACAAAGAAAACCAGTGACTGGTTGAAGAGCATCATCTCGTTGGTCTCCTCAGGCAGGTTGGTGATGAACAGAGAGAGACAGAGAGGAGAGACAGAGACAAAGAAAACCACTGACTGGTTGAAGAGCATGGAGAGCATCATCTCGTAGGTCTCCTCAGACAGGTTGGTGATGAACAAGGTAAGATAGAGACAAAGAGAGAGAGGAGAGACAGAGACAAAGAAAACCACTGACTGGTTGAAGAGCATGGAGAGCATCATCTCGTTGGTCTCCTCAGGCAGGTTGGTGATGAACAGGATCTGGTTGGGGGGCTGTTCCGGCAGGGCGGGGGCAACAGCAGCGGCAGCAGCAGCAGGCGCTGCGGGGGGAGGGGCAGCGTTGGCTGCCATGGGGGGAGCCGGAGCCGGCACTGTGGGGGGTGGTCCTGCACAATTTAAAAATGGATTTTTTTAATTTTATTCACAACATGTAGCGCCAACAAATACCATATTTTACAGACTATAGAATATGTGACCCAGCACCACGAAAGGGACATTAAGTGTCAAACTGTCCATTCTGAGAATATTATACATTTGAAAACTTCAGACAAGTTTCTTTCTAATGATACAAGAACCATTCTTGTATAGTTTTTCTTTCCAGAGTTATGATGAGCATTTAAAGTTAGTAGGGTGAGTGTCGGCCATTTTGAGAAAACACAGTTTAAAGTCTAGCCTAGCTGAAGAAAATGCATTGACCTACTCATTTTAAAACATCTACAAGATCATTTATAGATATGAAAGATAAGATGTTAGAGAACATAACATTCCCCATAACTCAAAATTGACAAAAAATGAGATTTTTTACTTTGCAAGCCTGTTGTGAGAAACTAGCCCAGCGACTTAATGTCCCTTTTTTTTTCTCTTACTGAGACCCGAAGGCCTAATAAAATGGCAAATCATGTACAAAGTAATGGTGTGTCACCCGAGCGCCTAATAAACTTAATAGAATGACAAATAATTTACAAAGTAGCTATGTGTCACAAATCTTTTTTTCTATACAATTACTAATTGTATATTAAAAAAAAAAAAAAAGATTTTGTGACACATAGCTACTTTGTAAATTATTTGTCATTCTGAATTAGTGAATTACAAGGGTGTTCCTTATAATATGAAGCACCTTATAGTGCCTTTAGTGCCCTGTACTATTGTGCTCTGTGTTTTCCTACTCACCTGGGCCTGCATTCACACTGAGTTAGTTATAATATGAAGCACCTTATAGTGCCTTTAGTGCCCTGTACTATTGTGCTCTGTGTTTTCCTACTCACCTGGGCCTGCATTCACACTGAGTTAGTCTGAGACGTATCATCATATCTTAGAAGTCTCCTTCTAAAGTCCTATTAAATCTTACTACTTTAGAAGGATTTCTAAGATATCATGATGGTAAGTCTCATAGTATCTCAATGTGAATACAGGCCCTGGCCAATTCTTTGGCTGTGCACAGAAAAATCATAATTATATGCTCCAACGTGAATGTCAGCGGCGGGTATTAAATATAGTGGGTGGTTATTACATGTGTATAGCAAGTACTGAAGAGATCAAATTGGGCGATGTCCACATTTATCACAGGTAAGAGAAGAGATTTCACAGACAGAATGAAACTCAAACAAGACTTCTTCACTGACTTCAGTCAACAAATTATCACACACACAGTGCATGGGTGCTACTCCCCAAAATGGAAAAAAATGAAAGGCAGGGGTCCATGGCCCCATGGCCCGGGCAGGGTACAGGGGCAGAGCCCCGTCGGACGATTCAGGGGGGCAGCTTAAGAGAGAGATACGAGACAGACAGACAGCTAAAATGAGAGACAGTGACAGCTTGAGTCTGATAAGCCTTGTAAAATTATTACATTGCCTTTGTAAACTTCCAAGATAGAACTACTAGACTAAGTTCAAAACGCCCCAAATCGCTTGTGGTCCATTTTTGGGGGGGGTGGATGAATGACAAAAAAATGAAGTTCAGTTTCTGGTCAAATTAAAAATACAGTGGAGCCTCCCTTATAAGACTTCCCATTATAAGACTCCCTCCCACATAAGACCTACTTCTCTGAGACATAGCCCTTCTTTGCAAGCATTAAAATTACCTCACTTATATAAGACACCTCCCTTATACGACCTCATTTTGGAAGGTCTTATAAGGGAGGTTCCACTGTACTGAAATCAGTGTAAAAATAAAGGAGTAGCACCCATGCACACACACACACACACACCTCTAGCCACAGGGGGCGGGTTTATCATGGGCTGCACAGCGGGCGGCGCACTGGTCTTGGTTGGCCCAGCAGTGGGGGCGGTCCTGAAAACATAAAAACATCAGCTCATCATTTCATTTGCACCGAGATTCACTTTCCTGCTTGAAAACATAAAAACATCAGGTCATCATTTGCACCGAGATTCACTTTCCTGCATGATTCATTCATCATGGAAACACAAAATACCAGCATCATTAACAACAAGATTCACTTTCCTGCTTGATTCATTCATCATGGCGGTCCTGAAAACACAAAAACATCAGCTCATCATTTGCACCAAGATTCACTTTCCTGCTTGATTCATTCATCATGGCGTTCCTGAATACACAAAAACATCAGCTCATTAACAACGAGATTCACTTTCCTGCTTGATTCATTCATCATGGCGGTCCTGAATACACAAAAATATCAGCATCATTAACAACGAGATTTACTTTCCTGCATGATTCATTCATCATGGCGGTCCTGAAAACAGAAAAACATCAGCTCATCATTTGCACCGAGATTCACTTTCCTGCTTGATTCATTCATCATGGCGGTCCTGAAAACACAAAAGTATCAGCAACATTTACAATGAGATTCACTTTCCTGCATGATTTATTCATCATGGCGGTCCTGAAAACACAAAAGTATCAGCAACATTTACAATGAGATTCACTTTCCTGCATGATTTATTCATCATGGCGGTCCTGAAAACACAAAAGTATCAGCAATATTTACAATGAGATTCACTTTCCTGCATGATTTATTGATCAGGGTGGTCCTAAGTCAAGTCTTAACTCATTTGCATCGCAACGATTTTGAGTCATTCAAAAAACCTCACAAATCACTCCAGCCATACACACAAACAAAACATACATAAACAAAAGGAGAAATGAAAGAAGATTACAGGTTTTTACTTCAGGTTTAGACATAGGGAAGTGGTAGATCAGAATTTTTTTTATATATAGACTTTTATATAGAAAACCTTTTCACCACACTAAACCACTGCAAAAGCAAAGTCAGAGGCAAAATTGTTATCTAAGGGAGCGAAGCGAGTTTAGAAGTGACCAAGGTATGGTGTGCACACAAATTCCCTTCCCTTCAAGCAAATGCATCAAATTGATAGCAATCTATTAAATCCGGACATATATGTCCGGAACGACTTGAATGAGTGAACGACTTACTTCTTCTTCTTCTTGCGACCATGATCCTCATCGTGCTCTTTTTTGCGCCGTTCCCCCTCGATGTATGTGCCCTTCATTTTGGCAATGATGTCAGAGTCCTTCTTCGAAAACTGGATACGCTGGGAAACAACAAACAAGTACCAGGAGTCGGTAAAGGTCAAGATGTGCCACCCCCCCCTGCATTTGTCGGTTAATTCCATTCTTCCGTTTTTGCCTTTCTTACCAAACATAAAGCTGTATTTTATTAACCTTTTCAGCTAATTATCTTTTTGGAATAATAACCCTAACCCTAACCACCCCCCATTTCCCCTAAGTATAAGACGGAAAAACGCAATGAACCACGACTGTGACAAATGCCGCGGTGCTACTGCAGTACATAGGGGGGGTCCTATTAGATAATGGCCTTTATCATGACTCATTGACTGCAATTAATTATTGAACAAAGATAATTAGCTAAAAAGGTTCATAAAACACAGCTTCATGTTTGGTAAGAAAGGCAAAAACGGAAAAATGGAATTAACCGAGAAATGTAGGGGGGGTGGCACATCTGGACCTTTACCTAGGAGTCTAGACAGCACCGTAACCAATCATCAAAAAAATTACAAGCAATTTGCAACGTATCACTAAAACGCACAGGTCACTGATTATTAGCAGCATTTGATTGAAGATAACCACCAGGAAGGAAGGAAAGTAGGTGGCAGAGTGGTTAAGACGTTCGCCTTCCAATTTCAATGCGTGAGTGACCCGGCTTCGAATCCCCGTCTCACCCTTGCTCACTAGTTTAACAGGATAATTTAACTGAACGTTGAGTCCTTCGGATCCATGGGGACTTAAAGCTTGTCTGACCCGTGCAATTTACGCATGTAAAAATCCCAGGGCAGCGAAAGTCGATAATCATAAGAGTAGGGTTTTTTTTCCAAAAAATCGTCTATTGGAGGAAGAACAATCACAAATACCTTACCCCACTGGAAGAAGGTGGTTGGCAAAAGAAATGAATAAACAGCCATAAAATGCTTACCATTGGTTTGTCGTAGAAGGGGAACCCTTGCATGGACCGTAGAGCATTGGCTGCCGAGTTGATTTCCTTGAAAATGACAAACGCCTGCCCTCGCATTTTCAATGTCTTCAGAGCAACAATGTCCAAAATCTGTCCAAACTGTGAGAAGATGGCGTACAGGGATTTCTTCAACTCTGGAAGATTAAAAAAAAGCATAATGAAGAACAAATTCCAAAATACAACAGTGGAACCTCCCTTAAAAAATCACCAAAATGAGGTCTTTTTGGGAGGGAGTTGTATAAAAAGGGAGGTAATTTTAATACTTACAAAGAAGGGCAATGTTTGATCAAAGAAACCACAAACACCACTAACTGTGTAAAATAAAAGTAAAAGATTGTGCTGGTTTACTTTTTGTCCCAATGGGGGACAGACAGTGTATGAGCAAGTACATAGAGAGATCTCTTTCGAATTTATGGGGGGAATTCTCGTCAGTATGTATATCTGCTAACAAACACTATCTTGTGGATCAACCCCAACAGGAAGACATTTCTGATAAAAGAATGGTGTCTTCTCTGTACTAGGCCGAAAAGTCCACAATTTAAGCAAACCAGCACAAGGTGAAAAGAAAAATGAAGAACATTTTGGGTAAAATAGATATGTTATTAAAATGCGGAAATAGCGATTTGAAAAATTAAATACATGTGGGGCAATGTCTCAGAGAAGTAGGTCTTAATATGTGGGAGTCTTATAATGGGGGGTCTTATAAGGGAGGTTCCACTGCGGCGCTGTTTTTCATTAAGCTTACACACAGCAGAAATGGCTATGGGTTATAATTAAATCTTAGATCATGAGCATCGACATAAGCATTGTGTGTGTGTGTCTCTCTGCGCATGTGTGTCTGTGTGGGTGTGCGTGGGTGTGCATGCGCGCACATGTGTGCAGGCATGCGTGTCACAGTAAATCTCTGGGGGGGGGTGCGTTTGTGTGTGCGTAGTTGTACATGTATGCATTTGAGCCTGTGTGTGTGCATGTGTGCTTGCATCAGTATGTGTACATATTTTTAAATGTATGTTAACATTGAATTATTCAATAGTTCCTCTCAGTCTCACCATCCTTCTTGATCTTTTCATTTAGGTTGTTGATGTAGATGGTGTGGCTGGGTTGCATCGACATCTTGCTGCTTTGTCTGGCCCCTCAAAGTCAAATGTAATATCCCCCTGAAAACACAACAATGCAACAGTAAACAGACAGCTGCGGCCAGGAACTATCCCAGGTTTGTTGCTTACGAGGTGAACACTTTACCTCCGAGTCACTCCACCACTAAAGGGCTTCGCACACTAGCGTCAAGATCTCGAGATCGCGGCGATTTTTTGCTGCAAGGCGCAGTTTGATGCACCGCTTGCGTGTGAGAGATTCGCGGCGCGGCAGGATTTTTGATGCGTAGCTGCGCGATTTTTTTGTTGCTCGAGAATAGAAGCGGCTCTAATTTTGATGCTCAAGATCGCACAGATCGTGAAACTAGCCAATCACAACGGACGGAAGGACCATAACTCTGATTGAAGAAAAACAAAACTGTTGTTTCTAGGAGGAGGTTTGACGCTAGAGTAATCTTTCCTTGCTTTCCAAATAAGGAAGTTGGCGCGACAAGAGGCGAAGCGACAAGAGTCATGTGTGAGAACACCACTGCCTCGCTACAATGTGTGCTGTGATGCAGGCATCAACGCGTCAAGGCGTTGCTCTGAGAAACAATTGACGCCTGATGCTAGTGTGCAAAGGCCTTAATGAGTAATGACCCAGACGTCTCTGTGACTATAGTACCTAATACCAAACATCACTGTCTTCAGTCTTAAAAATCAATGAGTGACGAATAACCAATGAATGAATTATGCCTTCCTAAACTAAAGCAAAGCAAACAAGAGCTCACTAAAATGCAACAAGCCATCTGCCCATCAGGCCTTTCTCTTCATTTATATATACATGTGACCCAGTACCACAAAAGGAACATTAAGTCGCTGGGCTAGTTTCTCACAACAGGCTTGCAAAGTCAAAAAAATCTCTTTTGGGGGGGTCAATTTTGAGTTATGGGTATTTTTGTGTTCTCTAACATCTTATCTTTTCATATTTATAAAAAGGATATTCTTTACTATGGTCTCTAAATGGTTTTATAAGTGTTTTAAAATGAGTAGGTCAATGCATTTTCTACAGCTAGGCTAGACTTTAGACTTTTCTCAAAATCACTGACGCTCACCCTACTAACTTTAAAGGCTCATAACTCTGGAACGAAAAAAGATACAAGTATGTTTCTTGCATCATCATTACAAAGAACATTGTCTTAAGTTTTCAATTGTATAATTTTCTCAGAATTGTCTGTTTGATAATTAATGTCCCTTTCTAGGCTAGGCTAGACAGTATATATGTGACCCAACCATCCGGAGACAATGGTCCGGTTAAAAGATTCAGACAATTCTCTTTCAAATTGTATAAGAATCATTCTTGTAACTGTTTTTCGTTTTAGACTTAAGTTATGAGCATTCAAAGTTAGTAGGGTGATTGTTGGACATTTTGAGAAATCAGTCTAAAGTTTAATCTTATCTAGCTGACGAAAATGCATCAATCGACTCATTTCAAAGCCATAATAAAGATCATCCTATATAATTTATATAAAACATGAGATGTTAAAGAGCACGAAAATACCCACAACTCAAAATAAAAAAATAATAAAAAATGAGATTTTTGACTTTGCAAGCAAGTTATGAGAAACTATCCCAGCGACTTAATGTCCCTTTCGTGGTGCTGGGTCACATATGTGCATTTCAAAGTCAAAGGTCATGAGAGGTCAACAATGTTACAATCATCTCTATCAGTATCACAGTATACGTTTTGTGCAGTATACCAATTACCACTAACCGCTACCACTGGAGAGAAAAAAAACCAACAAAAACTATCTGAGTATTGATTTGCAATATTCTAAGCAGACTGACAAAACATGAGTACCAGTGATGCACATTTCGGTCATTTTCTGGACATTGACCTGTCAAATTTGGAAATGTCCTATTGTCTTGACCCCTGATAGGACAATTGTCCTATCGAATCACTGTGGAGGCGAACTTGTGTCCTATCATTTTTGTAAGAAAGCGGACAGCAAAGAATCGTTGTTTTCTCGTTGCCGTGTTTGATCAAAGATCTGTAGGGGAGAATCTCCCTCTCTCTCTCTGTCTCTGTCTCTCAGAGTGGGGGCAAGCTAAGGGCGGTTTTGGGCGGCTTGAATACATAGGTGCAACTTCTGTCTGGACGGTTTGGCCCAGAATAAAATGCAAGAGAGATAAAACTTAAAACAGCAAGGGCATGACATTTTGTCTATTGATAATGCTAAGCCAAGACACTTTGTAGGAATGTTAGAATCTGGGTCAAACCGCAGCGATCTTTCCCGTCTAAAAGTTTCACCCCGATTTTGCAGAAGTGCAAAACGGTCACTTCCTTTGCTTATTTTTATTGGTGGTTATTCTTGACGCTGACCATCCGAGTTTCTTTCTTTCTGGAAGCAGACACCAACCCGGTCATTCGGGAACGATCTTTTTTTACGCGAAGACGGCCGATCGCGAGAGACAAGCGCTCCAATATTTGGGTCTGATTCCTCCGTCGCATACAACTGAACGGTAAATCTGATCTTAATGAAATTAATAGCATGATAGATTCAACCAGTTTGCTACAAGTACAACTAGTACAAGTGTGCAAAATTTGGTGCATGTAAGTTTATAATCAGGTACTTTGCGAGGTTAATCAAATCGGAGGTGTTAGCCTAGTCCGACCATGTCCAACATTTTGTTTTTCTTCTTGCCGCGTCACACTGATGATCGAGTGGATCAACTTTTTCTTATGTAGGTCATGGAAAAAAAGTTATCATTTTAAAACGTCGTGGCTTTCTCAATTTTCGACCGATTTTGATAATTTGGGTATCATTTTAAAGGTCTTTTCGAGCTCTTTCCATTAACATAAATTTAATTAGGATTTGACAATAAATAAATAAAATAAATTGTTTTATAACCATCCTAGTCATACTAGCATGCAATTGCAAACCTGTTAATATGTGTTATAAGAAGTGTCCTACTGAACTATGTAAAATATTTTGTGCTACTGCTAGGTTAATCAGAAATGAATTATCTTTTTTGTATAGCACTAGCAGAGTATTTATTTCAATATTTGCAAAATCTGTAGGTAAAATATTTAATTTAGAGCAATTTAATATATGTTCAATAGAAATGTTGCTTTGACAAATACAGCTAACTTCCTTGGAATATTTTGTTTTGTATGCATTAAGTCTTAGCCTATGTATTAAGCTAGTTACATGCCTGTTACCAGAAGGGATGTATGATTTAAATTGGTAGGGTTGTATGTTATTTTATATTTTTATGGAGTACGGCAACAAGCCCATCACAGGACATGTCATTAGCAGTCAACCTCCGGTTGATACTTACAAAGTAATACATCTTCTTCTTCTTCTTCTCCTTAGGCAGCCAACTTCATCACGTTGAAGATAACATGGTTATATATTCACATTTAGGCCCGTCAACCCGGTCAAGAACGATAATCTGTTGACTGAAAAAGCAATTGCTTTTGTTCTTTTCTGTTACAAATTATCGTTCTTGACCGGGTTGACGGGCCTAAATGTGAATATAGCTGATAACATCATCATGGATACGAAATTTGAAGGAATCCGTGCCAGCAGAGACAGAAATAGAAACTTAATTATTAAATCAATAATTCCCCACCAATCCAAATGACAGTAGCCTAGTACTAGTAGTAGGCTAAAGCCCAAAAAAAGGCAATCAAATCACAAAATTAATATAATCGAATACCCCCTACCACTCCCTCCTCTCCAGGAAGTGGCAGAATACTAAGTAAACACAAGACTAACACTGGCCGACGTAGTAACAACGCATCGTACTTCGAGTGGTACTACACGGAGTACACACTGACACTCTGCACATGTGTTACTTTTAACCCAAACTTCGGCTGTCCTTTCAACACCGATCTAAGTTAGGACTACATCATAACTAAAGCTCTTGTAATTATGGATGATTATTTAGTAAGCTACCTTTGACAGTGCGAAGCTGATATCTTCTTTCGCGATCAACACAAAATAGCAAACACACCGACCATGCACTGAAATTGTCCCACGCACTTGCCGCTTCCGGATTCGGGTACTGAAAGAAATTCACTTCCGACACGCAATTATAACTATACACACAGTAGCATAAACTGTGACTCCAAAAAAAATAATTTACACGAAGCGTTTGATTTCTTACCAGAAGAAAAACTTCACTGTCTTCCTTGTTTCCATTGTAAACTGTAATACCAACATCAAGTTTAAAATGTTCAATGGACAAAAAAATTGATCAAGCCAGACCGGGTTGTGAGACACCAAGTTAAGCAAAAAGAAAACAAAATCCAATGTTAGGATGCTCATGCAGACTGCTTCTTCTTCTTCTTCGCAGTACGTGGCCACAATCAACACACTGATTATTATGCCACGGAACCGGGGAGGTTCATCCACATGTGCCGGAAGAAAGGGCCAGGAGGCCAAAGATTAAAGAAAGAGAAGAGAGGACAGACGAAAGAAAAACGCCTAGCTTGATGGGAATCCGCTGTAGGGGAGGAGGGGGGAGAGTGGAGGGGGGGGGGGGGAGAGGGGGGAAAGGGAGGGGGGGATTTTGCTTGGTTGTTACATGGACACTACACATCCTAAATATAGAATCCGTGGTTGTTAGACTGATTACCCCTGAGTTGCATGGGCCACCAGCCGCAGCAGGTGCAGCAGGCGGGTGTCCTTTGAGGAACTTCCAGACAGTGACTGTCTGCGAAGACTGATCTCAGTGCTTGGTTGTTCAGGGGGAAAAAACATAATAATTTTTCCTTTGATTATCCTATTATAAACATATCTCAACTTTTGGCTTATTGTTAGGCTACATAACTGATGTCTTTTTCAAGTGGGTTTTTTTTTTGGCTGTCCCATCTTCTGGGCCGTGCAGTACGTGGCGTTGCTCCCAGGCGCCGCTCACAGTCCTTCCGAATCCCAATTCGCAGCTACACCCGGGTTTGTTCAAGCCGCAGAATCCGAGACCAGCAGTCCAAGGGGAGCGAATCTATGTTAGGCCGTCAGGAGGCAACCAACCGAGGAGACACTGCACTTCTGCTGACGGTCACTTCGGTGGAGTTCAGTGGAGCCTGTTCAGGACACCACCTACTAACGACACTATTCTCTTAGTCGTGGAGCCAGCGTGAGTGAGGTCCTCCTCCGAGGGCGCCACCACGACCGTCCACCGACAGCGCCCCAGAACACACTGATCCCCATGACTTTGATCCGAACGCACCAAGGCATAGACTGGATTGGAAACCGAAACTGAGGTCACCATGAGAGCAGGGCATGCAAAGCCACATAATTTGAGACATTTTTACTAGCTAGTTTTATTTTATGATTGATGGAAAACGAGGCCGATGATAACGATGATGATGATGCTATGGAGTTCCGTATCGGTCTGCGACTGTATGGCAGGGCTGTATTCTACGCTTCCCGCTTTCATAATGATATCCCGGCGTCAACCAGGCCCGAGACTGACCTGCAGGTGTTGGTCGGACTTGCAATTAGAGCAACACTCTTAGAATCGCATCCGTTAAGCGGATGAAACTCGACTGTGTGGTTTCAGTCTTCCCATTGAGCCCACAGCCACTCACTCTGGGTAGGAGTCGGTCCAGGACCGAAAAAAACTCGCCTCTGATGGGATTCGAACCTAAGACCTCCCAGCCAGTAGTCCGCGACGCTAACCATGACTACACCATGGCGGCTGGGAACTGATGGCTTCTTTGTCAGTTTTCCATATGCAAAACGAAGAATTCAAATCCGAATGACGCCAAATATTTTTAGTCTTGGCATGGGTTAATTACATGAAATTATAATACGCTTCTTCTTCTTTCTTCTTCTGCTTCTTCGCCTTAGGCAGCCAACTTCATCACGTTGAAGATTCTGCTGCACTTTAGGGGTAGTACGAAAAGGAAAGAAAATAAGTTCAGTAAAGATAGGGTAGAAAGTGAAATGATGAGATAGTATGGGGAGAGGATAGAGCCCAAAGCAGTCAGGAATAATTTAAGTATTTTTAGGTACTCCGTTTGCTATGTAGAAGGATACTAATTTTGAGATAGATTTACAAAGTTAGTCAGATATTGAAGAATTGAGTTACTTGAAAAAAAGAAAGAAAAAAAGAAAAAAGGAGGGGGTGAGGGCCCGGGACGTGTGAGAGGGAAAGACGAGTTAAAAGTCATACACGACCGTTTAATGCCCTGGTCTAGCCACAGAGACACCCGGCCGGCCCCGCATGATGCATACAGAGTTTGTCATGCACGACCGTTACTTGCCATGGGCCCCACATGATGCATGCAAAGGAGTAGGGGACATGTGCGCCAGTAGGTCGCATATGTTGCATGCAAAGGAGGACCACAGACCTTTCACAGTATCTATAGGCAAGACCAATCCGGCTATCGTAGCGGCCCCCGGGGTCGAACCCCAACCGGCACAGTCCTGTCTTTCATTTACCACTACTTTGCCGATCAATATACACATCTGTATTGCTAAAAATTCGAGTTTCCTGGTGTTGCACTGCCTCCGGGCATTGCCTTCAGGATCGTTCCCACCATCTTTATATCTACTAATGTCCCACGTGAGTTTGTTCCAGGCCGGAGGACGTTAAGCAGAATTTCGGCATTTAGTGGGACGCACAGTCAAAGTGGATCTTTTTTTAAAAATGGTAATTTTAATAAAATCTATATAGGAGCTTTATATACGGTAACAGACTATATATACTTGCTAAATCTACTCAATCCTAAAACTAATACTGTACAGAAGATTATTGTTGGAGAGACTTAATAAACGTTTTGTTTTCTTAGCTCTACCACTAACAAAAGTTTACTCATCAAACGACTCAAGGGCTCGAATAACCGAGACAATGAACTAAAAATATTAACACAATGCAGAGAAGTGACGTCGCGTGTGTGTGTGTGTGTGTGTGTGTGTGTGTGTGTGTGTGTGTGTGTGTGTGTGTGTGTGTGTGTGTGTGTGTGTGTGTGTGTGTGTGTGTGTGTGTGTGTGTGTGTGTGTGTGTGTGTGTGTGTGTGTGTGTGTGTGTGTGTGTGTGTGTGTGTGTGTGTGTGTGTGTGTGTGTGTGTGTGTGTTCTTCTTCAGTTTAACGTCCTTCCACTAAAATTGAAGTGATCCAGACCGGCAGTGTTATTTACTGTGGTACAATTTTGGTGTGGGTAAGTGAGAGTGCATGGTGTGTCTGTAGTCACTGATTGTGTGTAAGCAATAGTAGGCATTAAGTTAGTGATGAAAATCATGACCCCGCACGCGCGCACACACGTACAGACACACAGACACACAGACAGACAGACAGACAGACACACACACACACACACACACACACACACACACACACACACACACACACACACACACACACACACACACACACACACACACACACACACACACACACACACACACACACACACACACACTGACACACACACAAAAACAAAAACTACAATAACTTGAGGACTACGTAGTATTGTTTAAAGAGATAAGCTTTGAGTGTTCTTTTGAAGGTATCTGAAGAATTAGCATGTCGAATTTCAAAAGGGAGATAATTCCTAACAGTAGGTGCACAGAAAAAGAAAGAACGGCCGGTGGCCAAAGGATTTTGTCTTGACTTGAGGAATCTGGAGAATTCTGTCATCAGAAGAGGAGCGGAGATTTCGAGAGGGTGTGTAACAGGACAATGTCAGCCATGTAATATATATCAGCGGGAGAGGCGGTGGTGAAAAAGCCATAGCAGAGCGAGGACAGTTTGTAATCTATCCTAGCTTGAATGGGGAACCAGTGGAGTTCAACAAGAAGAGGCTTAACATTATCTCGGGTTTTTTTTAGCTTTAAGTACAAGTCCAGCAGCAGAGTTTTGACGTTGAAGCTTGGACAGAAGGTAAGCGGCAGGGCAACCAGAGAGAAGCGCATTACAGTAATCAAGTTTAGACAGAACTAAAGAGCATGCTAGAGTATTGTTAGCATGAATAGACAGATAACGACGGATGGTACTGATTTTTCGAATTTCGAGATAGGCCACGACAGATCTCCACTTCAGCAGACAGAAGAGAGTGATCGTTATGATTGTCAATGGACCGTTTTTACTGTCAAAACCGTTGCCAGAGTAAAGTTTCTTCCTGAAGATGATTTTTGAATTAGTGCTGGCGAGATAAAGAAGATAATGGGCATTTCATCGGGAAGCCTTGATAAATTCGTACTTGAAAACCTGGGTCTGTGGAAGCCTACTATGATCGTTGGGTGCCACCAGCTTACCGAACACCAGAGGAGGGGTAGGGTTGAATCATGCACCCAAATAACCTACCATAACAATTAAGTTGACGGAGGGACATCAGCCGGCATCTGGGACATTCCGGTTGCGACTAATAATAAAATATTTATAAATTTGATTCAGAAATGAAGCAACAAACATCCGTTAGGATGTTCGAAGAGTTAGACCTTTTAATAAAATTCCGCGGCAAACGGATTACTTGAGAAAAAAAACCTACCAAACAAATATTCGCCATTTTTGTTCTTCTTAAAGATTGCTGTATTACCAGATTTCTTCTTTTTAAAGAAAGGATCCATCACTGTAGATTGAAACATAAACATCAGATATCTATTTACCCAAAAGTGCTTTTGCCGTTTATGCTCTGGTACCCATATGAGGTCTCCTACTTTACTATGACAATGACCACACTAGCTCGATCATTGCTGCAGCTATTTTGGACATGCTAGGAAAACATAGTTCAGTTGGTTTCCCTTATTTCTTCGACTTATCCCCTTGTTACATTTTCACATTATCTTACATAAAGTGCCAGCTAAATTCCAGAAGGTTGAAAATGCTTGAGCTGGGTTCGCCGAGGGCTCTACATTTTGGGCATACCCCAGTCAGCCTAGTCTAGTGCGATAACCATTTTATTTGTAAGGATGACCAAATGTGTGTGTGCCAAGGAAGGATGTCTCGAAAATGTGGAGCATCCAGAAGGAGTTTACACACTCCCAGTTCTCTGATTCTAAAAACTTACTGAGACCCCCTTGCACTGATCTTTTTAATTTTAAATCGGCATCACTCAAGGAACGCATTGGGGGACATTTTGAAGCATATTGACCTTTGGTCTAGTTTTTTCTTTTTATGTATCTCTTGAACCGCTTGACAGAATCGCTTCAAATTTTGTGTGGAGGTGTCAAAGAGGGTGGGGGTAAAGATGGGGAGGGGGTGGGGAGTAGAGGGGCAGGGGAGGCCATGGTGCGGAACAGGCAAAGACATTTTGGTGCCCTTGCCACCGGTTTGCGCTGCATCTGGCGGGCTTCGCAGTGTCACAATGCATTTGTAGTCAGTTTTTGTTGATGTTATTTTGTTTGTTTTAACTAAGTTTTCTTTCTCTGGTCACATGTCCAAAGTGTGTACAATTAGTTCTATGTAAAGAAGTTGGTCACCACCAATGAATAATAATAATAATAATAATAATAATAATAATAATAATAATAATAATAATAAGAAGAAGAAGAAGAAGAAGAAGAAGAAGAAGAAGAAAAGCAAAAGTAATGGGGAGAAAGGCTGCGAGGCCTATAATGCTGCCTGGCCTGACCTTTTTGGAGGACTACTATCTGCTGTTTGTATAGTCTGATACCAACTGAATAAATTTTATGTGTTCTATGAAATAACTGGATATAAATATATTCACGGCCTTAATATAGCCTACAATTTTAAAATAATGATAATTTTGTGTATACAATAAAAATCAATTAATATAAACAAAATATCGTTTTGACGGAACTAGTCGCTGACATCTTGCACATATACAGGGAGGAGGGACTCGTCTTGAACCAAAATGGTTTGTTGATTTCAGGATTTTTTTGCGGATCTAACAAAGAATTCACATTATAGCCGTAAATATTGGTTGTTGGATATGTAGAGATGTTCCTGTAGTTTGCTCAGTATAAAACAGAAAAGAGGTCCAGCATGTTTTCTTGTTATTTCCCTTCAGGAAAACTGAGCGAGGGGGTGTCAAGATGACCGGATCATGTGACATTTATAAACAATTTTTGTCATTAGAAATTCAGTTTGCTAATTGAAATGACACGATCACTTTTTCTGGTATCATATCTTTGTTCTGTTCCCCTGCTCTACCTCTTTGTCATAATCAGATAAGAAAGATAAAGTCATGACATTTCTGCAATTACTCTAGTTTCTGGAAATCATACAATCGATTCAATACCTGCCTCATGTGTCATTCAGTGGGACAAGGAGAGACTTCTTCTTTCATAGAGCAACCACCACCATAATCTTTTTGATGGTTCTGTTGCTTTGGACCTGTGTGGCTTCAGTCCCTGTCTGGCTCGTGGCTGTCTACCCACCAAAACTTTCTCTCTCTCTCTCTCTCTCTCTCTCTCTCTCTCTCTCTCTCTCTCTCTCTCTCTCTCTCTCTCTCTCTCTCTCTCTCTCTCTGAGTCTCTCTCTCTCTCTCTCTCTCTCTCTCTCTCTCTCTCTCTCTCTCTCTCTCTCTCTCTCTCTCTCTCTCTCTCTCATCTCTCTCTCTCTCTCTCTCTCTCTCTCTTTTTTTTTTTGTTTTTGTTTTTTCTCTCATGACCTCTTCGCCCCTTTTCAGTTGTAATAATGGTCAGAATTGAGTATTGACCTTGACAACTATATGGAACTGGAAGAAGAATAAGCTGCAGAAACACTTCAGAGAATGTTGCCGCCCGGATGACCGGCATTAATATGGTTGGGAAAAGGGGGTAGAAATGTGGTCGGGGACGTGGATGACGGGAAGGGAGTATTACAGGGGTGGGTGGGGTCAAGGAGGGAGGAGTGGGAAGGATGAGGGATGAGCAGCGGCAGGGTGAACTTGAGAGGTGGGGATGAAGGGGGAGGGAGTTGAACTTGAAGGGAAGGGGGGGGGGGGATGTTGTTCAGATCCAGGACTTGAAGCCTTCCACCGAGGCTGATGTTATTCACTTATTGCCTCAGGTGGAACTGGAAGGGAGTTCTACTCTCCAATGGTCCTGGGAAAGAATGAGAATTTCCTGTAGCTTGTGTTGCAGGACGGCAGGAGATACGTCGACTGATGTGATTGTCTTGTCTGTCGGCTTGGTGGGTTGGGGTGGATTGGGGGAAGGGCTGTAGAGAGAGAGAGAGAGAAAAGGGATATTGATGGAGAGTCTGGCATTTGTCCGGATGGAAGGACATGCTCCACTTCCTTTCCCAAGATGCCATTCTGTCAAGGTCTTCGTGATCTTCAGGATAATTTACTGCTCTGTGGCAAGCAGAGTCTGCAAAGAGGATCACTGATTCGGTCTTTCTGTGACACATGCCCCCCCTACAGGATCTGTATTGGCATTGACCGCAGAATCATTAACCTTTTCACCGCCAAAGTCGCATTTTAGCACCACAGCATTTTATTTTTTAACACCTATGTCATTAAAAGGCATCAAATTGGGGTCTATTATCCAAAGACCCTGTTCAGGCTATTGTCTTACTCTTAGTTTTGGGAAGCAAGGATAGACCTTACTCAGTTACTGTATATGTCACAGAAGAATCCCTGATAGTGATACTGCAGATGAATTTTGTTCTCTTCCCAGGTAAATTTAATGAACATTTTTGGCTGAAATATGGCTGGCGGTGAAAGGGTTAATATTAATAGCATTAGCAATAAAGTCATTTGAGGGATGAACATTGACTCTTTTTTTTTCACTTGCCTGCCCAGGCAAGTAAAACACTTGTAGTTGTAAACTACTTGGATTTTATTAACTTGTCCATTCTCACGCCTTTGGCAATATTCACGTTTCTGCCCACCAAGAATACCAATCTGTTAACTGAAAAAGTAATGGGCTATAGTATAGATCATAGATGTTCTTTTCTGTTACAAATTATCGTTCTTGGCGGACGTAATTGTGAATATAGTCACACCTTTCATGGTCTGATTTGACCTTTTCAGAGACTATAGACTGGCAGAAACCATATTAACAATGACATAGTCCAAACAAGGGCAGACGTTTCAATATTCTTCTGACAGCTTTGTTTTGTCTGAATCAAAAGATCATAAAGTATAACTTAAGTATAACCCTAATCTTAGCCCAGTCCTAACCCTGTCCCTTTTCTGGATGATCGGTTCTAACCCTATCCCTAACCCTTTCCCTAACCCTTTCCCTATCCCGATGTGGTGAACATTCTCTGGTTACTAGTGGTTCGCCTCATGTGTCATAGAAGAATAAATAAAGATAAAGAAAACAAAATCATGAATGGTTCTGATAAATACATAAATTTATAACAAAACTTTTTTTTTTAAACATGATTAATTTGTGTGGTTAAAATCTTAAATAAGTCTACACCAATGTCTTTTTGTGTGTTTTGATTTGTTGATTGGTTAAAACATTTGTTAGTCTGATTGATATTTTCTTCTGTTTGGATTGACTGTTGAGTTTCTGTATTTTGTTTACCAGCCGCAAAGCGAAGCTGATAATGTTTTCAGTGATGTCTTGTCTGTTTGTTCCTGGTTGGCTGACTATGTATGTTAACACGGTAACTTTTGAATGGAGGGACCTAGAAGGCTCAAATTGTGCATGCGCATAAATAGTTAGGAAGGATATGTAGGCAAAGTAAACAAATGATCATTGGTTAAGCATCAATGTTACTTGAGCAGAAAATGTTTGTGGCTGGATGGATGACTTTACTTGTATCATTGTACAGTATGTTAACACAATAAGATAACGTTTGAACAGAGGGACCTAGGACAGTAGGAGGCTCAGATTTTGCATGTGCATAGGTAGTAAGGATATCTAGGTGAAGTTAAAAAATGAGTCATGAATCAGTCACTGGAGCAGAAAATGTGGCTGGTGATATAGTCTTAAACTAGTTAAAGCACTAGTTTCTGCTTGGCATGGCCACTCACTTTAATTTAAAACATGGCACACAACATGTCGGGTGAATAATTACATTTAAAATTATTAAAAATGATGCGCTTAATTTCTTTAAACAAAATTAAGGACTTGCTCCATATCAGGCATCAGAATTGTCAGAGGATCAGCTAATTTCAGAGGATTGATAATTTCTGACAGAGGATTGGCCTCTTCTGTCAGAGGTTTTGCCTTTTTATTTAGAGATCTTTTTTCTGAAATAGCACTTCATAGTGATTTCTCACTGCATAAAGCCTTTTTGGTCATGTTGGGAACTGATTTCAGTGTTGTCCCGCTATAGTCTGGGGCCTTGATAGCCCTTGTACTGCGGTTTTCAGAGGATTTGACTTCAGACTATTCTGATGCCTGCATATGCTCCATCACCCTCTTTGTCCCTCCACCCCACTCGTCACAATTTCCCCCATCCTCTTTCCCACACCTCACCTTTCTTGTTTGCCTCTCCTACGTTTCTACTAGTAGTACTAGTAGTACTACCAGTACCATCCATAGATCATACTAGTAATTATTACCCCATTCAACTTCTGTATTCTGAGTGACATTTTGAGGTGTGTGCATTTATTAAAAAAAAATTAAACAATGCTTCTCCAGTTAGTACAATTTGTCAAGCCATGACACTTGTGATTTATAACACTAACACTTGTAACAGTGATATATAGTTATCAACCCCTTGACTGCCACCAACGTATTTTTTTTAAATGTACAGACCTGATGACATCACTGATGATGTCATCAGATGAAGAGGAATAACCCTGATATGCTGGCTTTTGCTCTGACATAATCAAGAGAGTAATATCCCCAGACCATTTTCTCAGATTGGCTCTATCAGTTGTCTTTTTCATGGCATGATTAGCCCAATAATTTTTTCTTTTATTTTATCTGGCAGTCAAGGGGTTAACCGTGTAGTTTTATGCACATCAAGTCAATATGGGTCAGTTATATTATAATCACTTGAACTTGAAGAAAAGGGTTGGCCCTTTTTCTTTTCTTTTGTAAAGAATATCACTTATCTGTGAAAAAATATATTATCTCAATGGCCTACTAGTATTACTATTAGTAGTATTACATTGCTTGATCATTGTGGTTGTGTGCTGAGTGGAAGAGCATACTTTTCCAGATGGCAAGTAAAACTTAGCTTTAAGGAGAGGCACTGCATATATTTGAAATAAAAATTGTATACTTTCTCAGTATTTGCAAGTGACTTTGATACCTTTAGGATTATTTTAACCTTTAATTAACTCTTCTAGCGCCATGTATTTTGTTGTCCGTTGCATCTCAACAGACACAGGGCTCCCAATCATCCCGTAAAACAAGGGGTCCCAGGGACTCCTTCATTTACAACATAGAGGGTCCTAGAGGCAGGATAGAGGGTCCCACTGGCATTGCAAATGCTAAAAAGAAAATTTGTCTAGTGCATCCCTGGGACCCCCTGCACATTGTTTTAGAGGGTCCTTGGGAATTTTAGTGCTTCATAGATCCCCAAATGGGGGTCCGTGGGAGCCCTGAGACAATAGGGGAGTAACTGGGTTTTTTGAGTGCGCATGCATTGCTTTAACGGACAAACCACTGACATTTATAAGCTCTGAAAAGAGACAAACGCATGGCAGGGTACTTGGCAGTGAATGTCTTTGCACTTGGTGGGAGTGAAGTGTAATGTACTGGGCGAATTGTTTCGCCCATGGTGCTAGAAGAGTTAACCCTTTCACCGCCAATGTCGCATTTATGCACCACAATGGTTTAACACCCATGTCACGAAAAGGCATCAAATCAGGGTCTGTTATCTGAAGACCCTATTTTCTTAATTTTGGGAGGTAAGGATAGGCCTAATGTTATGCATTTCACATGGAAATTCCCAATACTGCAGATATTTGTTTTGGTTTTACCCTGCTATGTTTAATGATATTTTTTTGCTAAAAAAAGGGCTGGCGGTGAAAGGGTTAAAGAAACCCTGATATAAGGTAATAACTATAACAGTTACCATACTGATCTGACAGCAAATGAACAGACTTTTCAGAATTTAAAAAACAAACAAAATTATTATAATCAAGTGAAGTCAAGAATGCTTTATTATCTCGCTTAGAGAATTTTTTGGTTAAGTTATTATAATCAAGTAAAGTCAAGAATACTTTATTATCTTGCTTAGAGAAATGTTGGTTGCAAGTACAATACACATCAACAAAGAAACACAACAAGTCAGTGAAATATTTAGCATAAAAGCCAATCCAGGGGTGAAAAAGCATACTTATTTAGATGCCATTAAAACATAAATTTTGAGTTTTGACAAAGATCTAGGCTCGAAAGCTCAACTCCTTCTCCCTCCTTCGATCCACCACACCACCAGTTCCCAGGTTAGTTACTAAAACACAGACCTGTTTACTCTACTCTTTTTGAGTAGTATTCTACTCAATTTGGACCTCTACTACTCTTCAAAACTGAAAATAATGCTCTTTAATTCTTGATTACTACTCATTTTCAGTGAACAGACTACTCAAGACTTGTGTAAAACAGGTCTGAAAACATAATTATGCTTTCAATTAAGCTGCCAATTTACGTGGTGTTACTGGTTGTGATTTTCTTTCAGAGTTTCTTTGGCTTTGGGCAAAGCGCGGAGGTGGACATTGTGCTTGAGGGGCAGGAGAACAGAAAGACAGCTGAAGTCAAAACAGAAGATGGGAAAAAGGAGCGCTACTACCTATACTACGATGGTGAAACTGTGGCGGGAAAGGTATGTAAGAAGGGAAAAAAAGGCACAGGCCTGTCAAAGTCAAAGTCAAAAATACTTTATTATCTCGTTAGGAGAAATTGCAGTGTGGTCTCGTACAAGCACATTACAAACAAAAAACACATTTGCATGAATTAAAAATGGAAGCAAAACTAGGGAAAATGGACAACAGATCATGCTTCGCAAGAAGTTGATATTTAGAGTCGATACAAGCGACAATCAGAACATAAAGAACTGCCCTCTTTCCCACCATATCTATCCTCGCATTCATTTATTCATCCCCAACTCCTACACCCCCCCCCCCCCCCCCCCCCGGCCCCCCCCCCCCCCACCCTCTCCAAGGCGAAAAATACGGTAGATGACCACTAGGACCAATCGTAGACACACAAGACATTCAGGTAGTATTTGGTCCTTTTATTGAGGCTTAGCTGTTTTAGCGCCATGTCTTTTTTGACGTTTTTCGTTGTCTGTTGCATCTCATCCGACAGAAGGGAGGTAACTTATTTTTTCCACTTGCATTGCTTTAAGTTTAACAGAAAGAAATCACTGACATAAGTTCTAAAAATGAATAAACACATGGCAGGGTGCTTTGCGGTGAATGTCTTTGCATTTGGTGGGAGTGTAATGTGATGTACTGGGTGAATGTATTCGCCCATGGTGCTAGAAGAGTTAACATACGAAACGTCCGTATGTTAAGCCTCAATAAAAGGACCTAATACTACCTGAATGTCTTGTGTTTCATGATTCTAACAATAACATTGAATACACTCAAGTTAACTGTACTGTGAAATTTACATTGTTTAAGTATCTTTTTTATGGTTTTCTTTTAATCAACAGGTGAACATTAACCTAAAGAAAGCTGGCAGTAAGTTGGAACACCAAGGGATCAAAATTGAATTCATCGGTCAGATAGGTGAGTGATTCTACATAAGTTTGTCTAATAAGTCATAAGTTTCTTTATTGTCCATTGGCATTGTACAACGCACATGGAAACTTGTCTCCCACCGTGTAAAATAAAAATATTAAATAAAAGTATGAAACATAAATTTACATTAACAAATATGTAACTCTTACACCACACCCAATCATTCATCCGCTCTCCGCTATCTTGCTCACTCATCATGCAACCCACCACCACCACTTCCGCCTTAAATTTTAGCCCTTTCTTTTCTTTTTTCCTTCCTTTCCTCCTTTTTTCCTTGTTCCTTTTCTCTTTTTTTTCCTCCCCCCCATTTTTCCCCTTTTTTTTTTTCTCCCCCCCCTTTTTTAATTTGTAGGTAGGCTTTTTCACACTCTTTCATCCTATTACCTGTGTGGCTGACTAAGATGGGCATTTCCAAGAGCCTTAAGAAACATTCCTTTAAAATACTTCAGAAAGAAAGATGCATGTACAGTGGAGTCCAACTATAACGAACTCGCTTTTAACGAAATTTCGCGATTAACGAACTGACTTCAATTTCCCGGCAAATGCCCTTCTATTTGTCACTTGCAAAGCCATGGGTATAACGAACAAAAAATCCTTTTGAAATAACGAACATCCGCTTTTTACGAACACATGTTCTACGCCCCAGGATAATTTTATTTACTTGGAAAAATAGCCTATAACGAACTCAGCCTGTGCGATGCGCTGCAAAAACCTAGGCCTTCAAACTCCAAGCTAGAACGTGTTGTCAAGAGGAAGGAAGTTGGAAAATATGAACTGCGCATGCGTGAACTCATTTAGATTCACACTGGGTCGTCTGCTAGGCCTAGGCTTCCTACAGATCATTCGGTTTCTCAAGGTCGCTTTACAATTCGCGCTCAAAATAAAGATCGAAAAGTTCGTGAAAGCCTATAACAAACTAAATTTGTGTGATGTGTTGTCACTTAATGGACAAACTTGTTGAAAAGTGTCCCAAAACAGACCAGCGTCAGACAACACTGCTGAACTTCTTCAAGCCTTGTACATCCCGTGATTAAGACAGACGATCCAAACTGGTCAAGTTTATGTTTTCAGTTATCATTGGCGAGTGTTTGAACGGTTTTTGTTTTCAACATACATTGTGCATGTACATGTATAACGAAATCCTGATACAACGAACTGAGTCTGTGTTCCGTTAAAATTCGTTTTACCCGGACTCCACTGTATATGTATTTCTGTTGCTGACAACATGGTGTATGGGATTTCTTTGTACCACATTGCACGTACTGAAAGATTTTTTGTGTGGCAAAGATCAGCTTTATTGTAGGTGTAGGTAGATTTGTTGTTAAGTGGAATTCATGAAAATTGGAGATAATGTCTGTAAGGTAAACTTTTCGCAATTAATGAACGCACACTCGCACACAATTACCAAACATGATTTTTTTAGTTGGACCCCCAAAAACAAAAATCTGTATCATTCAGACAACCATTATTCACTTATTTTCTTTTCAAAAACAATTTCTGTTTGTATCTTTATTTAAAAAAATTGTGTTACATTAACGTAATCCTGTAATGTTTTTGTTATCTTCCAGAGTTATACTATGACCGAGGCAACCACCACGAGTTCACGTCTCTGGTCAAAGAACTGGCCCGACCAGGGGAGCTCACTCACAACCAGAGCTATTCGTTCGAATTCCAACAAGTTGAAAAACCGTACGAGTCTTACACAGGTGCTAATGTCCGCTTACGGTAAGTCGATTTATCTGAGTTAGTAATGTGATCTGATCAGAATGTTCCCGTATTGTTTTAATTCATTGAAATTCTGCGTCCTTTTTTTTTTCTCCTTCCAGACACTTTTTCGTGTTTTGCTTTCACTAGTTTCTGTGTTCTATTCATTTCATTGAATGCTTTAATCATGTTTTTGGGTTTGGGTTTTCTTCCTTTTCCTTTTTCAGGTATTTACTGCGTGTGATGGTGGTGAAGCGGATATCTGACGTGGTGAAGGAGCAAATGTTTTGTTAGATTTTTCTGCTGCTTTTTGTGTGAGCATTGAATACTTTAATGTTTTTTTTCTTCTGTTTTTCTCCCTCATTTTTCCAGGTATTTACTGCGTGTGACGGTGGTGAAGCGGATATCTGACGTGGTGAAGGAGCAAATGTTTTGTTAAATATTTCAGCTGCTTTTTTTGTGTGTGCATTGAATGCTTTAATCATGTTTTTTCGGGGGGTTTTCCATTTCATTTTTCCAGGTATTTCCTGCGTGTGACGGTGGTGAAGCGGATATCTGACGTGGTGAAGGAGCAGGACATCGCGGTGCACACGCTGAGCCAGTACCCCGACATGAACAACAGCATCAAGATGGAGGTGGGCATCGAGGACTGCCTCCACATAGAGTTCGAGTACAACAAGTCCAAGTGAGTACAACAAACATTTTCTTCTACATTTGTAACCTGTTTTTTTCTCTCTCTGATATCGCATCTTCTGGGCCGTTCAGTCGCGTTGCTCTCATGCAGCTCATTCCGAGTCCCAACTCGCAGCCACACCCTTGTTTGTCAGGTTGCAGAATCCGAAATCAGCAGTCCAAGGGGAAGCGAATCGGTGTGAGGCCATCAGGAGGCAACCACCAGAGGAGACACTGCACTGCTGCTGAGTCACTTCGGTGGAGTTCAGTGGAGCCTGTTCTGAGCTAACATGCGCAGGACACCACCTGCTAAGCCCACCACTAACAACAATATACATATGTAATGTGCATTTGTTGATTTAGGCAATGGTTTATATTATACTATATGATTATCGACACAGTATTAGATTTCAACATTCTTTGCAGCACCAGAGCAACTATCCAAGCCTTTTTTAATTTTTTGATGGTTGGCACAAAAATTTTATCATTGTTGTAGATATTGTTGATGGCATTTATTTAAAAACAAATCTATCGTTTTGTTTACGGACAGCATTTAACATAATTTTGTTGACAATTGGCAAAAATGTTGATGATCTGTTGAATTACAAAATTTGGTTTTGTTTTGCATTGGTTTTTGTTCATCAAAATAATGCTACAACAATGATTATTTCTGATTATGTTGCCTATCTTGACATGTGGAGGGCTTTAGATTGATTCATATTTTCGTAACGGAATGGGAATATGTGTTCTGTGTGCTTGCCTCTCGCGGGGTGGACGCTAGGTACCACCTTAAGGATGTGATAGTGGGCAAGATTTACTTCCTCTTGGTTCGCATCAAGATTCGCTACATGGAGCTGGCCATTGTCAGGCGGGAGACCACCGGAGCAGGTATCAAGACCTGTTGTTGACTGTTGTTGTGGAGCCGAGAAAGATGGGAAAGAGTCAGAGCTGTGGACTATAGCCATTGTTATAAAGAATAGTAAAAGATGGTCAGTGTTATAACAGTAATTGTTATAACAATCATGTTCATTTTTTAGGGGATGGAGGAAGAACATGAACATAAGAAAAAGCCAACTACATGAAAATGATGTGATTAAAAACAAATATTGAATACCAAAAAAAAAAAGGTTTTAGCAAAATATACCGCCTTAAAATCATTCTGGACACCATAGATAAATATTTCAAAATTGTGATATTTGTTCTTTCCCTTACCTCTCCATCTTGTTCTGCCAGATATGTATTTAGAGAGATAAGAAAAGGTGAAAAGCTTTCACTGTAACATGCCTTCAGATTTCAGTTCACTGCTTCTGGTGCACTGCATAACTGTCTCGTTGAAAAGATGACGATCAGAGAAACATATTCTATGATGCCTTCATTGCAATAACTTGGGTCGTCTTTATATTTCCAAGATGCAAAACAAAGCGCAAAACCCCCCACCACCCAACCCATCTAGCAATAACACTCATAAAAAATGACGTTGTCAGGATCGAGTTTGAACGGTATGTCCACAGCTCCAATCTTTTGCCATCTTTCACGCATATTTTGTTTCCCCCCAGGTTGTTAGTTTTCGCTTTCTTCTTCCCTACGTTGATCTTGGTGGTTTGTTTTCAAGTTCCTTGCTCATTGTAATATTTCATTTCATCAATCTTTGTGTTGTGAGTGAAGTAAGCAGGTTTTCAGCACCCCCCCTTTTTGATGCTTGTGCTTTCCTTGGAGCACCTGTTTCAGGATTGCAAGTTTGTGATTTTTTTTACAGCATGAGAAGCCTGCTGTTTTCGGCTACCATTCGGGTTTTTTTTGCTGCAGTTTGTGTTGAATGTGTTGCTCACGGTTTGTTGGACTGATGGCAGTGTCAGCGTGTGTTTTCTTCAGACGTGGTTTAACAATTGCTGTTGTTGGAGGCAGATTTTTATCATTTGTGATGCAGTACGCGAATACCCAGCTAAAGTCGGCCAGCCACAAGAGAGAGAAAGAGAGAGATTTGATTGATTGAAAAATTGTTCAAAATAAACTATTAGAGATAGATGGATTTTGTTTTTTGCCTGTTAATGTGTTGTCTCTGGCCTTTCTGAAAATATGAATAAGTCAAAAGTGATCATTTACGACATTAGCCTGGTTTTCCTGTGCTGCATCACATTTGTTCATTTTGTTATATTTCTTATTTTTTCCCCCTTGAATTGTATTTTCTTTGAAAGGGTAGTCAGAGGAAAGGGTTTAGGGTGTATCGTTTTTTTATATTCTTCAAAACTGAATGTATTTCATTTTCAAGTAAGGTTGGGTTTTTTCGTGGTTTGATTTGTTGATTTGGATGGTGAATTATTCAGGATGAGTAGATATGATATTAAACTTAAGGGTTGTCCATTTAATGCATTCTAAAAGGGGTGGGGTGGAGGAGATCTGAAAGATTTTGAACAACAGATTTGCCAGATTAGATGCCAGAATGATTGAAGTTTGATTTGTAGAGAAAGGAATTAATTTGATTCTGATTAAAAAACAAATCTGGTAAGATACCTCAAAGAAAATGTCTACTTTTGTGAAACCGCAGTAAAAAAAAAAAGTTTTTGCATTTTTACCTGTAACTCAGTGCAAGGGAGATCATTTGATAGAGAAGAGCTAAACAGATTGCTCTTACTGTCGATAGATTATCTTTTCTTCTTTCATGGGCAAACAAAAGTGGATATTTTAACTTTGGTTCTGGATGTTGTGTTTTGAAGTGTACACCTTGCACGCAGCATGCGATACTGTTGTTGTAATTGTGGTTTTTTGTGTCAGGATGCTGTGTGTCCATGGCTTTATCCACATTTACGACCGTAAAGGGACATAATCTAGTGTCAGAAAAGAGCAGAGAGGTTGCCCAGAGTGGCACAGTGGTAGCGCGTTCGCCTCGTGTCAAGTAAGCCCGAGTTCGAACCTGGTTACAGGGGATTTTTCCTCTCTCTTTACACTTGGCCTTTAACGGTCTGAACGTGGAGTCTTTCGGATGAGACGATAAACCGAGGTCCCGTGTGCATTTAGCACATGTTAAACCCAGTGGCAACGAAAAAGTTGTCATTTGCTCAAAATTTAACACCCCCCCCCCCCCCACCCCCTTTCCTTCCTCATTTGTCACACAAAAATCGCATGCCCCCCCCCCCCCCCCAAATTGTTTTAAAATATAAATTCACAGAGAATTTCACAGACGCCTCTGTGATTGTAAAGTACCCTAATACCTTCCCCTGTATAGATTATATTCTCTTGTGGACGAAAAATGTGGATTTTGCTAGATCATTGTTGTTGTCATTGTTGTTGCCAGTAGTTGTGGTGATAGGCCAGAGATGCTTACCGTCACGGCACGCTCGTAGTTATCCTGGAAAACACAAAAATTGGTTGCAGTGTTAAAACAAATATGATTATCTGGTGCCTTTTGCACCAGTAGACCAAAAATATCGCCAAGTGGTAGAATTTGAAACTGCCGAAATTGTGCACTGTATTTGAAGTTTTTGAGTGGCTTATGTCACTTCCTGTCTTTGTCTGTGCCTACAAAGATGGCGTCCAAAGGTGAACCGAAAAGCAATTGCAGGTTTTTTTCCCCAAAAAAGAAGCAGCTGTCATACTCATAGTCACGATGATAGTGTCAAATAATCCCAAACGTGCAAAAGGGCCATTCATCGTGCAAGAGAAGAAAACTGAAGATCAACTTTCTTACAACTTTGTGAACTTTGCTCTCGTGAATAGGCAAAGCAAGAGGAACGATATCGGTAATAGTAACTGGTAAATTGCATTTTCTTGGCATATTCCAGAAAATGAGGGTTACATTTTTGGGATTTTTTAATTTTAATCCCTTGACTGCCAGAGAAAATTAAAGAAAAAATCATTGGGTAAATCATGCCATAAAAAAGACAACTGATAGAGCCAATCTGGCAGAATGGTTTGCGGATATAACTCTTGACTGTGTTGGAGCAAAAGCCAGCATATCAGGGATATTCCTCTTCATCTGTGCATAATTTGTTTGGTGGCAGTCAAGGGGTTAATGGTTTTGTTCCTAAAAAGAAAACAACAACACGGGAACGAGTTCCTGATGTCGGTGCCGCCATGCTGGTTTCTCAAACGCGGTAGCATGGGTGAACTCCCCAAAATGAAAAAACCCTGAAACGAGACAGTTACAATGATGGACAAAGATAGTGAGTTTGAGTCCGATAAGCCTTGTAAAATGATTACATGGCCTTTGAAAACAATATGGCATCACCATGCTGTTTTCAAGATTCCAAGAGAGAGACTTCTAGGATAGATCAGCCAGGTTCAAAACACCCCAAATCGCTTGTGGTTGATTGTTTGGTTAGATCCCACGAGCGTATCCGAAATTGCAGGAGCCCTTTTTTCGCCCAACTTTCGTAGTTCATTGGGTAAGGGATAGGGTTAGAATCAGCTTAGGATTATTTTCATGCGACGGAGAGTTTGGAAGATGTTTAAATAACAGCAAGAACGTAAACCCTCTAAATTCAGTGTTGCCAGTCAGCTTTGCCGTAAACCATGGGAAATTCCTTTAAAAATGGCGACCTTTTAATGCCAAGTTCGCATTATGGTAACACTTCGAGCAGTTCTTTAGTTTCTTCAATTATAATTCTTTCATTCAGATGAAAATAATCCTAAACTGATTCTAACCCTATCCCTTACCTCTTGAAGTCCAAAAGTTGGGCGAAAAAGGCTCCTGCAATTTCAAATACGCTCGTAGGATTTAACCCATTTGGGGGGGGGGGGGATTAATTTTTTTTTAAAGAAAAAAAGTTCAGTTTCTGGTAAAAAAAAAAAAAAAAAAAAAAAAACAATGTAAAACTGAAAGAGTTGCTACCCATACGGTAGTCGCCGATGAAAATACTCTTCAGAATCGAACACGTGGTGTAACTTCTATGCTCATTCCCGGTATCCCAAATCCGCCATCGCCCGTTCCCGGGAAGGGTAGGCATCTCTGGTAGGTGCTGTGTGTTGTTGTCAGCGGTGTTGTGTTGCGTGTTGTGCTGTAGTACTAGTAGTGGTGGTTGCTGGCTTGCAGGTACCACCTGAAGGACGTGATAGTGGGCAAGATTTACTTCCTGCTGGTGCGCATTAAGATCAAACACATGGAGCTACAGGTCATAAAGCGGGAGACCACCGGCACAGGTATCGCCACACTCATGGGGGAATATGAATATGGGCGTGAAAAATTATAGCACGGAGAGAACCATGTACGAGCGTGCACTCCGCTCCGCGTGTCTACTGATATGCGAGGGGTGCCTGTGTACGCATGCACACATGCACATATATACACACATGGACAACATTTACACGCACGCACACACATACATGCAAGTACACAAGCACATATTCACCTTTATGCATACCCTCTCTCCTTTTTTCTCTCTTTTTTTGCGATCTAATATCACGTGTAGTGGATAGACGTTAAATGAAAGACACACACACACACACCCTGCAACATGTATGTACACATACACACACACACACATGCGCATGCGCATGCATACACAAATATGCACAGACACACATAATATTAGGCTAGGAGCATGCAAATGCTCGCAAGCATGCACAGGCGCACACATGCACAAAGAGTTCACATACACGCAGGAGTGTGCATGTGTGCACATGTAGCATGCACGCTCATGCTTACACACTCGTACATACATACACATATTCAACAAGCACACACACACATACGTGTGCGCCACATTCTTAACAGTCATAGAGACATTTTGAAAATAAAATATTGATGTTACCGGTAGTTCATAAGTCTCTACCAAAAAATTAAAAAAGAAAAAAAAGAAAAACAAGAACAGAGCTAAGCAAACCAAAACAGAAGAAAAATGTAATTGACGCAAAAACAAACTAAGAAAAAAACTATCACTATCAGATTTTATTTGATATAAGAATTTTAATGTGATGTGTGTGTTCTTACCAGTGTGTTCTGTTAGAATTTTGATTTTAAGTAGCAACATGTTGTATCTAGTCTGAATTTTATTTGTGCATGGTTTTGGGTGTTGTGACTCTGTGTTGTCTTGAAACAAAGTTAGTGTTGTCTTGAAAGAAAGTTAGTACAAATTGTAGAAATGACATCTGAAGTCGTGGTTACTCAGTCCAAACTTAATCAAAAGTATTAATGCGAGTCTCTTTGATGTCTTGGTTATCTATGTATGAATGTTGTTGGATGTCTTCAAGCCCCAAACCATTTGTGTGTGTGTGTGTGTGTATTTGGGAGTGTGTGTGATAGTGGGTTGGTTGGTTGCAACGGTTTTTCTTTTAGAAAAAAAAAAGGGAAATTACTCCAAAGAAAGGTCCTAAGTAGAAAAGTGAAATTGAGTAATGAATTATTCTGAATGTTGATAATGATGATGTATTTATAAGAATGTGCTAATGAAATTCTGCCTGTTATGTGTTTCTTTTGTGTGTAGGTATTATATGAGTAAGAGTGTGTGATATTACATGTGTGTGTTACTGTGTGTGTGTGTGTATCTGAACGTGCGTGTGTGTGACATTTTTTATTAAAATTATGTATACAAGAAATTATCTTTAAATTGTATGATGTATGCAAGAAATCATCTTTAAATTGTATGATGTATGCAAGCAATTATCTTTAAATTGTGCCCTCAGAATGCAGCTATGTGTTAATGTGTGTGTGTGTGTTGTTTTTTCTTTTTTCGTTGTTGTTAGTTTTTGTTTTATTTTTTAATGCTAAGATTCCCAGACAATGTAATAACCGGGTATGGTCAGAATGGTATGTGTCTGTTCTAGGGCCTAACACATTTAACGAGAACGAAACAATAGCCCAGACAATGTAATAACCCGGTATGGTCAGAATGGTATGTGTCTGTTCTAGGGCCTAACACATTTAACGAGAACGAAACAATAGCCCAGACAATGTAATAACCCGGTATGGTCAGAATGGTATGTGTCTGTTCTAGGGCCCAACACATTTAACGAGAACGAAACAATAGCCCAGACAATGTAATAACCGGGTATGGTCAGAATGGTATGTGTCTGTTCTAGGGCCCAACACATTAAACGAGAACGAAACAATAGCCCAGACAATGTAATAACCCGGTATGGTCAGAATGGTATGTGTCTGTTCTAGGGCCCAACACATTTAACGAGAACGAAACAATAGCCCAGACAATGTAATAACCGGGTATGGTCAGAATGGTATGTGTCTGTTCTAGGGCCCAACACATTTAACGAGAACGAAACAATAGCCCAGACAATGTAATAACCGCTGTTCTAGGGCCCAACACAAACGAGAACGAAACAATAGCCAAGTATGAAATCATGGATGGCGCACCGGTGAGGGGTAAGTACACAATTAAAGTAGTTGATTCGTTTATTTATTAATTTTGTAGAGATGTATGTTGATTTACTTGATAATACGTGAGCTAGTCGTTTTGAAATGAGTGTCTTGTTGCTGATAGTATGAATGGTGAGTGAAAGCGCATTGAGTTGCTTAGCAAGATTATGCGCTATATAAGCATTATTTATTATTATTATTATTGAAAATTTACACAGTTATGACAATCTTTGTACCTGGTCTTGTATTGGCCACTGCAACTAGGGTTATTAACGCCCTTGATGGCAAGAGTTAAGCCCTTGTTGATCAGTATCCAAAAGGGCATTCACTTTTGCAAAAGGCAGCCATTAAGTAGCCTTAAATAGGGTTATTGGCAAGAGTTATTCCCTTGTTTGGTCAGTACTCAACCATCTTCCCCCACCCACCAAGGGCATTCACTCTTGCAAAAGGTGTTCTTTGCAGTGGCCAATACAACTGTGTTGTTTGTAGACCAATCATGAAAACAAATTTTTGAAAAGCTGTGAAACCAACTTCTTCTTCTGTGTTCCCAGGCCGTAATGGGTGTAGTATGTATGTCCGCTTTTCAGTTTTCTCTGGTCTCCCTGCTGCATGCAGCCAATTCGTTCCGACTTTTGAGGATGAAACCAACAAAATCTTGTTTTGGGCTGTTTACTTTTACGTGTTTAAAAATTGAAAATGCGTTTTACCCTTTTGGAATCGTTTGTATATCGTTCAGAAATTCCATAACAAAATTGTAGCATATGATTTGAGTGAAGAAAGCTACCATTTGATTCTGTCATGTGTGCATGGGTGCAACTTTTCCTGGTATACGAGGATTTCCTGTTTTTTAATTTTACCAGAAAAGGAATTTCCCTGTTGTTGTTTTTTTGTCAAACAAGATCTTTGTGTGTCGACTGTATTTTTTAAACACTTTAAAATAAGCATTTGTATAAATTGTGTAAAAAGCAAACCAAAATACCTTCATAAATCAATTTTTTTTCTTCAGCTGCTGGGGGGCATTACACCTAGATCCCAGCCTTTCAGAGTTTTTCATTTTGTGTAGTTGCACCCATGTGAGTGTCTATGAGGCTTCCCCTTACTCCCCCTCCTTGAGTCAGTATTGATAAGTCAAGTATTGTGTTGCATTCTAAAGAGTTTGTTGGCCAGGGGCGTCATAGCTGCACAGTACTTCACAGTTCCATGTTCGTACTAGTACTACCGTAGCAGACATGCCTACCGTCACGGGTTATCCGTATTTGGTTATCCGTATTTGTTACAGAAATGTATTGATTTTGGCAGTGTGTTCTGAAAATACGGAAAACAGGCGCATGTTACGGGAAAAATAAAAACAACTTACGATGCCGGCTGGTGGTTTAGCGTCTGCGAGAGAGAGATATGTGGGAAAGCAATACCGAAAGCTTAACAAAAGTCATCCCCGAAGTTTTCAGAGAGCTTTTCAACCAATCGTCTTTCACCAAGGTCTAGCCAAAATTTGACCGACTACGCGCTTGGCAGCTTTAAGCGTCGAAGTGCATGAATTCCATGAAGATGGATGCTGGACAGAAGCTGTGTTCCTGAAAATCATGCTCTGTTACTGATTTTGAGTGCGAGTGTTCCTGACAAGCAAATTTGGGGGTAGGCATGTCTGCCGTAGGTGTTCACTACCAGACCTTTGTTCATAGTCTTCACCCGTCCAACCTAGGGAAGGCTGTTGGTGTGTTACGTTTCAAGCTAAAGCACAGGCTCTAACCGTATCCAAACTGCACCCTTCATTCTAATTCTCAGGCATCAGAATTGTCTGAAGTCCAATCTTCTGGTAAAAGGGCCATCAAAAAAAAGAAGAAAAAAAGGCCATCAAAGTCCCAGACTGAAGAGGGATAATAGTGAAACGAGTTCCCAGCATCATCAAAAGGGCTTAAATATAGTGAGAAATCGCTTTAAAATGCTATTTAATGGAAAAGATAACACTGAATAAACAGGCATGGTAGACCTCCGCGAATCGCGGAAAATCCGCGAAAGTGAAATTGACAACAAAAAAACACACACAAAAAGCCAGGGTAAAAATTCGCTTTCGGGTTAGGATGAGCCTAGGAATATTTTCATAAAATTGAAATAAATAGACTTGAGATTGAGGGTCCTAAACATGAAGGGTGCGTGTGACTAAACTACAACTTTGCCGAACACAGACGCATTGCAAAACGTAGACACGAAGTGGTAATGTGTAGAACTGTGGAACGCCCACCCATCAACTGTTGTGTGTGTGCAGGGGAGTCGATCCCCATCCGCCTGTTCCTGAGCGGCTACGAGCTGACCCCGTCCATGAGGGACATCAACAAGAAGTTCTCTGTGAGGTACTACCTCAACCTGGTGCTGGTGGATGAGGAGGAGCGGCGGTACTTCAAACAGCAGGTCAGTCACTGGTGTAAGCTCCCCCCGGGGGTCTTTTGTACAAATAGTTCCCCCACCTTCTGGAAGTTCTGTGCTGTGTAGAGTGGCACAGTGGTAGCACGTTCGCTTCGTGTCAAGTAAACCCGAGTTCAAACCTGGGTACAGGGGATGTTTCCTCTCACTTTGCACTAGGCCTTGCGATCTGAATGTGGAGTCTTTCGGATGAGACGATAAACCGAGGTCCCGTGTGCTCATGCACTTAGCACACGGTAATCCCAGTGGCAACAAAAAAGTTGTCATTTGGTCAAAATTAAACCTCCCTTCCTCATCAGTCACACAAAAATTGCATGCAAAAAAAAAAAGTTCAAAAAAAAAATCTGGCTGCGACACGCTCTCCAGGTGGGAGCAACCCGAATTTCACAGAGACGCCTCTGTGACTATAATGTACCTAACCTAACCTAACCTAATCTGGTAACTTCATCTAATCTGCCTCTCTCTTTTACTCTGCCCTTTTCCTTGCTTTGTGTCATCTATCTTTCTGAATTTTTGGCCCATTCTCCTGCCTTTAAAAAAAAAAAAAAAAATCTTCCGTATAGTTTTCTCCTTTGAGCTTCTACGAAATCGGAATGTGTCGGCTGAATGCAGGGAGAAGACCAGTAAAAACTGGAAAACGGACACATACGTACCTTACCCATTGTGGCCTTATGGCCTGGGAATGCAGAAGAAGTAGAAGTGGTGTAAGCCGTGGGGGCACAGGATCTTCTTCTTCTTCTGTGTTCCCAAGCCAACAAAAGGCCATAATGGGTAAGGTACGTATGTGTCCGTTTTCAGTTTTCACTGGTCTCCCCGCTGCGTACAGCCGACACATTCTGATTTCGGAGGAGCTCAAAGGAGAAAATTGGAAGATTTATTTTGGAAAAAAAGGCAGGAGAATGGGCCAATAAGTCAGAAAGATAGTAGATGACAGTAAGCGAAGGGAAAAGGCAGAGTCAAAAAGAGTGACAGATTAGAGGAAATTACAAGCACAGAAGTATTTTTACGAAAAAGCCCCCCCCCCCCCCCTGATATCCCCACGGGGAGAGTCTCGTGGAAGGGGCGGGGTGGGGTCGTCCAGCTAGCCGTATGGAGGCACGAGGCATCCACCCACTGCTCCTCGCTCAGGATTAAATCAATGTGCTGCTGTCTCAGTGTGTCAACTGTCACCCTCATTGTGTCCCCCTTTCAGTATTTAGGCCTTAACCCCTTCCCTGCCCAGCCCTATGTCTATTACTGGTGTGTGATGTCATTGATGATGTCATAGTCCTGGATGGACAGTTTTTGGTTTCGACAAGTCAGGAAAAATACATCTCTAGACCATTTTCTCAGATGGAGTCTAACAGGTCTCTTTTTAAATCGTGTAATTAACCCTTTCACCGCCATCCATTTTTCAGCCCAAAATTGCCATTAAATTTACCTAGGTAGAGAATGAAATCCATCTGCAGTATTGGGGATTCTTCTGTGACATATATAAAATAAGGTCTATCCTTACTTCCCAAAACTAAGACAACAGGGTCTTTGGATAATAGACCCCAATTTGATGCCTTTTAGTGACATAGGTGTTCAATCACTGTGGTGCTAAAATGCGACTTTGGCGATGAAAGGGTTAAGAAAATCAATAATTTCTGTTTTCCTCAGGCAATGAAGGGGTTAAGGACAAAGGAAGAAGAATGGGTCAATATTTACAAAAGAAACATGGGGGGAAAAGAGCCTTTTAGCATTATTCTGATGTCATGCTGAACATTCTCTTTGAAATATTTACCTCACAAAGGGGTACATTTCTGTCTCTGCAGAAGTCGACATTTGCAGTGGAAGCGTAGGAGAAAGTATCACCAAATGTAATTTTGTAGATCTTTGACAACGTTGTTACTAGCTCATAAAATAGGTGTTTGACTCTCTGTGAGTGTCTGTGCTTGCGTGTGTGTGTGTTTGTATGCGTGTTCATCCCTCTGTGTGTGTCTGTTTGTATGTGTGTGCATCCCTCTGTGAGTGTGTGAGTGTGTGTGTGTTTGTATGCATGTGCACGAGTGAAAGTAAAACATTCTCTCAATCCTGAAATGACACGTTAAATCTTCCCAATCCTGAAGTGGTGACAACATTAATTGAAAACAATTCCCAAAGTGCATATCTGTCTATGCAGGATGGGTGGGGGATAGTGTTAGAATTGTATATCTATCATCCCTTGTTTGAATCTGCCATCATCGATTTTGGCAGAAATGTTTGATTTTATAAGAACAGTGGTTCCGAATGACAAGATGGCCGATCCTGAAGACTCTTTGTCATGCTGCTATCTCAAGCATACTCCGCACGCACACAACTTATTCTTTTTACAAACAGCACAATTGAAGATCCTATCATACCTAGTTGAGGTGAGGTGTAGAGTGGCACAGTGGTAGCGCGTTCGTCTTGTGTCAAGTAAACCCGAGTTCGAACCTGGGTACAGGGGATTTTTCCTCTCACTTTGCTCTAGGCCTTACGGTCTGAACGCGGAGTCTTTCGGATGAGACGATTAACCGAGGTCCTGTGTGCCCATGCACTTAGCACACGTTAAACCCAGTGGCAACGAAAAGTTGTCATTTGGTCAAATTTTACCCCCCACCCCCCCTTTCCTTCCTCATCAGTCACACAAAAATTACATGACAAAAATAATAAAATGGGTAGCGTGCCTCTGGCTGCGACGCGCTCTCCAGGTGGGAGCAACCCGAATTTCACAGAGACGCCTCTGTGACTATAACGTACCTAATACCTAGTTGACACTCTTTCTACCAGCTTTTTCGATCGTGATTTGAGGAGCATGCCGGAAGTACTTTCACCCACGTGTTTGTTCGCTGTCTGCAGGAGATCATCATCTTCCGCAAGGCGGACAAGGCGCGGAGGAACTACCAGCAGGCCCTGCAGCACCACACGCCCGTCAACCCCCCTCCCTCCTTCGCCGCCCCCACCCCCACCCCCCTCCTCCATGGCCCGGGCCAAGGACACCCACAGCCAGGACAGCCCCCACCAGCACAACAGCGTGGACGAGGAGGAGGAGGAGGAGGAGGGGGACAACTGACCTTCACCCCTCCCCATCCGCTTCACCTCCCCTCCCACCTGTCATTTAGTTTGGTTCATTTTTTTTCTCAACTCAAAGCGTGATTGTGATCAGTTGGGGGCGTGTATGAGTTGAGATTAAAAGCTGGTGTAGATGAAAGCTTTGTTGCGTGTGTTTGGAGTGTGTGTATTTGGAACTGGACGCAAGGGGAAGAAGATACGTTTGCGCGATTCATTATGTTCGACAAACTTTTTTTTTGTGCGAGGGATGTTTTCTTGCCTGTGTGAGTATATACGTTAAGAAGAAAGTGTTTCAACTTGTTAAGAATGTACGATGAAAATTGCTTGGTTCCTGTTTTATTTGTTTGTTCTTCTTCTTGACTGTGCATGGTCACAATCAATACGTTGATTAGTTTGCCATGTTTGTTTTAACTGATTAATAATGTATGATGAAATTTACTCCGTTGTCCTTGTGCCGGGATTACGTGTCAAATGTTTTTTTGATGTTTTATTTTTTAAAACTTTGTTAGTCTTTCGCAGTAATGTTTTGCCATGGTAAATAGGGAGTAAGGAAGTATTAATTCTGCCTATAATAAATTCAATTTAAATTTAGGACCTTGCGCAAGAGAAATGAAATGAATGGAGTTGTAGATTTTTAGCAGCGTGATTGTGTGTGCGTGCGCTTTACTTGAAACTGGAAGTGACGCATCTTTACGTTTGGTCAGGTGTCGTGTTTAGACAAATACTCACTGATTTGTAGAAGATATAAACAGCATTTTATTTCCTGCTTATTCAGAGTAAGGGGGGAAAAAAACATTGCCCAAGAAGCACACATGGTTTTGCATAGCATGTTGGTTAAAAGCTGAGGTGGTAACCAGGTTGGGTTTTTTTACTATAAGGGAGGTAATTTATGGAAGTAGACATATTTTGTTGAAGTTTTGTCCTTATTCTCCCATATCTGAAGAAATGTGAACGTTGTCATGCTTATTACTGTAAAACTAGGCTCCAGATGTGCTCACAATGTTTTTCACTCACTTACAATTTTGGGGAGGGATGGGGGTAGGTATGTGTTCTTAATGCTGGCTAGTGTACTGCCTTTTCTCCAATCCATGTTGATCACACACACACACACACATTTTGTGCTTTGTTGCTTGCGTTTTGTCATGCTGTCAAATCTCTCTTATTCTATGTGGACTTTGTTGTTAAGTTTAGAGCTAGGTCTAAGTGTGTGAGATTTAAATGCTGCGTGTATCTGTATCCTATGTTTACCCCCCCTGCAAAACCACCACGCATCGCTGTGTCGCTATGTTGTGTGAAATTATTGCCACGTTGCTGAGCAAACTATTTCTTCCTCAGTTTGCAGAGTTGTGTCAGATTGATGCCATGTTAAAGGGCCACCCTGACGGATGAGTTTTTGTAAGAAGCACGTCCAGATCACCAGGAAAACACCCTTTACAGAGATTGCAACACTCGCTTTCCTCTGGTTTTCTAGAAATCAAACCGTCAAATCGGCGATTCCTCCTTGGCGGAGGTGCTGGAAGTCAAATTCTTTCACCCAAAGAGAAAGCGTGTGCCGTCTCTTTTCTAATGGCCACCTGCGTTTAGACCAAATCGTTTGCACGAAATTTTCGCAATACAAGCCTTTTTTAAATTTTATACATATGTGATGCAGCACAGGAAAAGGAGGCTAAAGTCGGGCAGCCACAAGAGAGAGAGAGAGAGAGAGATTTGATTGATTGAAAAATTGTTAAAAATAAACTATTAGAGATAGATGAATTCAGTTTTTTTGCCTGTTAATCTGTTGTCTCTGGCCTTTCTGAAAATATGAATAAGTCAAAAGTGATCATTTACGACATTAGCCTTGTTTTCCTGTGCTGCATCACATATTATCTAAAGGAGTTTTGCTCACAACAAAGGAAACAGCTCCTTTTTTTTTTTTTTACTGCACTACAAAAAAAGAAACCGCTTCAACCACAATGAGTGACCTTCACCCACCCCATCCAAAATGGCTACTCTCTCCAGCATCTCCGCCAAGGAGGAATCGCCGTTTTGACGGTTTAATTTCCAGGAAACCAGAGCAAAGTGAGTGTTCCGATCCTTGCAAAAGGCTGTCTTTCTGGTGATTTCGACATGTTCAACAAATTGATTTCCTCTTAGCTGCACATTTTTCACTGTGTTTAGGAAATGAATGTCATGATGCTGAGGAGGGGTGTTATCCCTCCCCAGCGGCTAAGGATTTTTTAGAATGTGTATTTTAGTGTGTAAGATATGTGTGCATTGATTTGTAGGGAGCTGTGCCGGGTTTTGTCCATTGTCGTGTTTTTCTTGGGTTTCTGTTTATGTGTGCACAATTTTACTTTCATGGTTGACTGCAAAATTATTGTTTTGAACTGTTTTGTGTTCAAAGGAGTTGACTGTGTTACACTTTTGGGTGGGGGTGTTCACAAAAGTATATTTACATTCACATCACACAGTGTAAGGATATGTATATGCCTACATTCACATCCAGTTGTTGTTAAAAGTATATTTATGAAATTTTGTATGCTATTTTTTAACTTTTGTGGTTGATGAAGTAAAATGTATGGTTATATTGACATTTAACATAATAAATATCAAGTGATAACGAGAATTGACCTGAGTATGTTTTGGCCCAGTTTATTGAATAGATTACTTTTGTGTAGAGTGGCACAGAGGTAACGCGTTCGCCTCATGTCAAGTAAACCCGAGTTCGAACCTGGGTACAAGGGATTTTTCCTCTCACTTTGCACTAGGCCATGGAGTCTTTCGGATGATACGATAAACCGAGGTCCCGTGTGCCCATGCACTTAGCACACGTTAAACCCAATGGCAACGCAACAGTTATTAAAATTTACTCCCTCACACCCCTTTTCCTTCCTCATCAGTCACAAAAATTGCATGCATAAAAAAAATTGGGTGGCGCGCCTCTGGCTGCGACGCGCTCACCAGATGGGAGCAACCCGAATTTCACAGACGCCTCTGTGACTATAAAGTACCTAATACCTAATTCTGCAGATATGAGCATTTACGTGCACACATTGATATGTAAATGTATAAGTAGAAGCAGATTTGGGACCTAAAAGGAATGAAGCTCAAGATGGACTGGAGAATGTGGCAGTAAATTGATTTTTAAAATTCTAAGAACGGCATTGCAAAGAACCTCAGACAAGCCACATCAGTCTATAAATTATACGAACGACATTTAAAGTTTTACGTCCTCTTGACCCGAAGGGCACATATGGGACATTGTTTATAAATTATACAAGTAAGAACTGTGACTTAACAGAATAATGAGAAATATCACTGCAGAAGTTGTGTAATGTTTGTGACACGCTTTTTGGAACAGATTTTAACATTTACTCTTACCATTATTTATTTATTTAAAGAAGTAGGGGTTCTGTTATTGGAGAATTTAAAGCTTTTTCTAGTGTTAGGAATACAGACTTGGATTCCACAGATGTGATTTCAGTTCTTGCATGTACTGTGTGTATGTCAGAGTCTTGCAGTGAGACTTTGTTCTAAATAATCACGATTTGATACCATCACAAAAAAATATTTATATATTATTAAAGTGTCAAATCAAAGTTTAATATAATGTTAAGAAAATTTGTTGCATGTGCTGGCATTGACAGAAAATGTTACGAAGGAATAATTGATCAATAAAAAACAAATATGGTTGAAACATGATTGGATGTTGTGCTTACGTGTGTGAGGTAGGTGTACAGAAACTTGTTAGTGGCTTTTCGTTTTAAAACATCGTTATTTGAACGATAATTTTGTGGTAGAGGTTTCACTCACCGCAGAGGGTATTTATGTTCTCAGAAGTAAAATAGATGCTGTTAGGTATTCCATTTCATTTTATCTGCAGTGGTATTACTCCCAAGAGTCTCGTGTCGTTCATTCCGAGTCCGAACTCGCAGCCACACTGGTTCATTAGGTCATCGAGTCAGAAAGCAGGTCATAAAGAGATGCTGTTGTGTGTTTCTAATTCCATTTTTTTTAATATAGTGAACAAGGTCTTTTTCTGTGTGTACAACAGACAACTTTTTTCTTTCTTTTTAACCTAGAAGTTATTCCTGGTTGTCTTGTGTAGCATTGTTGAAACTTTCCTTGTATTGTTTCTGCCAGTTGCTTTTGACACTTTTACGAAATAATTGAAAGCACAAAAGCAAACCTGAATTAGTATTTTTCTGTGTGTACAACAGACAACTTTTTTCTTTCTTTTTAACGTAGAAGTTATTCCTGGTTGTCTTGTGTGGCGTTGTTCAAACTTTCCTTGTATTGTTACTATCAGTTGCTTTTGACACTTTTATGAAGTAATTGAAAGCACAAAAGCAAACCTGAATTAAGTCAGCAGTTGAATGTCCTTTTTTTCTTTTGACAAAAATGTTATGTGAATCAAATCAAGTGTAAACTGGTTGTGGATTTGAAATGCTTTGTGTGGTTATTTTAGTTTCATCTACATTTTTTTTTAAACATCTTGTGAGATGTCACACAAGTGAATCTATTAAATAAACTTTTTGAAATCCAGATTCTCATCTTATGAAAACGAGTTTAAGAAAAAAATCTTCATCAAAATGTTTGCCTTTAAAATGAACATTTTCCCACCCACCCCTTGTCTCATATACTGCTTGTTGTGGATTGCCAGCACACAGCTCAGCAGTTTGTTCCTTAAAATGTTGTTGGCTTACCCTGGCTAAAAGACTCCAGGGATCATTCCAACAGCGGAAGCACTTGAACACTATGGTACATAGATGAGAACATTACGTGTGCATGGGTGCTCCTGGGAAATTTCAAAAATCCTGCAAGGGGGCGGCCCCGGCAGAGTGCAGGGGCAGCGCACACAGACGCATTTACTGAGCACTTTTTTCACCCCTCTAGACAAGTACAAGTGCTACATTCCTTTGAATATAGCAAATGCTTATATAGGCCCTTTTTATTGTACAAGTGTGTGTGTGAGAGAGAGAAAATCGTTGCTTATCAAATTCTAGGCAATTACAAAATCGTGCAAGGAGCATCCATGCGCGTGTGACCGTTTTTTTTATTATTACTCCACCACGTGGACAGCCACACTCCGTCTTCTGGGGAGTGGTCCTTAAATTATTTCAAAGTATATGTATCATGTACATTGAAGAAAACCGTCTTTGAAAAAATATTCTTTTAAAATTGCTTGGATTACACACAGCCTCCTCCACCCCATCCTACCCTCCTTTCCCTGTTTGAGTGATGTGATCAAAAGATTTATTTTACAACCACCCCACCCCCGAGCGACGAGGCGCGACGAAAATGGTGTTTTACGTCCTCTTGGTCTGAATCAGACACATATGGGACATTTGTAAATACAAATATGGTGGGAACAATACTGGAGGCAGTGCGAAACCAGTAAAGTCCCGATTTTAAAAATTAATACAGATAGCTGTAGCGGTGACCACACCTCGGTTAAACCTCATCGGCTATGGCACCGCCACAAGTAGTATGACATAATAACCCACCCCCTCCAATCATGCGTCCTTGTTTAAACCACCGCTGTGTGCATGTCTGCTTTTTCATTTCAATTTTTTTAACCCTTTCACTACCAGCCATATTTCAGCCCAAACTTTCCATTAAATTTACCTGGGTAGAGAACAAAATCATCTGAAGCATAGGGGATTCTTTTGACATATATAAAATAAGGTCTATCCTTACTTCCCAAAACTAAGACAAAGGGGTCTTTGGATAATAGACACCAATTTGATGCCTTTTAGCGACATAGAAGTTAAATCATTGTGGTGCTAAAATGCGACTTTGGTGGTGAAAGGGTTAAAAAGGCTTGCCAGTTACATCTGGGATAGTTTTCTAATGGTGGAATCAAATTTGTTGGTATGCATGATGCTTGCAAGCTGTAGTTATGTGAGGCTGACCAAGCTTTTTGTGTGATAATAAAAGATGCATTTATTGTAATATTCAATGTTCTTTTTCTTGGGAGTGCAAAGAAAGGGGTCATTTCAATGGGTGATATTTGTGTGTTTTGGGGATGTTTTGAAGGGAATCATGTGTGCTTTCAAAGAATAACCCTAGGTCTAGGAACAATTTTTTTATCAACTTCTGGAAACAATAATTTACTAGAAAAGTACTTAGTACAGTGGAACCTCCCTTATAAGACCTCCCATAGTACAGTGGAACCTCCCTTATAAGACCTCCCATAGTACAGTGGAACCTCCCTTATAACTCAATATAAGACTCCCTCCCATATAAGACCTACTTCTGAGACATTGCCCCTGTGTTTATTAAAATTACCTCCCTTTAAGACCTCATTTTGGATGATTTTTGAAGGTCTTATAAGGGAGGTTGCACTGTACTGTATTTCTCTAACCCCCTGTTATTACACGCACCTGAATGGCTTTTCAACCTGTTGCCTGTATGTTTGAATTTCCTTTTCGAGTGAACCTCATCAAAAATGATCAGTAGGAGATTGCATCATGACAGTACATTAAAAGTTGTTTTTTGTTTTTATTTGGGTGGTAGGTGGTGGGTGAATGCAGAATATGTAACATTGATCTTTTTAACCCGTTGAGCATCACCTGACTAAATAATTATTTGGCTTTAACCCTCTTGCATTTATTCCGCCCAAAACCGCCCGTCCGGAAGTTGCCTCTGTGTATTCAAGCCGCCCAAAACCGCCCGTAGCTTGCCCCCACTCCGAGACCCCCTCTGGCATTTTCATCACGCTCTAAGTTCTGGCTTGTTATACTCGCACTATGAAGGAGCTTCTCACTTGCAATGATGTGATAGTAACTGTATGGCACTCTGTGTGCTTCAGAAGACAGATTTTCCTGAAAATGTAAGAATCCGAACACTGGAAGAAGCTTTGTCTGTAACAAAGGCGAATGCAAGAGGGTTAAAAAAAAAAAAAAAATCTAAACCTTAGAGGCTTTAAAGGGAAGCGCTTGCCTTGTATCATAAAACTAGCTCACACTCTTTCCGTTTAATGAATTTGCTTCAAACTGTTCAGATAAAAACCTGTATTGACAATGTTTCAGTGTGTGGTAAATGACACACATTCGTAGTTCAGGTACTTTGTTTTAATAACACATTCTCAGGACGAGTAATTTTCTCAATTCTGTGACACTGCGTAGTCCAATTTGATTGTTACTCATGATGTCTTAGGAAAATGAACATGAACTGCAACTAGCTTTTGAGCAACGGAGTTCAAATAACAACAAAATCCGAAATCATGTGCTATACTTAAAATAAATTCGCTCAGAGTACCAGATGCAAGTTTTGGGAATGACACTGGCGACTGCTGATCCCTGATGTGACAATTGTCCAAGAAGTTGTTGTTCCCTGGCTTAACCTTTACCAGACTTCCCGGGTCGCCCACTACCCATTGACAAAAAAAAAATGTTATATCTCTAAAACTATTTAAGCAATCTTCATGAAATTTCATGACTTTGTCAAAAACGTAAATGGCTTTAAGTGTGTTAAATTTCATTAATGTGTATAAAATATAAATGACGTAATATGATGCGTCATTTTAACATACTTGTCCAGATGGCGCGGGTCTCCTACGACCCATACTTTAAAGAGCAGAAATGTCACTGCAGTGCATCGAGTATGGGTCATGGGAGACCCGCGCCATCTGGAGAAGTATAAACACATGGTGACTCTTTGACGAGTATGGGTCCTGGAAGACCCGCATCATCTGGAGAAGTATAATCACAAGCAACATCCAGTAAAGGTTAAAGACTCCAGGGATCATCCCAACAGCCGAAGCAACTGAACACTATGGTACAAATGCACCAGCTAGGGTCAAAGGGATGAGAACATCACGTGTGCAACCGTTTTTGATTACACCGCCATGTGGGCAGCCACACTCCGACTTCGGAGGATATTGTCCAAGAGAATGTCCCCTGGGATCTTTCATAAAAAATAGTTCCACTACCTTCTGTACTTGTAACTTCCCTAATCTACCCCTCTCTGCCTTTTTTCAAAATCTTCCAAATACTTTTTTCCTTTCGAGTTCCTCTGAAAACGGGGTGTCAGCTCTACGCAGCAGGGAGACCAGTGAAAGCTGAGGACTGGATTCATACGTACCTTGCCCGTTGTGGCTATATGGCCTGGGAACACAGAAGTCCAAGTGAATTTAGGAACTTTCCAAACAGCTTGCTTTTGTATTGTGATCGTTCTTTGGCCAATAAAGTCAGTATTCTTTGGGAGACAAAAAAAAGTGACCAAGGGGCAATAGCATTAGCAAGGTCTGAAAGCATTAGTTGTCAAGTTTTTCTTGTAACTAGAATATATCACCTTGCTTGAATATATGTCCAAGTGCTGTCTCTGAATTGGATCAAGTAGATTTTGTTAAATCAGACGATTAACAGTTATGTTCAACTTTGTCTACCCCTTTCTTTGCAAATACTTTGGGAGATCCTGGGGGTGTGTGTGTGTGTGTGTGAGAGAAGCCTGTTATCAATCATGAAATAAGGGAATCATGGATTCCCATCCTTACTGTGCTACTCGATTATAGTTAAAGGTGGACCCTGACAGATGAGTTTTTGCAAGAAACACACCGAGATCACCATGAAAACACCATTTACAGAGATCGCAACTCACTTTGCTCTGGTTTCCTAGAAATCAAACCGTCAAAGCGAGTGTTCCGATTTTTGAAAAGGCTGTCTTTCCTGGTGATCTCAACGTGTTCCTTGCAAAATCTCATCCGTCAGGGTCCACCTTTAAGAACCGATTTTTCATATCACAAGTGGTGCATGAAACAGACGAAGACTAAACCAAATCAACCTTTAATTTTATATTTTGGAGATGTCTAATTCAATTATTATTAGTCTCAAATGTTATTACATTCGTTTCTAAGTCTTGAAGCAATTGAATAGCTAAAAAAAAGGCCACCTGTGAAGAGGCATTCCTTAAATGTAGTCAAGCAGAATTTAACCCTTTCACCGCCAATGTCGCATTTTAACACACTGATTTAACACCCATGCTACTAAAAGGCATGAAAGTTGGATCAGTTATCCAATATCCTTATGCTGTTAATTGTGGGAGATAAGGAAATGATTTATTTGATGCATGTCATTGGGGGATTCACAGTACTGCAGATGCCAACTTTTCTTTACCTAGGTAAGTTTGAGAGACAATTTTGGATGAAAAATGGCTGGCAGCGAAAGGGTTAAGTGAACTATCGTTTAGGGGTTTAATATGCTGCACTTAGTATTTAACAGTGTTTAGTTCTTAAAAATCATTGCACATTGTCTTTGTTAATCCCAGTGTAAAGTGTAAAGGTGTCCGTAATAAAATCACAGCTAAACTTGTGATTGTGTGCTATTGTGAACAATTTGTGAAGGTGCATCGAGCATGCCTGCAGAAAAGAATGTAGTGACAGCAATCGCTAGATACAGTGGAACCTTTATTCAGGCATCAGAATTGTCAGAGGATCAAGAATTTCTGACAGAGGATTGGCTTCTCCTGTCAGAGGTTTTGCCTTTTTATTCAGTGTTATCCTTTGTGTTAAATAGCATTTTATCACTTTATTAAGCCTTTTTGCTGTTGTTGGGAACACATTTCAGTGTTGTCCCTCTTCAATCTGGGGCCTTGATGGCCCTTTTACTGCGGTTTTCAGAGGATTGGACTTCAGACTATTCTGATGCCTGTTTATTAATACTCTAAGATGACCCAAAAATTGATCAGCAATTGTTCCCCCTTCATATCCAGACTACTGAGTGTCCACCTCCCTATTAAGACCTTTGGCTCATTTTTGAGTCTTAATAGGGAGGTTCTGCTGTATATGAAAACATTTTGACTTGCCTTTTTCAAAGCAAAAGTAACGTTAGGGAGTATATATATATATATATATATATATTTTTGTTTTTTAACCCTTTCAGTTTCACCGCCAGCCATTTTTCAGCAAAAAAATTCCATTAAACTTACCTGGGTAGAAAATCTGTCTAATATTGGGGATTCCTCCGACATTTAAAGTAAGGCCTATCCTTACCTCCCAAAATTAAGAGAATAGGGTCTTTGAATAGCAGACCCTTTTAGTGACATGGGTGTTAAATCATTGTGGTGCAAAAATGCAACATTGGCGGTGAAAGGGTTAAACATGCCTTGAATTATGATGGGAATTTTTGAATCGTGATAGAAATTTAGGTAGTTAATTTTCATAGGTGAAAATGTTTTGTCATGGTATGTTTGACATTCCACAGATTTTCTGGAATGGTGATGCATGGTTGGAATATTCTAATTTCTATGCCCATTTGATTTTTCACTAAATTTATTCATGCGTGTGTTTGAAATGGAAAAGAGTTGGTGTGCAAATAGATGTAGCAAATCTGTAACTAGAATGCAAAATGATGTGGAGGGTATGCAGTGCAATGGAACTGAACCGATTCTTAGCTGGGTTTTTTCTCTCTCTGATATCCTTATTGTACTTTGTATAAATCCTTTGTACAAAATCAATCTTGTGATCATTTCAGAATAAAGTCATGTCATACTGTGTGCGATGGACTTCCAGTCTTCTGAATTTTGTCACGATGTTGTGACAGTCACGAATGGAAACAAGACAGAAAGCATGTAAAAATACCAACAGTGGCTAATAAATACAGAAAACACACACACCAAAACATTGCACCATTTTTTTCCAAGACGAAATGAAATCTATCTTTAGATAGTCCATTGACGTATTATTGAACCTATTACAAAAACTAATAACTTGTATCAAACAATGACTGCAGAAATATATAAAGGGGTTTTTGCTTTTTAATTTCTGCAGTCTTTTTTTTAATACAAGTTAGTTTTCATACCAAGTTCAATAATATGTCAATGGACTATCTAAAGATAGTCCGTTTTGACTCCAAGCCATCATAAATATGTCCTCTCGGCCTGAAACAAGGCATTTTTGGCAGTTTATACATGTACTGGGTCTTTGGGTGAGAACCACCTCAACAAGCAAGTTGTTTTTACTCACAGAGAAATGGACACTTATTACAGTGGAACTTCCCTTATAAGACTCCTTCCCACATACAAGGGTGCAACTACACAAAATGAAAAAAACCTGAATGGCCGGGGTCCAGGGGTAATGTCCCCCAGCAGCTGAAGCAAAATGATTTATGAAGGTATTTTAGTTTGCTTTTTCCACAATTTATACAAGTGCTTATTTTAAAGTGTTTTGAAATACAGCAGACGCACATAGATCTTGTTTGACAAATTTAAAAAATAGGAACTTCCTTTTCTGGTAACATTCAAAAACGACCTACTTCTCTGAGACATTGCCTTTCTTTGTAAGTATTAAAATTACCTCCCTTATAAGACCTCATTTTGGATGATTTTTTAAGGTCTTATCAGGGAGGTTCCACTGCATAGTTACAAAGTAGGAGTACAGAAAGTTAATTGCCATGCTGTTCTGTTGAACAAAGATCTAATTCAAACGGAGATTTTAGCGCAACTTCATACGTGATACGCCATTTTCACTTCATGCATTCACACAAGTTCGCCACTCTTGTTACATGCAACAATTAAATCAGAGTTTTGTTGCTTCACAAATTTATTTTACAAATTTGTCACCCTTTTCTCTTTGTTGCTGCCTTTCTTCTTACTCCTGAAACGAAACAAAAAAATCAATGTAAATTTTTAAACAACAAAAAATCAATGTACATCTTTGAGCAATCATTCTTACAGTTGACAATTGCAAACTATTGACTAAGAGATTGAGAAACAGTTTCAATCTAATGCCTAGTTAAAATAAAAACAGTAGGGTGCTTAACATTTCCAGCTTGAAGCACAAAGAAACTCCAGAAGAGTTGGCAAGCAGAGCTGACGATCTTCAGAAGTCGATCCTCGTGAAATCCATGCTCATCAAACATTGTCTTCACATATTCTATGATGTTCCATGGCAAAGCAACAAAACGTTTAGCAAATATCATATAGTAAAAAGCCAAATGTCCATAATCCGTGTGACGTCGAAACCACGAAATAAAATAACTCCGCCGTTTTTCGAGGATTCCTTCAAATTTGCTGGAGCATCCATGTAAATCGGGCCGATGGCAAACAGCAGGGCGTTTGATATTTCGTGGTTGAAGCGCAAAGAAACTAACTCAAGGATCCGCTGGCAATCAGAAGCCCGTATCTCCTCATGAAATCCATGCTCATCAAACGTGGCAGGACAGCTGTTCATGATGTTCCATCCCAAAGCAAAACCGTTTGGAGAAAACATTACTGAGGCAGAATGTCCTTCCAGCAACATCCAAAACGGGCCTAACTCCGCCGTTTTTCAAACGAATCGCGAAATTTGCTGTCAGGCTTGCTGTCACGCGGTCAAAGCCTGGCAGCAAATTTGAAGAAAATCGGGAGAGCGCGTCACTCTCAGAGCAGCGCCAATAATTTTAATCTGGGCTATAACCAGCCGTTTCTTAACTGCAATCGCTTCGTAATTTTTTGTACTCAGCGTTTACTTGGGAAAACATTTAAAAGGCGTTATCCTACTAGGGATACATCACTCTCAGAGCAGCACCAACGCAAACGGGTCCTTATAACTCCACCGTTTCTTTATTACAATCGTTTCAAATTTTGTACTCAGTTTTACCAATACTTCATTACCGTTACTAGGCGTTAAGTGTACCTCGGCGTTGCGACAATTTTGTCATAAAACATTTGATTCAGAATGTCCTTCCACAACATCCAAAGCCTAACTCCTAGTTATAAAAAAATGTACAGCATATCATCCAGAAAAGACACAGAAGGCAAGATATATAATCATAAATATTATTTTCCTCAAGGAGCATTTACAGATATTTACCTCTGGGATTTCGACTTCTCCCGCATCGATTTTCTCGATGATGGTGTGGGGGTTGCACTTATCCACCGTGCAGCCAACAGACTGGGCGGTGCCTGCACACAGGTGGTCACAATTCACTTCAGTTTAAAGAGACACACAAGTGGGTTATTATGAATGCCGGAAGGTACTATCATCCTGCACACAGCGGATCACAATTCACTTCAGTTTAAAGACAAACACAAGTGGGTTATTATGAATGCCGGAAGGTACTATCAGACCTGTTTACCTCCTACATTAGTCTTGAGTAGTCTGGATAGCTGAAATGAGTAGTTTTTGGTGTGAAATGAGTAGTCCTCTTCATTACACCATGAAATAATGTTCACTGAAAATGAGTAATTATAGCATTTTTTTCAATTTTGAAGAGTAGTAGAGGTCCAAATTGAGTAGAATACTACTCGAAAAGAGTAGAGTAAACAGGTCTGTACTATCATTCTGCACACAGCGGATCACAATTCACTTCAGCATAAAGACAAACACAAGTGGGTTATGTACGCCAAAAGGTACCATCATTCTTCTTGGGTGAAACTTGGGACTACAGTGGAACCTCCCTATTAAGACCTTGAAAAAAAAAAAAGGTCTCAGATGGGAGGGAGTTGTAATACGGAAGTAATTCTTATACCAACAAAGAGGAGCAATGTCTCAGTGAAGTAGAGTGGGAGGGAGTCTTAATAGCAGACCTGCCAGCCCCCTAACAGACCAAAGAGGAATATTTGCAGCAGGAAAGAGGAATTTTGGGGATCTAAGAGGAATTTTGATGCGGCATCTTACACCAATGTCAATAAAAAAGGCATCGAATCAGGGCCCATTATCCGAAGACCCTATTTTCTTAATATTGCGAGATAAGGATAGGCCTAGTGTTATACATGTCACAGGGGAATTCCCAATATTGCAAATAAAATTTGTCCTCTACCCAGTTAATTTTAATGGTATTTTGTGGCTGAAAATGGCTGGCGGTGAAAGGGTTAATAGGAAGGGTCTTAATAGGGAGGTTCCACTGTATCAGTGCCTTCTTGATTCTTTTTAAGAAAGTACCCTTATCTGTTTCCACCCGAGAAGGATAACACCATTTAATATGAACTTTCAAAAATAAAAGTGATTCTAAAAAAAAGGTTTCAGCACAAGGCAAAAATCATTGAGTGAAGAAGGCAGGCTCAGACACAAACATGACGTCAGCCAACAGTGAGATGTCATGACAGGTGGCAGCCTGTCCATCTGGCACTGGTCAGACGCAACTTACAAACATCACTGCCTGCCACCGTCACGGTAAATAATACACCACCGAACAGACCAGTTGCACTCTCTAACAAAGGGTCAATTTTTTATGCCAGTGTTACCGCCTAGAAGACAATAAAACAAAAAAAAGAAAGTGGAAAAATATGTCTCCATCAAACGCAGGTTGATCATGGAGTACAGGGGTAACATCTAGTTCAAATACAAAGCATTTTATCGCTGAAGCAAAGAATAGCCAAGCACAGCAATCTTGTTCCGCAATTGTCCACAAAAGGAAATGTAGCCCAACCCTAACTAAAACTCTTTTCACTTTAACATTTAATTCCAAGCTCTCAAAATCGAAACCAACCTCATGCTTTCCAAAACCAAAACAAATCCCAAGCTATGAAAATCGAGACTAACACTACTAAGATTTAGTAAAGATTTAAACAAGCACAAAGGTTTTCACCATTAAAAAAAACCCACCTCATAATAGTTCTAAACAAAACTAAAAACTCTGAAACTTATTCCATCAAAACAATACATGGGTACTCCTGGCAAATTTCACAAATCCTGCAAGGCAGGGGTCGCCCAGACCCCAGCGGAGCGCAGGGACAGCGCCCCTCCTGGAGGTTCTGGGGGGGCATTGCCCCCCTGGAAGCTGAAGGGAAACAACAGTTTCCAATGTAATTGACAGGCCCTCATTGCATTCACTTCTGGCTAAACTTCAAGACCTCCATAACCAGCAAAATGCATCTTCTCAAATTCTCATAATCCAGCGACGCCGGCTCCAGGCAATAAAACCATCCTGAAGTTCAGGACATCCTGAAAGCAGGAGCATCCATGATAATATAACACTGAAAGAGGTGCAAAATACACTTGTGTTGTACTATGCATGATCACAGAATACAGCTGCTCTCAAAGGTGTGAACTAACAACGGCAAAAACATTACAAGTATGAATAAATAAAGGCAGGCTCAGACATGACATGACGTCAGCCAACAGTGAGATGTCACGACAGGTGGCAGCCTGTCCATCTGGCACTGGTCAGACGCAACTTAAAACATCATTGTCTGCCTCAACATTAGCATGTACCAAAGCGTTTCTGGTTATCTAAAGGCCATGGATTGTCACATTGATGTGTGTGTGTGTGTGGGGGGGGGGGGGGGGGGGGAGGAGGAGAGAACTGACAAAAATTAGAAACCGATAAACTACCGACACAGCATAACAATCAAAAACGTTTAATCTGCACTAAATATTCTGGTCAAAATCATCCACAAATTTGTTCAGCACACTGGCTATGCATAGCATCAAGCTTTCAACATTTTACTGAGGGAAAGTTCTTCCATACATGCTCCACAGTTTGCGAGTAAAAACAATGACATATTTTTCAAATGCTAAAAATTGAAAAAAAATAACCCAACATAGTAAAAAAAAACCTCCAGAGCTAAATAACGTTTACTGCAATGACCTGCACCTACAACGTTTTAGTAACATACTTTCCAGGGACGGTATTCATGTCGAGATAGCATGAGACTTAGCATGATGCTAACTTAGAAGCTCTTCCAAAAGTCCTATTAAATCCTATAGGACATTGGAAGAGCTTCTAAGTTAGCATCATGCTAAGTCTCATGCTATCTCAACGTGAATACAGGCCCTGGGCTACACCATAAACATGATACACAGCAGCTAGTCTGGACAGCGTAGCATAGAAAAAGTGCGATGGAAAATAGGCAACGTACCCAGGATTTCCTTGACGGTTCCCGACAGTTGCTTGGCGATGCTGCGGGCCCGCATGGTGCGGGCAATCTTCAGGATGTCGTCCATCGACAGGTTGCCGCTGTGCTTCACTGCAAGAAAGAAAAAAGTAAATGGAAAATGTATTATTTCTTTTGCCCATTTCTTCCATTGGTACATGTGGAATTCCAGTCAGCAGAGCTGTTTTAATCACAGATTTGCAGTTCTTGCTTTGTTGAATTACAAAAACTTAGAAGCCGTAGTATCTATCTATGTAGGTATTAAAAATTCACCCAAGACGGCACAACCCATTTCTCTCAGCACATTGCGAGACCTCTTCCTTCTCATTCGAATCACAGATTTGCAAGCTTTGTTGAATTACAAAAACTTAGAAGCCGTAGTATCTATGTAGGTATTAAAAATTCACCCAAGACGGCACAACCCATTTCTCTCAGCACATTGCGAGACCTCTTCCTTCTCATTCGAATCACAGATTTGCAGTTCTTGCTTTGTTGAATTACAAAAACTTAGAAGCCGTAGTATCTATGTAGGTATTAAAAATTCACCCAAGACGGCACAACCCATTTCTCTCAGCACATTGCGAGACCTCTTCCTTCTCATTCGAATCACAGATTTGCAGTTCTTGCTTTGTTGAATTACAAAAACTTAGAAGCCGTAGTATCTATCTATGTAGGTATTAAAAATTCACCCAAGACGGCACAACCCATTTCTCTCAGCACATTGCGAGACCTCTTCCTTCTCATTCGAATCGAAAGCATACATTTACCAAATCCATTGGATCACAGGGACCCCAATTTGGGGGTCTATGAAGCACTAGAATTCTGAAGGACCCTCTAAAAGAATGTGCAGGGGGTCCCAGGGATGCACTATAAAAATTCTTTTAAGCATTCACAATGTCATCGGGACCCTCCTCTAGTAGAGACCCTCTATACTGTAAGCGAAGAGTCCTGGGATCCCTTGTTTAGCGGGACGATTGGGAGCCCTGGGATCAGATACTGTCCTTTAATTGGGGGGGGGGGGGGGGGGGGGCTGGTTTGGCTGGGGCTCCTGAGGATGAAGCAGCGGCTTTTAAGGAAAAAAAGACGCTTAAAAAACATCCTTATTCGACTCACACCCACTACAAAACAGCTACTGTTCTGGACCTTCTTGCGGTCACGGGGGGGCTCCTTGAGGGCCCTGATGATGAGGGAGGCCTGGGACACCTTCTAGTACAAACATAGGCTCACGACTCACCGTTTTTGACCTTCTTGCGGTCACGGGGGGGCTCCTTGAGGGCCCTGATGATGAGGGAGGCAGCACTGGGCACCACCTCCACACGCGCCTGTCGGTTCTGCACCACCAGCTTCACCGTGATCTTCAGGCCCTTCCACTCCGATGTCGTCTTGGCGATGTCGTCGCCGATCTTCTTGGGCGACTGTACAAGTAAAGAAAGAAAGAAAAAAAGAAAGAAAAGGATAGTCTTTGATTAAATATAATTGTTGAATTTGCTATCTAATAAACAAAAAACTTTAAAAAAAGATATTTAAAAGAGGAGAGAAATAAAAACAGAAGAAAAGAAGGGTTATACCGAACGGATCTTAGATGGGCATTTACTGATTTAGTTTTTCTTAGTCGCCCCCCTTTCTCAGGCCAGACCCGTTTACCCCCTATACAAGTCTTGAGTAGTCTGGACAGCTGAAATGAGTAGTCCTCTTCATTAAACCACCAAATAATGTTCACTGAAAATAAGTAATTAAAGCATTATTTTCAATTTTGAAGAGTAGTAGAGGTCCAAATTGAGTAGAATACTACTCGAAAAGAGTGGAGTAAACAGGTCTGCTCAGGCATGGTAGTGGGGGGACAAAGTGGTTTTCAAGGAAAATGGCCGGGGGTCCAGGGGGCCGAAGAAAATTCAATAAATGAGTTAAATTTTCACTTTTTCATGCCATTTCAAAAATAATTTTGTTTCAAACTGTTTCGCTGATTTTCCGCGATTCGCGGAGGTCTACCGTTGTTGTTGCCTTCAAATATTGTGACATGCTGAAAGGTTGTAATTCAAAGGTTTTTTTGCCTTCAAACATTTTGGCATTCTGTGAGGATATAAATCAAAGTATTACAAGGCAGTAGTATCATTGCGTTGTTAGTCTAACATCAAAGCTTTTATGAGAAAGTTTGCACGACAGCTTTTCTCAATCTCATAACATTTTACAAAATTAGTAGTATTTTCGAAGATGAAATCCAAAGTTCACACTAAACTTGTACAATATTTTTTTTACTTAACAAAATTCTTTAGAGCCGACCTTGCAAAAGTTGCTTTATAAATTATAATACATGTAACAGAAGAATCCCATATATTGCAGAAATTTATTTTTTAAATTTAACACTTATTTTTTAGGTCAAATTAATAATGGAGATAATAATGAAACTATTCTAACTGAAATAAAATAAATGGCTGGTGGCACGAAAGGGTTAACAAAAAATAAAACAATTTATGGTAAGTTAAGACTTGGGGTCAACACATCATGGTCATCACTTCATCTCATTAATCAACGACAGTCTGATTGAGATTGCATCATGTTTATTTACTTGTGCATTAACAAAGGGTGCTACCAGCTGCAAACTTTAAAACCCAGCAACGAATAGCCTTGACAATTTTGTTTTCATGTCATAAGAAAGTTGATTCATAAAGCTACTCTATGCATGCATTTTCTGTTCAATTTGCCCAATTTTATTTTTTGGCTTCTATGTCACATATTGGACCAGTTTTCAGGAGAGAGACCCATATATATACCATGGGTGCTCCTGGGAAATTTCAAAAATCCTGCAAGGCAGGGGTCCAGGGGCCGCCCAGTTAACAACTTGACTTAAACAATCCTAAAAATATAAAAATCCTGGTAAACCGTAAAGGCATGTAAATATTTATCTGTATTCATTTCTTTTATAATATACACATGCGGGAAACCGACAAAACATTCATAGAAAGGAAATTTGTTGCTTCTCAAATTCTCCTAATCCGGAAAACGCCGGCTCCAGGCAATACAATAATCCTGCATTTCAGGACATCCAGAAAGCAGGAGCATCCATGATATACTGCTCTTTTTTTCCACCCCTCTAGACTAGTACAAGTGCTACATTCCTTTGAATGTATATCAAATACTTATATACTTGTAATGTTTTTGCCTTTTTATTGTGTGTGTGTAAGAATATTGTTCTTTCTAAAAATTTCATAATCCGGTGACGCCGGCTCTAGGCAATTTAAAAATCCTGCAATTCAGAACATCCTGAAAGGAGCATCATTGCATTAATTAAGTTTTATTCTGTACTCACCAGACCCAGAGGACCGATCTTGGGGGCCAGTGATGAAGTGGCGGGCACCTCTCCACCCACAGCACGGCAGTACACTGTACACAGACATCAAGTGTCACTGTCACTGTGATATTTTTTTCGGTATGTTTTGACCATTCTGCATTCACTATTCTTCTGTATTTTTCAGCATTTTCCGGTATTTTTCCGCGTATAGACACACCGCTGATAAAGTATTTATTGAATATTGTAGAACACAAGAAAATATTCTTTTTAGTTTTACTAACAGAGTTGCACCTTTATGGAATCAACTACCCACTAGCTCGACCAATTACAATTTAATAATGTACGATGATTAATTCATGGAATTTTAATAAATGCTTCTAGTTCTAAATATATTTTTTTTAATAAAATTTGGATGATTATCTAGACGATTTTTGAACGTATTATAATAGTATTGGGTGCACATTTTAGGTCCACTGGTAAATTCATTCCATAGGTTAGCAATTCTGTTAGTGAAACAATGTTTTCTAATGTTAGTGTTATATCGCTTAATGAAAACCTTACCATATGAATTTCTTGTTATATCATATTGCACAGATGTAAAGAAATCATCCCATGACAAATCAACATGACCATTAAATATTTTATATGCTTCAATCAGGTCTCTCCTGACTATAGAGATGAAGATAAAGAAGTCTTTTTTTATAATTCATATTTCTCCATTTTCAATTTCAAGGGTGTGTCTAAACACCGGAAAATGCAGAAAGGTGAATGCCGGAAAATCCCGGAAAATCAAAAATAACACACGGCCCAGGTCGCTACATCAGTACATGCCCGGTGACAATCTCAGCCTGTGTGAACGGTGTGTGATGCCACAAAACCAAGTCTACTTTAAAATAATTGACATCTACTCATTGAGTTCTTTGATTTATGTTGAGCGCCGATGTGTTTTGCATATGTAACGCATGTCGCAGTCAAAAGTGTAGCTAGTGCAAATCTGCCGCCCGCTACTATGAGAGTGTGTATTTGCGACAATCACAAATTTCACTCTTTCTTTACTTGAACCATTTACCTAACCCTAACCCTACAAAAAAGTGAAACTTGTGGTTCATGCTCAATGTCGCAAATACACACTCTCATAGTAGCGAGCGGCAGATTTGCACGAGCTACACTTTTGACTGCGACAACGCGTACGCGCGGTTTTGCTTAAAAACACGTCAATATGCAGTATGACATCAATTCTATTCCTTTCTAGTGTGTAGGATAGCCGAACTACGGAAATGTGTCATCAGGACCGTGTTAATCACTTTGCTATTCACTGATTCAGCAATTTCACTTTCCATTGTAATAAATTATTTCTGTAGAATGTTTTCACAATTCAGTCCTATAAAGCCCCTACCATGCGGTGTTTTGATCATTCTGCCTTCACCATTTGGCATTTTTTGACCATTCTGCATTCACCACTTTCCGGTGTATAGACATACCGCATTTCCAACATACGAAAGAAATTGACAATTTGAATTTGACGGTTTTATCCTAATTACCAAACTGAAACAGTTACAAGGTTTAATCACTGTGACTAATGACAAGGGGGAGGGGGTTAGGTTAGCAAATTGCATCAACTAATAATATCAAGTGGTTTCGGGAGAATGAAAGAAACAGTGATCAAATCAAGAAGGGACCAATCAAGAATGTAGGCTATATTCACATTTATTTATGCCCGTCTGCTGGCGTCAAGAACGATAATTTGTAACAGAAAAGAACATAGCGATTGCTTTTTCAGTTAACAGATTATCGTTCTTGACCGGAGCCTGTATTCACGTTGAGATAGCATGAGACTTAGCATGATGCTAACTTAGATTTAGAAATTAGAAATAGAAGCTCTTCCAATGTCCTGTAGGATTTAATAGGACTTTTGGAAGCTTCTAAGTTAGCATGATGCTAAGTCTCATGCTATCTCAACGTAAATACAGGCCCGGGTTGACGGGCATAAATGTGAATATAGCCTGTATTAAAATATACGACAGAAAGATATATTCACTGATTCAAACAAAAGTCAATACCACAAGCATGGCTGGATCGGATGGATCTTCCACGTTGTCGTGTCCAAGCCTTGAATTCAAGAAATCTCAGATGTGATCTGGATTTTGATCAACAATAATAAAATACCTGTAAAGACAGCATTGGGGTCGAACTTGGGAGGCATTCTGATTATTCTTTAAGTGACGGATGCGGTGTTGGATGAGCTGATTTAGCACGACCAAAGAGTTGCACCAGTCCGTCTACCTACGGGGGAAATAGCAAAAGAGGAAGTAGCAAGTGCGCAAAGTGCGACTTCCGTTTTATATTGTTTGGCCCTAGTCCGGAGCTGAAGAAAGCGCGAACATTAGGTCCCCCCAAAAACATGAATCCTCATGCGACGAAAACCGCATAATAAAATAATGTGGCTTGAGGGAGAAGGACCTGGAATGGGATTCTGAGCGACCAGTCTGATTCGTGGACACCCTTCTTGTCCATTCCATATCTGATGTTACTCACTCATGTCCCCTAGGTAAAAGTGACCATCAAGTGCTCACATTCTCCCTGCCAATACACACAACTCAAATAATACAAATCAAGGTTTTACATACAACCTCAAGAGGGGAAATTACACAAAAATGAAAAAAGAAATTAAAGCACAGAATTGGGATCACTTAAGCGACTTACCTGTTGAAGAGTGTTGGCAGGATATAAGAGATAAAATCCATCATTTAATGGATAAACATATCCCTAAGGTAAAAGCTAATGCCTCTAGGATTAGCCAAAAGCACAAACCTTACTGGATGTCACTGGACTTGAGGAAAAGTGTAATGAAAAAAAATAGGCTTTACAGAAGATACTTACAGAATGGTAAATCTAAGGCAAGCAAACGTTATAAAAAATATGCTGAAAAAAAAGAGACAATTGTTCTAAACAACTAGAAAAGGAACGGAAAAAACATGAGGAAAATATTGCAAATAACTGTAAATCAAACCCTAAAATGTTCTGGAAATATGTTAACTCAAAGCTAAATGTAAATACTGGTATTAGCCCACTTATATTAAGGATACACATGGTAATTTAGTTACGACTGACGAAGACAAGGCAAGTGTTCTAAATGATTTTTTTGCAAGTGTATTTACCAAAGAGGACACTGACTCATTACCAGAACTAAATGATGAGCCACCTGCTTACTGTACAGATATAGTAGTTACAGAAGAAGCTGTCAAAAACAAACTAAAAGAGATAAATGTTAACAAAGCTCAGGGTCCTGACAAGGTACCAGCACGTATTTTAAAAGAACTGAGTGATGAATTAGCACTGCCCCTGACAATATTATTTAATAAAAGCTTAGAATCAGGATCATTACCAACACAATGGAAGACAGCCGAAGTAACAGCTATATATAAAAAGGGAACTAAAACTGACCCAGGAAATTATAGACCAGTCAGGCTTGACGTGCATAGTGTGCAAATTGTTAGAGCAATTTGTAAGAGACTCTATAGTGAAACATATGACATATTTTAAATTATATTCATATTTTAAATTATATTCAGATTGCCAGCATGGTTTTAGAAGCGGACGTTCTTGTATGACACAACTAGTTGAGGTGTGTGTGTGCGCGCGCGCATGTGCGTGCGTGTGCGTGTGCGTGCGTGCGTGTGTGAATCAGAATCAGAATCAGAATCAATTTTGCATGGCCTTTAAAACCGATACAAGGCTTTATATGACACTAATAACATTATAACAATAACTATCATAATAATAAAAGTTTATAAAGTTCAATTACGTAGCATTTTCGATAAATACTTCTTGTATGTGTTTATGTGTAAGTGTGTGTGTGCGTGCGCGCGCGCGCGTGCGTGCGTGCGCACGTGCATGCGTGTGACTGTGTGTGACATTTAACGGGGCTGGATCCAGTGGGGGTACCTGGATTCCGTAAACCCCCCTCCCACCAAAAAAGAAAAAAGGAAAGAAGGGAAAGAACTCATACAATGGAGTTTTTTTGGTGGTGGCAATCAGATGGTCTCCCTTGGTTGCTAGAACGGTTACTCACTAAAACCATCATCAGTGCGAAACTGAACCATCATGTAAAATGCAATATATCTCTCTCTATATATCTCTGTGTGTGTGTGTCTCGTCTCTGTGTGTGTATGAGTTATTTCCCTTCTTCCCTTTTTTCTTTTTTGGTGGCAGGGGGGTTTACGTGGTGTGTGCCCCGTTAAATGTGTGTGTGTGTGTGTGTGTGTGTGTGTGTGTGTGTGTTGAACACTAGAGTCACTTAGGAGTCACTTCAATAAAGAAACTTATGACTTATGACTTATTAATACACCAGCACTCATTAAGCTTAGCCTACTTAAAAACTACCTCAGCTCTTTCTTTTTTTTGTTCTTTATATTTCAGCAACATACTTTTTGCAACCATACTTATGTGCTCGCCACCTTGTATTGTTCCGATCTGACAGTCTCCCCCATCCCCCTTTCTCCCTGTATCCAGTATTCTAAAAATAGCCACCATTATAATAACAAGGAACCAACTGGCAGGTCAAAGTGCTAAGAGGTCAAAGGGTCAAGGCGAACTACAGAAACCGGAGACTGTGCTTTTTCCCCACACAACACGCGCGTTCAAACATGAATGCACGCACAAGCACGCGCGCGCGCAAACACACACACTCACTTGCTATCATGCAACTGAAAAAGTAGTTGGCCTAAATGTGCACTGATATGCGCGCGCACCTACACACACACACACACACACACACACACACACACACACACACACACACACACACACACACACACACACCTACATAGAAGGAGAAGGAGGGGGGGGGGGGTGGAGGGAAAATGGGAGGGGCGGAAAGACGGAGGGAACAAAATGTCAATAAGGTTGTTTGTTTGCTTGCAAACCAAATGACAATTTGAATGATATACCTACCCCAAAATAAATCTCTGTCAACAGTCTCTCTCTCTCTCTCTCTCTCTCTCTCTCTCTCTCTCTCTCTCTCTCCCTCTCCCCCCTCTCTCTCTCTTAGGCATCTCTTTATCCTCTCTCTCTCTCTCTCTCTCTCCCTCTCTCTCTCTCTCTCCCCCCCCCTCTCTCTCTCTCTGTACGCGCGCGTAAGTGTGTGAGGCATCACCTAAAATCTTTATCTAGGCTTATTTCTGAAGCTGTCAGTGTTCAGTGTTGCTCTCTCTCTCTCTCTCTCAACCAATGAGACACTTGGCCCCCCCCCCCCCCCGGCCGGCCCGCCTCAACTCGGGTGTACGTGTTATTAGACGCGCGTAAGTGTGTGAGTGTGTGCGGGGAGGGGGAAGGAGGGGGGCGAGCGTGTGTATGTGTTTGCGTGTGTGGTGCGCGCGACCACACTAAGGCTTTATTTCTAGGCTTATTTCTGAAGCTGAAGGGCTAAAGAGGTGTGTTGTGTTGGGATCTCGCTGAGAGTGCCTAGGCCTAGACCTAGAACCAGAGAGCGTGTACAGAAGGTTTTAGGCTAGCCTATACCTCTCTGCTACAACCAATGAGACACTTGGCTCCAAAAACCAGTGGGAAAGCTCGAAAGGCCTTGTAGTAGCCTAGGCCTATTGGGGTCCAGCGTCTTAGCTGACTAACAGCATTGTGTACTGGACCAGTACAAACAACCGCAGCTAGGCAGCAGAATATTCACAGAAAATTCTCACTAATCTAGGGGCACACTTGAGGAGTAGTATACAAGTAAGGGCCATACTGCAAAATCGCGAAGATGCCTGCACTGGCAACCAAAGATGAGCCAAGTAAGAATTTGATTTTTCTTTTGTTGATGATTAGGCTATAGCAAGAGAGTGTGTGTGCGCGCAAGGCCTAGTGCAAAGTGAGAGGGAAAAAACCCTGTACCCCGGTTCGAACTCGGGTTTACCTGACACGAGGCGAACGCGATACCTCTGTGCCACTCTACAACTGTGTGTGTGTGTGTGTGTGTGTGTGTGTGTGTGCGTGTGTGTGTGCGTGTGCGTGTGCGCGTGTGTGTGTGTGTGTGTGTGTGTGTTGTGTGTGTGTGTGTGTGCGTGTGTGTGCGTGCGTGCGTGTGTGTGTGTGTGTGTGTGTGTGTGTGTGTGTGTGAGAGAGAGAGAGAGAGAGAGAGAGAGAGAGAGAGAGAGAGAGAGAGAGAGAGAGAGAGAGAGAGAGAGAGAGTTTGTGTGTATGTTTTATGTGTGCATCATATGTGCACGTGCACGCGCGCCTCCTCTCTCTCTCTCTCTCTCTCTCTCTCTCTCTCTCTCTCTCTCTCTCTCTCTCTCTCTCTCTCACACACACACACACACACACACACACACACACACACATACACAACACACACACACATGACACACATGGCAATGCTTTTAATAACTTCATTGTAAGAAGTATGGCAATGCTTCTAGAACTTCATTGAAAGAAAAAACAATCCACACTACATACGAAGCGATGCGATTGCAATGCGGTTTGACATTTGTGAGGCATGATCCATGTCAAATTCAACTGTCTAGAAGAATCTGATGAAATCCTACTAGTTTTGTTTACTAAATTT
>CM065701.1:27328394-27330894 GCA_017654935.2 Phymorhynchus buccinoides
GTGCCTCCATACGGGGAGCTGGACGACCCTGCCCCCTCCACGAGTCTCTCCCCGTGGGGATACGGGGGGGGTCTTTCGTAAAAATGGTTCCCCCACCTTCCGGAAGTTCTGTGCTTGTAACTTCCTCTAATCTGCCACTCTCTTTGACTCTTGCCTTTTCCCTTTGCTTTCTGTCATCTACTATCTTTCTGACTTATTGGCCCATTCTCCTGCCTTTTTTTTAAACAAATCTTCCAAATAAGAGTTCTCCTTTGAGCTCCTCCGAAATCGGAATGTGTCGGCTGTGCGCAACGGGGAGACCAGTGAAAACTGAAAACCGGCCACATATATGTACCTTACCCATTATGGCCTGGGAACGAAGAAGAAGAAGAAGACGTTTGTCTGTCTGTCTGTGCATACATTATATTATCAAAGTTATGTATGTGTTATGAGTAAATCCGTTGGCTTCCTTGTCGTAATTGATAAATTGAATATTTGTTTTACGTACAGTGATTTTATGATGGTCGATAAAGCTTATTACGGTTCTGCCTGTTTCGTTGATGTTTTACGCCGTGCAGGGTGTGGTGTGGCCCGCCATGGCATTCCTGTGGGGAGGATGGGCCCCTCCTCTGGAGATGGGCAAACTGGCGGGCTTCTGCTACGCTGGTAACGATGAGAGAGAGAGAGAGAGAGAGAGAGAGAGAGAGAGAGAGAGAGAGAGAGAGACGGACGGACGGACGGACGGACGGACGGACGGACGGACGGACGGACGGACGGACGGACGGACGGACGGACGGACGGACGGACGGACAGACGGACAGACGGATTGACTGACAGAGAAATGTAGAGGTTGTACCAGTAGCAGCTGATTACTGAAAGCAAGTAGTATACTGTAGTAGTAGTAGTAGTAATAGTAGCCTATTAATATAGATTTATACTGAGGCTCTTTTCTAGTAGTAGTAGCTCTCAACAAGGGTAGGAAATCTTGCTGAGTGCAGTGTGGGCTTGTTTACCTGTGTTTAGACCTAGGTTGTGTGTATGCATCTGCTGTACATCTGGCTTTGATTTTAAAGGTTCCAGAATGCTTCTTTGCTGACATGTTCCTATTTTTGATTTGATGATGATGACGATGATGACGATGCTGCTGCTGCTGATCGTGATGAAGATAGTGATTATGATGTTGTTGTTGTTGTTCTTGTTGATGGCGATGTTGATGTCAGACAACGAGCACATACATTAAGACGTCTGATAATAAAAAAAACCCACCCGACTGAAATGTTGAAAACGATGAACATGATGATTAGGACAAAAATAAGGATGATGATAGTAAAACTATTATTATGATGATGTGTTTTATGCAGTGTCGCGCATGCATGCATAGGTGAAGACGGGGTAAAAAGCCCATGGGCAGGTAAGAAGCCCATGCCAGGTATCTCATGAAATAAAGCAAATGTCAGTCAAATTTGCCCATGAGACGAACGTTAAACATTAACACTCGTCTAATGTGACTGAAATGTGCTTTATTTCATGAAATAATTGGCATGGGCTTCTTACCCGCTCATGGGCTTTTTACCCCGTCTCCACCTACATGTATTTCATTTTAGGGGCCCAGATTGGAAACGTAATGACTTTCCCCATCGCCGGATTGCTGTGTGAATATGGCTTTGATGGGGGCTGGCCCTCCATCTTCTATGTGCTAGGTATGTCAGTTTGTCTGTCTGTGTGTCTGTATGCTTATATGTGTGTTTCTGTCTGTTTGTCTTAATCTCTTTCTCTACGTCTTTCTGCCTGTCTACGTCTGTGTCTGCCTGCCTTTCTGTCTCCCTCTCTTTCTCTTTCTCTGCACGCACACACATGTTCCCACACTTGTGTGTGCATCTCTCGTTCTTTAATTTAACGTCTATTAATAGAGATGTGCATCACTGAATATGTGTGCGTGCGTGCGTATGTGTATATATACATGTGTGTGTATTTTTGTGTCCATGTGTGTATGTGTGTGGAGTGTATTTTGTTTGTGTGTGTGTGTATATGTGTGTGTGTGTATGTGTATGTGTATATGCGTGTGTGCTTGTGTGTGCATAAGTGTGTCTCATCCCTATCTCTTTTGGAGACACATGTTCTACTCCTTAGCAGATTTCATGCCAGTTTTCTATGCATGTGTGTATGTTTGCGTCTATGTGTGTGTGTGTGTGTGTGTGTGTGTATATGTATGAATGTGTATATGTGTGTGTGCATAAGTGTGTCTCATTCCTATAATCTTTTGGAGATACATTTTCCACTCCTAAGCTAGTTTTCCAGAATGTCAAGTTGCTTCATCATCTTCCCCATATGTGAAGAAGGGAAGTATTGTGTTTTCTATGTTGTTTAAAAAAAACCCATTTCTGTTGAAATATGCGTGTTGTGTGTTGTCTCGTCAATACAATAATGTCACTTTGCACTTGTTGTGTATTTGTTTGTGTGGTGTTTTGGTCAGGGACGTTGCAGTCTGTTTTAGTTTTCCACCCATATACACTAAGTTGCT
>CM065701.1:27335894-27340894 GCA_017654935.2 Phymorhynchus buccinoides
TGCGTGGGTTGTTCATTAAACATTGTCCTTAATGCTTGTTTGTGAACTATGTGCCAACTGGGGCACCTACACCTTCCTCACCAACATCCCCACCTACATGAAGGAGGTGCTCAAGTTCGACATCAAGCAGGTTAGTCAGTTTTCGTACAGTTTACCCTAAATTTGCGTCTGTACGTGGGTTGTTCATTAAACATTGTCCTTAACACTATGCCGTGACTGGCACCTGGGGCAGTGAAGCCACTCTGCTGGCCTGAGGCTGCACTGGAAAAATTATTGTTGAATGACTGCTTGTGATCAAACATTGTTTAAGAGCCTAAATGAAGTCTGATGTTTGCACCAAACGTTCTGTACTTTATGAAAAATGGATGCTTAATTCAATTTTATGCTTTGTTAAATTATTGCATGAACGATTTACAGCCGACATGCTGCTTGACTTCGAGATCGAACTCCGCGACGAGACCGAACGATTCTGCCGATAACAACACTTTTTGTTGTCACATTCTCACTCTAGAGTACTCGTACTGGGCACTCACTGTTCAATAAAACCGAAAACTATTTTTAGGGCAATCAGTACTTACATTATTTTCACTACTTTCATCCTTAAAATGGCTGACTGATTGCCAGCATTACTTTCATCTTCATCAAGTTCGAGCAACCAAACAATATCCTCGCCAATCAGACCTCTAAATTTTGACAATTTTCGTGCAAAAATCTCCTCAAATTTCGACTGCACACAGACGCGCAATTCCATTTCCTTTTCAGTATTCCGGGGAAGTAACTGTAAAATCAAACAAGAAAAGTCTGCTGGTATAGTAAAGAGTTTTATATCTTTGACCATTGTACCTACGATTGGAGGTTCCCGGCAGATAGAGATGTTCTGCAGAACCTATGATCGGAGGTTCCGTCACGGAAGTGTTAATGCTTGTGAACTATGTGCCAACTGGGGCACCTACACCTTCCTCAGCAACATCCACACCTACATGAAGGAGGTGCTCAAGTTCGACATCAAGCAGGTTAGTCAGTTTTCGTACAGTTTACCCTAAATTTGCGTCTGTACGTGGGTTGTTCATTAAACATTGTCCTTAACTGACCCTGCCGCTTGTGAACTATGTGCCAACTGGGGCACCTACACCTTCCTCACCAGCACCCCCACCTACATGAAGGAAAGGAGGTGCTCAAATTCGACATCAAACAGGTGCAGTTGTGACAAGAATTTCATCGGGCCTAGAATTTACCTTAAGTTATCTAGTATTAAAGACCCACCAGGTCATGTGTCAAAATCATGGGTTTCACATGTTTTCCCTCTTATATCTGGTAATAAATCTTGTTTTGACCAGGTTTGACTCCCTTACAAATGCAATGCCAAAAGTGAAAATCGAAAAAAATCATTTTAAAGAGCAGCCTCAATTTGAAGTTGGGGATATTTGTATGTGGGTCACAGCTACCTAGAAAAAAACAAGGGACTTTTGGTTGTTTGTGGGTTTTTTTGTTCTGTTTTTAGTCTAATATGGTGAGGGTTTTTTAAGGTTTAAATAAAATCAGATTAACATAGCAGAATGACCAGTGTCTGTATAATTATTTCTCTGTCTAGGATGTTGCTCAAAAGCAATGCTGACAAGTGTTAGATCTAAGGAAGAGTTAAGCTCAATAAAAGCAATGCTAAAAAGTGTTAAATCTAGGGAAGAGCTAAGCTCGACAAAAGCAATGCTGAAAAGTGTTAAATCCAAGGAAGAGTTAAGCTCGACAAAAGCAATGCTGAAAAGTGTTAAATCCAAGGAAGAGCTAAGCACAATAAAAGCAATGCTAACAGGTGTTAAATCTAAGGAAGAATTCAGCTTGAAAACGGTCACTAGGCCTACACTACCCTCTATCAAGTTTGTTTTGGTGAAATATGGCCATGGATCTAGCTGTCACCACTATGTTCCATTAAAAAGTCTTTTATTATTTTATGAAAACGCTTCTAAAAATCACTTCTTCCTCTCTCTGTCTCTCTGTCTGTCTGTCTGTCTCTCTCTCTCTCTCTCTTTGCAAGTGCGCGTTTTTATTTCAGTCGCGTGTGCACACCTGTGTATGTTGCTACAGAATGGCCTGCTGTCCAGTCTGCCTTACATCGGGTTCTGGCTGGTCATCAACGTGTCCGGTCAGCTGTTCGACTTCCTGCAGTCCAGAAAGTACCTGTCCACCACGGCCGCCAGGAAGATCGCCAACACTGTGGGTAAGTATGGTCCTCGATAAGAATCAAAAGCTTACAGTTTTATTTTAACATTTTAACTTCCTTCTTACCAGAACAAAGGTTTTAAGTTTAGTTTGTGTGGTTAATAATCGGGGTCGAAAGCTTATTGTTTTTAGGAAAGATTTGTTCTACGAGATAAGAACAGAAAATTAAATGAGTATGACAAGTAATTCAGGTCAAAAGCTTGTTGTTTTATGCAACATTTGTTCCCTTTTAACAGGAACGAAAGTTGTGATTTAATGAGTAAGACCATTGCTTAAATTCAAAAGGGATAGCTTTTAAAGATATCTTTCCTCTTGACAAAAACGATGAAAATACTACAATTTGTTCCACTAACTGCAGTGTAGTATTTGCAAGGAAAACGTACACGAAGCACATACAACTTTATGCATTCCCACTATGAATACTATAAGTAACAGATGCAGTTTGAAGTGGCATTAACATCATGTTTACCTTTTATTAACACTGAATCATGGGTGACTTCTGGTTGATAGAGTGAGGTCCCTTTTCTTTTTTGTGGGATTCACTTGGTTGCCTCCCTTCGTCCAGTAATCCCAAATGGGAAGTTAATGCATATAGTTGAACACTAACATTCATATGAAAGAATAAAGGTTTGAAATGTACATATTTGGTTGAAAACAAAGGGATGGTTAATAACCGAATCCCCCCAAAAGACGAACATGCTGGGCCTATTTTTTAACTAGACCCATAATGGTAACCCTCTGCACTCATATGACAGGAAACCGTCTGAGCGATTTACGAAGAAGAAAAAGATAACCGCCAGTTCCCTTTTGTTTTCCGTGAACAAGAACAGGAATAAATCCATCTTTACCATCAGCATCATCTGATTCTTCTGAATGAAAGTTAGGTTTTACGTGTCCACTCGGCTGCAAAACAGCACATATGGGATGAACCATCAACCAACCATCTTTCAATGCTCGGAGCAGATCCTGGAGGCACTGCAATACCAGGGGGCCGTTTCACAAGGGCTAGCATTACGTTGTGCTCGCTCAAATCGGCAAAAACGGTCTAAGAAACACCCCTCGTTTGCCGATAGTTCGCGTGGCGTTTTGTTCTTCCCAGCAAGTTAGCAAGCGGCAAACTATCCGGAACTATCATGTGACTTGTAGGGGGTTAATACATTTCTAGTTGTTGATTGGTCCATTAAAGTTTGGTTAAAATAATAAAACATTTTATTAGCCAATCAGACAAGAGCTTGTAATATTTTCCCTGAAACGTTTTTTAGAGTGTTTCTTATACCCCTTTTGGCGTAACAGTTATGTGTGCGGCGACCGTCGTCTAGAGAAACTCAACCCTGGTCTGATGAATCTGATTCTTGAGAAAAGAGAAAATCTATTTAACGTCCTCCGGTCTGGAACAGACACATAATTATGGGACATTAGTAGATAATAAAGATGGTGGGAACGATCGTGGAGGCAATGCCCGGAGGCAGTGCAACACCAGGAAAGCTCAGAATTTTTACCAATACAGATGGGTATTATAAAAATATTCCATTCTCCGATTCTTCTCCTCCATCCCTTTTTCTTTGTACTCTCTGACAGGCGAGTTAGGCCCCGCCATCCTGGTTGTCGCCGTGGGCTTCGTGGACTGTCACCGGCCGGTGCTGGGCGTGGCCTTGCTGACGGTGGGCGTGTCGCTGTGCGGCTGTCAGTACGGGGCGGGGTTCATCGTCAACTCCGGGGACATCGCGCCCCGCTACGCCGGCATCATCTTCGGCCTGTCCAACACCTTCGCCACCATCCCCGGCTTCCTGGCGCCCATCGCCATCGGCATCATCACCCAGCACGTACGTGTTTGGTATCTGAGGGTGTATTATTAGTTCAGAAAATGTATATAGCGCTTCACCTTTAAGCTCGTGATTACTCCGCAGCTGACTGAAGCCGTTGTTTTTGTTTTACTACCACCCTTTCACCTACACTACAGGTGGTCAAGGAGGAGAAGGAGGGAGGGGTGTGTGTGCAATGGCTTTACGGTAATTTGAACATTACATCACAAAGGGTAGGGGTAGTACCAAATGTAAATTAACACAGCATATAAAAATGCTAAGTCCGGCATAGCATGATATTAGCAAAGGGCAGCATTAGAAAGGGGCAGTGGCCAACACATATTTAGTCATTAGAAAGCGTTTAAGTAGGCCTATCTCTCTTAGCATAGCATTAAAAGGGAGCGATGTCTAACGTAGCATACAGCATTGGAAATGGGTCGTGTCCAAACGAACGTAGCATCAGCAATGAACAGTGTCCAATGTTATATTGCGCCAGACAAGGGTAATTTTTAAAGGTGTGTGTGTGTATGTTTCAAAATATTCGAGTGTTCGTTGAGGGCACTATTTTTGGCTTATCTCAGTCGACTTGCCCCAAATGCTATTTAAACCATGTGGTTTGAAAGGATAACCATGTGCATGTGTGCTGAGGGAAGAGACCTAAAACAAGAATAAAAGCTGGACTAGGAAGAAAAAAATGGGCGTAGACACTCCTTGTTCTCCATATCTAAAAACTTATCGAGACCCCCGTCGCATTATAAATGCTTTTCCTTCTCCATATCTAAAAACTTATCGAGACCCCGATCGTATTATAAATGTTTTTTTCTCTTTCGATTTTTTTGTTTTCACTCCACAGCAAACTCAAGAAGAATGGCGCACCGTGTTCTTCGTCTGCGCGGCCATCTACCTCTCCGGCACCATCGTCTACTTAGTCTTCGGTTCCGGAGACCTGCAGAACTGGGCACTGCACAAGGAAGGAGAGAA
>CM065701.1:27348394-27350894 GCA_017654935.2 Phymorhynchus buccinoides
CTGAAGAACACGTTGCCGAGGGCGCTTGTGTTCCGAGCTGCACGTGCACGGGTTTCCTCCACCTATTCGAACAAAAGTCGACAAAGTTGTAATTTAGACACTGACTGTTTTACAACATCGCTCAGTCTCACAATCCTAGGGGTGTCTAAACTATTGACTTTGCCAGACAGAACAGTCAAGGATCGTGGATGGAAATCTGTTTAACGTCCTCCGGTCTGGAACAGACACATACGGGACACTAGTAGATATAAAGATGGCGGTGGGAACGATCCTGGAGGCAATGCCCAGAGGCAGTGTAACATCAGGGAAGTCCTGAATTTTTATGAGTCAAGGTCGTAGCTAGAAATGGGCCTACGCGACAATGCACGTGCATGAGTTTCCTTCATCCATGCGACTGAAGAAAAGTCAAGATCGTAACAAAAAAGACCAAGAGTTCCAGACGTTCTATAACCTGTGACTGTAGTTATGAATCAAGATAAGCCCACTTAAAATCGGTTCTATTCAAAAATTGACAGTCTGGTAGGTCCAAGACGAATGAGAAGATTCAATGTCGTTGTTTTTTTCAACACACACACAACAACAGCAGAAATAAGGTTTCGTAACAGACTAACAAGAAATATGATCTTTTTAAAAAATCCATCACGTAAACGAAAATTTTCTTTGAGTAAATTCCAAACACTGAACCTGTCTTTCAATTTCACTGATGGGCCAAGGATGACGTTCATTCGCGGCCGAGGTCCTGTAAGTGGCGCAGCCCATGTAAAGATGGCGGCTGCGCGTGTTCTGCTCAATCCACCAATCAGAGAGGGCCGTGAAGCTCTGCTGCGGGGGGCTGATGCGCCAGTAGAGCTGAGGGCTGAAGTAGTCCACCCAGCCTTCCTGCAGCCACTTTCGGCTATCAGCGTACTGCTCTGCAGGCAACGAATGAATGAAGTTTAGGGTTCCTGATTTTAGCCACTTGTATATGAGATTTTCTTAACTCTGTCTATAGTTGTAAAAGGTAAGTTCATCCTACGTGTCGCAATTTTAAGGGTAAAAGCAAAACTCTGACATTTCTGGGACAAACTCGGTATGGACGCAACAGAGCTGGCCCACTTAGACTTCTCTCTAAGCACACACCATCTTTTTGTTAAGGTACATTCACAGCTGCACACACAGACACACACATACAGACACACGCACGCACGCACGCACTCACGCATGCACGCACGCACGCACACACGCACGCACACGCACGCACGCACACACACACACACACACACACACACACACACACAACACACACTACCAACACACTCGTAACAAACGCAGCCAACCTGTATTGGACGAAAACCCCTTCACTCCAGGCGGATGGCCGGACATCCAAATCCCAAAAGGACTGATGCCAAACTTAACCCAGGGCCGCGCCTCCTTAATCTTCGTCGCCAATGCGCGAATCAGACCATCCACATTCTGATGACGCCACAAATCACGTGACAAATCCCCACCCTCCGCCAGGTACGCATTGTAAGTGTGGCCATCGGGAAATTCTTGACCAGAGACGGGGTAGGGGTAGAAATAGTCGTCAAAATGAATGCCGTCCACATCGTAGTTGTTCACAACGTCTAGAATGGTGTTGAGGGTTCGGTCCTGCACTTCACGGTATCCTGGGTCCATCCAGAGGTCGGGACCATAAGCGTAAGCATACTGAGGGAGCTGGCTGGCGATGTGGTTCGGAGCTAGTCCGGAGCGACTGGTGGAACCGGCACGAGCCCTGTACGTAGTAGGTGAGACATTGGTACCGTGAGGAGTCAAAAAAAGAAGAAGAAGAAAGAAAGTGAAATGGAAATTTTGAAGATTTAAAGATGGGTTCTACTACTGCGAAGCGTCTTCATGGAATATGGAATAGAAAGAAGAAAGCCCCCCTCCCCCCCATAGGGATACCGGGGGGGTCTTTTGCATGAATAGTTCCCCCACCTTCTGGAAGATCTGTGCTTCCTTTAATCTGTCAGTCTCTTTGACTCCGCCTTTTCACTTTACTTACTATCATCTACTATCTTTCTGCCTTACTGTTCCATTCTCCTGCCTTTTTTCAAGAAACACTTTCAATAAGATTTCCTCTAGCCGAAGTCAGACTTGCTGGGCCTAACTATTTCTTAGTTAGAAACTATTTCTTAGTTAGGCGCATAACGGCAGCATGACGCATCTGCGCTCAAAATTGACAGGAAACTGTCCGAGCGATCGAGGAAGAAGAAAGAAGAAAGGAAGAAAGAAGGCAAGAAGGGTGGTGGGTATGGTGCTTAATTAGAAAGCTAAGGATATTTGAAGGTGAGTAAAAGAACGTGGTCATCCTCCTCCTCCTCCTCCTTATCATCATCATCATCATCATCATCATCCTGCTCCTCCTCCTCCTCCTCCTCCTCATCATCATCATGATCATCCTCATCATCATCATCACCATCGCACAAATGGTTCAATTTCAAAGGATTTCAATCTGATCTAGCAAACTGAGCGATTTTGT
>CM065701.1:27378394-27380894 GCA_017654935.2 Phymorhynchus buccinoides
AGAGAGAGATTTATAGGGGAGAGAGAGCAGAGAGAGTTCCGATCCTAGAAACGGCTGTCTTTCTGAGTGATCTCGACGTGTTGATAGAATAGAGAGAGAGAGTATAATATAGACAAACAGAGACACAGATATAGAAATTGATAGAGGCAGAAATGGAAACAAACAAAAGCTGCCCTTATACTGGGGGATCAATATTAACGTCACTTGTCCCCAGCAACAAAATGGAGGGCGGATGTATGCTTTTGGTTTTTAGTTTGCATTCTCTGTGTGTCTGTAGGTGTGTCACACGACTTTGCTACCAAAACAATTATGTGTGAATTTCGGGACCTAAACCTACGGATTTATTTTTTGATCAGCAAGGTAAAGGGTGTAATCATCCCGAGATGGGGACTTTTTAGCTGGCAAAATCACTAGGGGAAGACGGGGTAAAAAGCGCATGTCCGCGGGTAAGAAGCCTGACCCCAATTATATCATGAAATCAAGCAAATTTCAGTCTCATTTTGCCCATGAGACTGGCACGTTAATGTCTAGCATTCGTCTGAGGGCCAAATTTGACTGAAATTTTCTTTATTTCATGAGATAATTGGGGTGGGCTTCTTACCCGCCCATGCGCTTTCTACCCCGTCTTCCCCTACATTTTCTTTTGAAAACATTAATTCATGTAGCAGCATCCTACCTTTGCTATAGTTAACCATAGCAAAATATATCTCTTTTTGACCATTGCTGTACCCAACCTCAGTCTTCTTTTCTTCTTCTTCTTCTTCTGGCTTCCCAGGCAATATGGCCATAGTGGGTTTTAAACACGTTTGTGTTCGATTTTCAGTTTTCACTGGTCTCCTTCAAATTGCAGCATTCAGCCAACACATTCCTATCTCGGAGGAGCTCAAAGGATAAATTTATTTGGAAGATTTTTTTTTTTAAAACCTGCAGGAGAATGGGCCAATGAGGCATTTAGTGTGTGTGTGGGTGTGTGTGTGTGTGTGTGTGGGGGGGGGGGGGTTGTATCCCTTTAATGGCGAGTTACCTACCTTTATTTATTACTAGCCACGTACGTGAACGTGAATCTGGCAATGTTTTAAGTGACGTGTGTCTGTCGCTGGCTGACTATATGTGTGTCTGTTACGACAATAACGCTTTATAACGGAGGGACCTACTAGGAGGCTCACATTGTGCACGCTCTTGGGTATTGAGGCTATCTAGGCCAGAGAGAAGAGAGAAAATGAAGGTCATTTAAGCGTCAAAGGTCAAGGTCACTGGAGCAGAAAATGTGCCGTCTTAAAGGGCCACCCTGACGGATGAGTATTTGTAAGAATCACGTCCAGATCGCCAGGAAAACACCCTTTACAGAGATTGCAACACTTACTTTGCTCTGGTTTCCTAGAAATCAAACCGTCAAATCGGCGATTCCTCCTTGGCGGAGGTGCTGGATGTCAAATTATTTCACCAAAAGAGAAGACGTGTGCCGTCTCTTTTCTAATGGCCGCCTGCGTTTAGACCAAATCGTTTGCACGATTTTTCGCAATACAAGCCTTTTTAAAAACAAATGTTATGCAGATTATCTAAAGGAGTTTCGTTCACAACAAAGGAAACAGCTCCTGTTGGTTTTTTTGCTTCACTACAAAAAAAGAAAACGCTTCAACAACAATGAGTGACCTTCACTCACCCCATCCAAAATGGCTACTCTCTTCGGCATCTCCGCCAAGGAGGAATCGCCGTTTTGACGATTTAATTTCTAGGAAACCAGAGCAAAGTGAGTGTTCAGATCCTTGAAAAGGCTGTCTTTCTGGTGATCTCGACGTGTTGCATATTAATACAATGTGGTGGTACCATAGCCGATGAGGTTTAACCGAGGCGTGGTTACTGCTACACCTATCTATATCGCTAAAAACTCAGGACTTTACTGGTGTTGCACTGCCTCTGGGCATTGCAGCCAGTATTGTTCCCACCATCTTTGTATTTACAAATGTCCCATATGTGTCTATGACCGAGAGGACGTAAAACATAATTTTCATCTCGACGTGTTGCTTGCAAAAACTCATCCGTCATGGTCCACCTTTAGCGCTCTAGTTTTGACATGTGCGTGTTCCCACACAGGCGAAGAGGCCGAAGACTGTCGCCGGTCCATCCCTATCAGCATGGGCGCCACGCTGGTCATCAACATGGTTGGCTACTGCTGCGTGTCCGCTGTGGTCACTCTGCTGACCCCTTACTTCACCATGGACCTCAACGCCCCCGTGGTCTTCGCCTTTGACCAAGTAGGCTGGCACGCCTTCCGCTACGTCATCTCCTTGGGCGCCATCTGCGGAATGGTTTCATCGTAGGCAAAATAGAATAATAGAAGCTGACACGCATGCGCATACATGAACACATGCGCATGCATTTGCACACACACACACACACACACACACACACACACACACACACACACACACACATACATGCGCGCATGCATAGCCCTACCCACCCACAGTATGGTGTTATCGGCATCAAGTTATGGCTT
>CM065701.1:27385894-27388394 GCA_017654935.2 Phymorhynchus buccinoides
TTGACCATTATGTTTAAATGCTTTGCAGTTATGGCCTAGATTGGTAAGTTGGTATATTTGCTTAAGGTAATATGAGATGCGGGTAACGTTTACGTTCTTGGCCTTGACCTTTGACCTTGAACTTGTCAATTAGTTGTCTTGATCATATCTTATGCATCCTAGCAGTTCCAGTCTCCATGTTTGGTGAGTAGGTAGACTAGCTTAAGGTCCTATGGACTGCTAAGGGTTGATGACAATGTTGACCTTGGCCTTTGACCTTGTTTCTTTGTCTCTCAAAATATCTTGTGAATGGGAATACAGAATCACTTCACATTTCTTAGGCTGGTATATTAATCTGAAGCTGTGTCTTGTTGAGTAGATGTAATATTGCGGACCCTGTCCTTGAACATTTCTTTCTTAATACCTCATAAACCGCTACACAGAATCACTTCAAATGTTGTTGAGTGGCATAAGAGCCTATATCACCTGAAACTGGTGTGTCCCGGAGAGTAAGTATAACCTTGTGAAACTAGACCTTCATAATATTTGATCTTGAACATTTCAATTTATTTTCTCAGTTATATCTTTTACATATTTGCAGTTACAGTCCTGAAATTTGGTACGTTGATAACATGGGATGCTGAGTAACTATATACCTTGTTGATCAAGATTGACCTTGACCCGTGAGCTTCAAAGCTATGAAATGACTAATCTCCTGACACGATACCGAAGCACAAAGCGAGTGAGCTTTGAAGGCTTTGCCTCTTGGATTGTTAGAGTTCAACCCCTTTTTCCATTGTATATGCATGGCCTAACAATTAAAACAGCGCATCTCTGTCATCTCCCCCTTCTCTCTCTCTCTCTCTCTCTCTCTCTCTCTCTCTCTCTCTCTCTCTCTCTCTCTCTCTCTCTCTCTCTCTCTCTCTCCCACCCCTCCCTCTCTCTCTCTCTCTCTCGCTCTCGCTCTCTCACTCTCCCTCTCATAGTATTAGTCACGTATTGCATGCTTAGAACCAAGGACAAGAATGGAAGACTAGGCCCAGCCTAAATTCTTATCCTTGTAAAATACAGTTTCTGAAGTCTGAAGTCTGACTAATCACCCACCCACCCCCTCTCTCTTTCTTATCCCCCTACCTCCTTTGTTTTCCATCGATTCCACCCTCTTCTCTATCATAATCTCTCATCTTTCTCTGCTGTGTTTTGCAGTTGTTTCTGCCCTGGCTGTGGCAGCCGTGGTCACCATAGGGGAGGACCAGTTAGCAGCTCTGAATACGGCCATGGTGGTCATCACAGTCATTCTGTGCGTCGTCATTGTAGGTTCTCTTCTCTTCCTCTGGCGACAGCCGCAGAATGAGGCGTCGGGTTTACGATTTCGGGTGAGACAATGAATGAGAATGTCTTTTCGATCATGATGTACGACTAGTGGGCTTGGGAAAGCCGGAGGAACTTTTACGAAAACGTATGAGAAAGCATGTTTGCTTAATGGAAACGCCAAGGGGGGGGGGCATCTCGCATTTTCCCTGTACAGTTAGGACAGTTTGTATTGGGGAAAATTAATAAAATAAAAAAAATTAAAAGAAGAGCCCTAGTTACGCATTTCTCATTCTACCTCTACCAAACGTTGAAACCAATGTCCGCCAACGAATAATATAACGCTATTTGATTTTTTTTTTCCCAAAGTGTTTAAGAAGAAAAAATGATCATGATTTTTTTTAAATGGGTGGCGCTGCACTAGCTGCGATACGCTCTCCCGGTGGGAGCAACCTGAATTTCCAAAATCCCAAATTTCTAAGCCAACAAAAATACCAAAAAATAATGATGGTCGCAGGTTCCTCTGGTTCCCTTGCTGCCTGTGCTGTCCGTTCTGGCCAACGTGTATCTGATGTTCAAACTCAGTGTGGCCACCTGGATCCGCTTTGTCATTTGGTTGGTCATAGGTAGGTCGAAGGGGGGGGTGTGTGTGTGTGTGTGCGCGTGTGTGCGTGCGTGTGCTTGTGCGTGCGTGCGTGCGTGCGTGCGTGCGTGCCTGCGTGCCTGCGTGCCTGCGTGCCTGCGTGTGTAGGCATACACGCGTGTAACCCTACTTGATGTTCAAACTCGGTGTGCCTACCTGTGTGTGTGTGTGTGTGTGTGTGTGTGTGTGTGTGTGTGTGTGTGTGTGTGCATGCCTGAGTGTGTAGGCATACACGCGTGTAACCCTACTTGATGTTCAAACTCGGTGTGCCTACCTGGCTGCGTCTTGTCATTTGGATGGTTCTTAACAGGGGCGTAGCAGCGTCCGAAAACGTGGTCCGGCCACTGATATTTCGTAGTCCATGACATTAACCTTAACTGCGCCCCCTCCCTCTCGCCCTCGCCCTCCCCAGCGTTTCTACATAGGCAATAAACACATGTGGCCTATATCAGTATTTCATTGCATTCCTTCAGGCACACACACGCTTGCGCGCACACGCACACGCACGCACACGCACGCACGCACACGCACGCACACGCACACACGCACACGCACACACACGCACAC
>CM065701.1:27395894-27398394 GCA_017654935.2 Phymorhynchus buccinoides
TGACTTTTCAAGGTATTTAAAGACCCCGTGACGCGCCACGGTTATGTCCCTTGGTTTTTTTCTGGGTTGCTGTGACCCACATTCGAATTTCCCCATATTCAAAGTTGAGGCTGCTCTTTAAACTGATGTGTCGCTTTCAATTTGGGGCCATTTATATGGGAGTCAGACGTGGTCAAAACAAGATTTCTTTCCAGTTATAAGAGGGAAAACACGTGAATCCCGTGATTTTGACACGTGATCTGGTGGATCTTTAAATGGAGGTTCCACTGTATGAAGGAAGTGCGCACATGCAGGCGGAAACCCAACCGCTTATATCTTACTTTCTTTTACTTTGTTTGAAGATTGCGGATGGGAAATACACATGGGTTTCCGCGTAAGGCCGTGTACACATACACGCGGATGTTCCGCGCGGAAACCCGTGCGCAATCAGTAAATAAGTAAAAGAAAGAAGAAGAAAATAAATAAGCGTGTCAGTATTTCCCCTAATAATCCGTATGTTATTTATTTCCTTCTTTCTTTTACTTATTGATGATTTCTGCGCGGAAAATCCGGATGCTACTGTGTATCAGGCCTAAATGTGTACACGTCCTTAAAGGTGGACCCTGACGGATTAGTTTTTGTTAAAAAACTAAAAAAACACGTTGAGATCACCAGAAAAACACGCTGTAGGCTACAGAGATTGCAACACCCACTTTGCTCTGGTTTCCAATAAATCAAACCGTCAAATCGGATATTCCTCCTTGGCGGAGGTGCTGGAAGTCAAATTATTTCACCCAAAGAGAAGGCGTGTGGCGTCGCTTTTTTAATTTTATACAGTTTATCTAAATGAGTTTCGCTCACAACAAAGGAAATAGACCTCTCTTTTTTTTTACTGCACTATAAAAATTTAAAAAAACGCTTCAACCACAATGAGTGACCTCCACCCGACCCACCCCATCCAAAATGGCTTCTCTCTCCGGCATCTCCGCCAAGGAGGAATCGCCGTTTTGACGGGTTGATTTCTAGGAAACCAGAGCAAAGTGAGTGTTCCGATCCTTGAAAAGGCTGTCTTTCTGGTGATCTCGACGTGTTTCTTGCAATAATGCATCCGTCAGGTTGCCCGTTTAAACGAAGCATCGCATCGTTTCTTAGATGGGGGTCACAGTCAGGAAATTTGAACCACACGAAAATAATGAATGAACATTAAAGTCAGACAACATTAATCATCCTCCCAATTCATGATCTTTAGGCGTCAACAAAAGTTAAGAACATCTTGCATGCGCTTAAACAGTGTCACACATACATATACACGTGCGAGCGAGCGAGCGCACACACACACACACGCACACACACACACACACACACACACACACACACGCACATATACTCATACGTACGCGCGCGCGCGCGCGCACGCACACACAACAACAACAACAACATACAGTATTTATACGGTGCTGAATCTTGATAGAAATCAAATCAAAGCGCACACACACATTAGCATTCATAACACATTCAAACAAAAACGCAAACACACACACACACACACACACACACACACACACACACACACACACACACACACACACACACACACACACACACACACACACACACACACACACACACACACACACACACACGCACACACACACACACACACACACACACACACACACACACACACACACACACAATGTGCATTCGTGAGCTGTGTGGGTGGCGAATTCAATTGTTCTTAACTGTTGATGCTTGTACGGGCCTCCCCCCCCACCCTCCACCCCCCTCCACCACCCCGACCCCACCCCTACACACCCCTACACACACACTCTCCCACTATAATAATCGTACATAATTATCATCTTTAATATCAATCTCAAAGCCTACGGGGGTTAAACTGCAGCAAGCTGTTTCGCTTTCTGTCTCACGATTTCAAGCGAGCCATACATAGCAATGATATTCTAACAACCTGTCACGCAAAGTACACATAGAGTTTTTTGTTAGTTGCTCGTGGCCGTTTCTACACCAGCCTGTGTAGTGGATTGAGCTGATAACTCCAGGAGTGTGTTAAAACACTTTAAAAAAAGGTTAGTGGGTTTCGTACAAATAGTTCCCCACCTTCTGGAAATGTTGTGCTTGTAGCTTCCTCCAATCCATCACTCTCTTTGACTCTGCCTTTTCCTTTTGCTTACTGTCATCTGCTATCTTTCTATTTTACCGGTCCATTCTCCTGCCTTTTTGTTGGTGGCACAAGCCACAAACCTATAACTCACTTTGTCGGTCGGTCGGTCGGTCGGTCGGTCGGTCCAAAATTGTCGCACATATTGTAAAAGAGAAAGAAAAGCGTGCCACAAACGATTGCGAATCCGCGCTTGTTTCTATAAATGTTTACAAAGATTTCTTCAGCCGAAGTCGGACATGCTGGGCCTAACTTTTTTTTTTGGTTAGGCGCATAACGGCAGCATGACGCGTCTACGCTCATAATTATGACAGGAATCTGCCTGAGCGAACGAAGAAGAAG
>CM065701.1:27403394-27405894 GCA_017654935.2 Phymorhynchus buccinoides
TTTGGTCAAAATTCTACCACACCACCCAACCCTTTCCTTCCTCATCAATCACACAAAAACCTTGCATGCAAAAAAAAATACAAACGATTGGGTGGCGAGCCTCTGTTGTTCATTGGCTGCGACGCGCTCTCCAGGTGGGAGCAACCCGAATTTAACAGAGACGCCTCTGTGACTATAAAGAACAGTGATACCTCTCTTATAAAACCTTCAAAAATCACCCAAACTGAGGTCTTATAAGGGAGGGGTCTTATTTTTAAAAAATGGGGTAATTTATAATACTTAACGAAGAAGGGCAATGTCTCAGAGAAAGTAGTCTTATGTAGGAGGGAGTCTTATACTGGCGAAGTCTTATAAGGGAGGTTCCACTGTACCTAATATCTACCTAGTACTAATTAGATAGTCACTCAGCCCAGGAACAAACACTGGTGAAAACATTAAGTAGGTTGTTTTTTTCGCGGCAGCTTAGCTACAGTCGGACCTCACTGAACGGGCACCTCAGTATACCGGACATATTGGGTCAAGTCTGTAATGTTTTTCCTTCTTATTTATGAGTGAGGGCAAAGATATTCTAAAGGGGAAGATAAGCATCCGGTCTCTTTTCCCTATATTATGAGTAGTGAGGACAGAAACACTGGTTATGTCCCTTTTAAACAGGACACATTTTACACGTCGATAGGCCAGTTGAATTCTCCGTTCAAGTTCCAGTCTGAGTTTTTGGATAGCCTCCACTGTGAAAAGTGTACTGGCCCCACTAACGATAACTCTATCAGCCCGGTTCGCCGAGCTCTTAAGTAGTCCATCTTACCCTTTTAGAATATCTTTGCTGAGGTTGTCTCCGGTGTAGCGACCACCCCGCTATTCAGGACAACGGACAGTGATCTGTCTGAATCACTATTAATTAACTGATGTAATTTACCACTCAGTAGGCTATTCCGACCACCCTGATCAGTCACGAATCTTCAATAGCATAGTCAAAGAAAAAAGATTCAAGTTATATATTTTTTTTTTTTAATTAATGAAAAATCACAGGAAAAGGAAAATGAGAAAAATCAAGGTCAAAGAAAGATCACGGAAAAGTTGAGTGACAATCGTTCCTTCACTTCGTTAGTCAATGCTTGTCGATAAAATAAAGTCATTCTTTTCAGTATACACGTCATTATGTGTTGCCTTTGCATGGAGTGATTCAGTATAGCGGGCACCTCACTATTACGGACAGTTTTGACCAGTCTGTTGGATTGGTCGGTTTACTGAGGTTCGACTGTAGTTCGTAGCTGTCCTTTACCCGATTACAGTCGGCAAAGGAGTATACGTTTATCGCGGGTTTTGTTTGTTTGCTTGTTTTGTCCGGGCTGTAATTCGTGAACCTCTGGACAGTATCGCTTAAAGCTTCAAATTTTGTCTGGTGCTGCACTGCGTCTGTGATGCTTAGTTTATGCGAAATGTTCATTCAAATCAAATCAAATTCACTTTATTATCTCCCAAGGATAAATTTTGTTCAGGTGCCAGAATAACAAAAACATCCACATTCAGCATGCATGAATAGGAGCAAAAGTTACATATAATACACGCTTAAAGATACACATTATATGTGAATACATACACATCTAAGGATAAGCATGCATAGTTTCTTTTAACACGATGAACACACATCTAAACCTAAAAGGATCATGAGTTTAGGAGGTGGATGGATCTGGGGATGAAGGATTTCTGTGCCCTGGAGTTGACTTTAAAAGTTTTGTAGCGACGTCCAGAAGGTAATAGTTCGTAATGTTTGTTCAAAACATGGGAGGTGTCATTTACAATCTTCCTGGCTTTATGCTTGGTTCGTCTTTCGTACATCTCATTCAAACCCATCTCTCTCTTTCCAACAACTTTACTACACACATTCACCACATCATCCAACACACGCTTGTTCTTCAAACACAGACTTCCAAACCAACACGTAAAGGAAACAGTAAGCACAGACTCAATGCAGCTACTATAGTCAACGGAATGGTTGAAGATTTTGATCATGCTTCAACGTCATACAAGAATAATTATATACGGTTAACCAGAATGATAATATTATGCTGTATTGATGACGACCGCGTGACTGGGTTCATCCATCACGTTAATAATCATTTGCATCAGCCTCTGAATTTATTTCCGTAAAATCCCTTTGACGAATAGGAACATTCGGCCCAAAGGCATTTCTTTGAAGGAACAAATTTATGACAAAGATTCTATCAACGAATATTCATCTGAATTGTTGTCCTTTGTAAAGGAGTATGAATTTGTTGACAAGGATTCTATCAACGAATATTCATCTGAATTGTTGTCCTTTGTAAAGGAGTATGAATTTGTTGACAAGGATTCTATCAACGAATATTCATCTGAATTGTTGTCCTTTGCAAAGGAGTATGAATTTGTTCGTGTATGTTTGTTTCTTTGTTGTTGTTTTTTGTTTGTTTGGTTGGTTGTTTTTTTTTCTGTCTGTCCCAAGGATATCTCCCGAACCGCT
>CM065701.1:27415894-27434244 GCA_017654935.2 Phymorhynchus buccinoides
TAACACACCAGCACACAATGCCCCAATTTGACAGTGATCTGTCAACCGTTCGAAAGATCCATCCTTGTGGACCGACAGAACAAGTGGAAGCCCGCAGGGGAGCATTTTAGACAGTAGGCCTAAGATTCATGAGAAGATGCGCACAAGTGCACGTCACATTCGTACGTTGAAATCAGCAACGCATGGTCGTGCCCCTCGTGCTACATCTTGTCCACAGATAGAATGACAGAGGGGATGGTGGGGGTGTGGGGTGGGTTTGTGTACAGGTGATGGGTTTTGTGTGGGGGGTGGAATGCTGGGGGGAAGAAGGAAAAATTGAACCCTCCGATTTCAGGCTCCTCGGGGCGATCATTTTTGTGACCTTGACCTTTTGACCTTGAATCGGTATGCCATCATCAAACGGGCATAAGCCCTGAACCACCTTCATAGACCAGGGAGGGGGGCTCTTGCATTTACAAAGTGTCAACAACAGTGTAACACATTGTCAGTTTATTTTATACCTCACAATGCCCTTGTCATGTGCTGTTTGACTATAGAGCTTGAAATGTGTGGCCCCACCGTTGGCCAAGTGAGAATGAAAAACTGTAAACCCGACGTACACTTGTTTTTAAATATAAATCATAACTAGCAGAAAAAACCACGCCCGAGCCAAGTTTTCCAACATAGTCCTATGTTGAATCGATGCCAGATATGGCTAAAACGTGTAGATTTTGAGGTTTCACGGTCTGTCGCCGTCAAGGTCAGCACGACGGCAAAATGGTTTGCGCCGCGATTCTCCTCCCTATTAAGGAGGCCGCGCGACCTTCACACAAAATTTGACGCGATTCTGGTCTGCGGTTCGTGGGAGCCTCCTTGGGCACAGACGACAAGATAGAAAAAAATACACATTACCCAGCCCATCGCATATAAGTCTGCCGACTGCGACTGGAGATGCGATGCTTAAATATTTAGGCTGTATATCAAATGTAACCCCGTCTTCACAAGTCTCGATATGGCTTAGACATTTAAACACGAACCACGGTAAGATGACGCTTGAGTTAGAAGAAAAGAGAGAACTCTAGACATAGACTAAATCTAATACAAATCATGAATAACAAGCTCCTTATTCTCTTACAATATTGCTGTGAAACTACGGGTGGGGTGCTGCTCCACAGGAAGAGGTAGGGTAAAAGCGTGACTCGTACAATATCAAGCTTACTATAACGCGTGTGCTCAACAATCAGTGAACACTATATGGGCTAAGGTGATGGTCAGTGCTGTGTTGCCATGCACACTATGGTGCTGTGCTAATATAGTACTCTCAGGGGGTTCAACGAAAACGTTCTACATCACTTATCACACACACGCGCGCGCGCGTGCGCGCGTGCTGACCTACACGCTCGCAAAACATCACAATATTCTTTCTTCCGCTGTTACAATTTTTCAGATTTTTATACAAGGTATGTTGCTACATGAAACAATGTTCGTGACAAATCTACATGGATAGCTAGTTAGCACACACCACAACACAGACACACACACACACAAACAACAGGTTCCCCACGTTTTCCATTTGTTTAACACACGCTGTGTGCTCATAGTCCTTGAACCCCATAAACCCTGCTCGGTGGTTGGGGGCGTGTGCTCGGCGATTTGAGTCAAAGGGAGGATCAAGGCTGTGGAATGAGGTCAACGCACGAGAAAGAAAAAAGAAGAGGAAAAAAAAGTCATGGAAAAGGCACAAGTATTACAACTCTAATTCATTTTGACCACATGGAGGAAAGAAGGATAAATCGACCCACTTCCCCCAAGATTTACACGCTAGATTGCGCCACGCCATCTCTTACCTGTAAGGGATTTAAAAACCCAGTCCCCGTTAAACTAGCGGCTTTAACACCGACCTAAAGCGACGTGTCAATCGGTGTGTGATTGACTTTTTTAAAATATATGGCTCCCCCCCCCACCTGCGTGCCATCTCGACCCTTCCAAAGGAAGTGTCCCGCCATCTTAGTCCTTATTTTGTTTGTAAACAAGTGAACAACGTTTATCCTAAATGTGTAAAGAAAACATCCAGATGTTCATAAATACAGTTTAGATAAGTTTCGAATTGGAACAGCCAATACGCAGCATCGATCTGCATTTTTCAAAAAAGAGTAGTGACTAAGATGGCGGTTCTCCCATAATATTGCGCTCCTTTGGCCGGATATTACCGCCACGTGGGTACCAGCCATATAAGTAGAAAAGCGACGCCTTGGGGCACTGGGGGGGGGCAAGAAAGGCTTTTTTTTATGATGCCGATGGTCCAATAGATTTCAGTATCATGCAAGCTTTACTCAACAAGGTAGTATTTCTTCTTTCGCTCCATAATTGGTTTGCACTGAATGAATTACATAATGGTTAAATTATGGAATACCCCTTCTTCTTTCACTTTAACGCCTACACCACACTATGAAATCTTCTTTATGGTGACCACCTTCCTGACTCGGACAAGACTGTACCGTTTTGCGCTCAAAGGTATCAACACACCCTGGGTCAGCATTCGATGCGTGCTCATCCAGTGATCGCGTTTACTGGTAAAATACCTGATTGCAACACTAAATACTGAATGTTTTGTACTGTCTTCCCAGGCACTGAGACATTTTTTGCCAGGACTGATAAGTTGTTTGTAACAGAAGGCTTTTCATATGTGGCTTTTCATTGGGTTTTTTTTTCTATGTTTCTTCTGGGCACTGGTTTTTTCAACATCTGTTGTTTGGGGGACATTGTGGCTTGATTGACTGGTTTCACACCATCTGTGTTGGGGGACATTGTGTCTTATTGGACGGGTTTGACCTCTGTTGTTGGGGGACATTGTGGCTTTATTGGACTGGTTTTGACATCTGTTGTTGGGCGACATTGTGGCTTATTGGGAACTGGTTTTTGCGACCATCTGTTTGTTGGGGACATGTGGCTTATTGCGACTGGTTTTGACATCTGTTTGTTGGGGACATTGTGTTTGCTGGCTTATTGGACTGGTTTTTGAATCTGTTTGTTGGGGACATTGTGTCTTATTGTACTGTTTTGACACCTGTTGTTGGGCGACATTGTGGCTTATGTGGACCTGGTTTTGACATCTGTTGTTGGGGGACATTGTGGCTTTTATTGGACTGGTTTTGACACCTTTGTTGGGACTTGTGGCTTATTGGATGGCTTTTGACATCTGGGTTGGGGGACATTGTGGCTTATTCGGCCTGTTTTGCATCTGTTTGTTGGGGACATGGTGGCTATTCGACTGGTTTTGACACCTGTTGTTGGGGGCATTGTGGCTTACTTGACTGTTTTGACCACCTGTTGTTTGGTGACATTATGGCTTATTGGACTGGTTTTGACATCTGTTGTTGGGGACCATTGTGGCTTATTGCACTGGTTTTGTGACATTATGTTGTTCGGGTGGACATTGTGGCTTATTGCACTGGTTTTTTAACACCTGTTGTTGGGGGACAGTTGTGGCTTATTGGACGGTTTTGACATCTGTTCGTTGGGGACATTGTGCTTATTGGACTGGCTTTGACACCTGTTGTTGGGGACTATTGTGGCTTATTGGACTGGTTTTGACACCTTGTTGTTGGGGGACATTGTGGCTTATTGGACTGGTTTTGACACCTTTGTTGGGCATTGTGGCTTATTGGACTGGTTTTTGACATCATGTTGTTGGGGGACATTGTGGCTTATTGGACTGGTGTTGTGACACCTGTTGTTGGGGGACATTGTGGCTTATTGGACTTGGTCTTGAAATCTTTTGTTGGGACATTGGGGCTTATTGGACTGGCTTTTTTTGACACTGTTGTTAGGGGACATTGTGGCTCTTATTGGACTTGTTTTAACATCTTGTTTGGGGACATTGCTGGCTTATTGGACTGTTTTTTTCTAAATTCCTAGCGCGATCACTGGGTCATCTGCGCTGGCGACATCAGATGAAGAATTGGTCCAAGCACATAGCTTCATATCAATAGTTATACCCCTCCCCCCCGCCCCCCCCCCCTCCAACTCCCTATTCCACCTTCTCCTACATTTTTACTTCTTCTCGTTTTTTAGAATTACCTGCAAATATGCTGTTTTTAGTCCCACCCCACCCTCAACTCATGTCTACGACCTCTCTCAAATCTGCTTCTTGCAGTCTATGAAAAAATCCAGGACTGATCCTAACCATATGCCTTTTCCCTAAAATGGCTGAATGTTGCTCTCTCATTGAAAGTTTCCAATGCAAAAAACTTGAGGGTGGGACTAAGTACGACTTGCTTGCCGAATGACCGCCAGTCCTTTTTTAATAGTGGATTGGGTGGAAGCTTTAATTCTATTAACCGATTATAACGAGCTTCAAAAATCAGCTGCAGCACTCCAACGTTGGTCCGAAGACTCCTCGTGTTCATATTCATTATAGTTATACTGACACCGATCGTAATCACCTGCTGGGGGAGATCAGGTCTCAGGTGTCCTTTTAACCCCTCTGCTGGTCGTTCAGTTTGGCCAGGTAAAAGTGTCATTCATCTCCTTCACCTGCTGGTTCGCCTCATACCCCCCACCCTCCTCCCTCCATACACGCACTATCCATCTATAAACCTCACTGCCAGGTGACTCAGTGGCCATGGAAAAAGACAAGAGACATTGTGGGGGGTGGTTGGTGATGGGGGTGCGTTCGTGAGACGGACACGGGAACGAACATATATAACTTAGGTGGTAGAGGTAGAGTTGGCGTGAGTATCGTGTGCGTGCGTGGCGTGCGGTGCTGTGCGTGTAGCGTGTGCGTGTGCGTGTGCGTGTGCGCGTGCTGCGGCGCGCGTGTGCGGCTGTGTGTGTGCGCGCGCGTGCGTGATAGAGAGAGGAGAGAGGTGTGTGTGTGTGTGTGTGCGTGTGTGTGTGGTGCGTGTGCGTGCGTGCGCGTGGCGTGCGCCGCGCGCGTGCGTGTGCGTGCGTGCGTGCGTGCGTACGTGTGAGAGTGGTGTTGGTGCAGGAAAAAGGGAAGAACAAATCAGATAACGTAGTGGCAGAGGTACAGTTGGCTATCAGTGTGGTTTGGCTGTGTGTGTGTGTGCGTGTGCGTGTGGCGTGGCGTGGTGCGTGTGCGTGTGCGCGGTGCTGTGCGCGTGCGCGCGTGCGTGACGTACGTTACGTGTGTGTTTGCGTGCGCGCGCGCGCGTGTGTGAGAGATAGAAGAGTTTGTGGGTGTGTGTGTGTGTGTGTGTGCTGGTGCGTGCTGCGTGTGCGTGCGTGTGTACGTGCGTGCGCGCGCCGTGTATGGTCGCGTGTGCGTGCGTGTGCGTGCTGTGTGTGTGTGTGTGTTTTGTGTTAGTGGGTGTGGCGTGCGTGCGGGTCTTGCGTGCGTGCGTGCGTTCATCGTGTGTTCTAACCACGTCCTGTCAGTTGCGTCTGTACACTTGGACGGAAGCCAATCATCCTGCCAAGTGTAAGTTCACGTTCCCTACAGTAAATGGCTCCACAACACCATTACAGGTGGGAAAAAGAGACGACCGACCCACACAGTATCACAGAAGAAGGGGTCAAGAAGAATAAAACACTTTTCTCCCTTTGAAAGAAACAGAATCCTGTTGCGTGAAACGGGTTAAAGCTGTGACACCTGACAACATCCACACACCTACTTTTACACGTTTCATCTTATTCACCCCTCTTTTCTCCTCTCTCTCTCTTCCTAATTTTTCTCGAAAAGTGCGCGCTCGTGTGTGTGTGCTGCGTGCGTGCGTTGCGTGTGTGGGTGCGTGTGTGTGCTGTGTGTTTGTGTCTGTGTGTGTGTGTGTGCGTGCGTGCGTGCGTGCGTGCGTGCGTGCGTACGTGCGCGCGCGTGTGTTGTTGTGTGCGCGCGCTGCGTGCGTGTGTGTGAGCGTGTGTGTCCGCGCGCCATATAAACAATAACACACAAGGGAAACGACTCAAAACCATGTCCCAAACAAAACACTGATCTGCAAACGCGCACACGCATGTAGATGTGGTGAGAGAGCGCAGAGAGAGACGAGAGAGAGAGAGAGAGAGAGAGAGAGAGAGAGAGAGGAGAGAGAGACAGACAAGCGAACCAGACCAGACAGGACAGAGACAGACAACAGACAGCAGCACAGACAGAGACATGGTGACAGATAAAGATAGGCAATGACACCTTATACCAACTATTTTTAAAACCAAACCGGAAAACAACAGCGACCTCATGTTGCCCATTTTACCCCCCCACATTTTAACTTTTGACGTGGCCCCTCTGCGTCTCTGCGCTAATCTTGACAATTTTGGACGATCGCTCGTCCCCCACCTTCCGGTAAAAGATACCGTGTCCTGTCGTTCCCTTTCTTTCATTTCAGTGATTTGTGCTGTGCAAGTTGTTACTTTGAGAAGCTAACACAATGCAACGCCATGTAAACGTAGTCCCAGTATCAAGCAACACGCCTTCACGTAATATAAGTGCGCGTGCCTCATGCATAATGCCCGATAGAAACCGTGTCTCAGCAAACCGCAATAGAAAACGAGATATTTGTCTTTTCTTATTACTTGGACGGCTACGACAAAATATTCCAGCTGGTATTGTCACGAGTCTCATGAATGTTTCAAGAAAGTATATATCAGTCAATCAAACAATCACCACTTATCCTGATCAGCGTGAAGACTAGACCGTTTAGACGATAGAATTTTACGATAAATTTCTTTTTTAGAACACGGATATAGTCTTTTTATTAATGCAGGATATCAAGTGGTTATTTTTTACTGTTTATTTTTGTGTTTTGCTTTACGGTGGTAGAATACACGTTGTTAGATGTGTGTGTAGTCGTGGGGGGGTGGGGGGGGTTCTCCATGGCACACAGCGTTATACTATATTTACAGCATTGGCCTGAGGACACAGAGTGTAAACAATAACAGCGGCGAATTTCGTGACTACACTGACAACTAAACTGTGGACTCGAGTCAGAAAGCAAAACTCGATGGGAATGAATTAGAGGGGCAGTGTGTTCAGCTCTCCACAGGGCGAGGAAATTTAATTTTGGCCTGCCACGTTACACACTTACATAGGCGAAAAAAGTCTTCCATCCTCATCTCTTATAAACTTGGCTATGGAAAGTTGTACGCTTTTCTGCTCCAAATACAATTTTTTTTTCCTCACGGGCGTAATTTCTTGCTGTCCATATCTCGTACACTTAATTAGGTGAAGGATCAAATATATACCTCCACCTCTTTTAATTGTAATAAGTTGGTAGGTATGCCTGGTGGTGAATTACCCTGGCATAAAAGACTAACCCGTGGTGATTCATCCCAACACGAAGCACTTGAACACTATTAGTACAAAGTGCATCAGCTCGGTGAGAAACATATGTGTGTGACCGTTTTTGATTACCCAGCCACGTGTTCAGCACTATCGTGTCTTTCTGTGGAGATTGGATAAGTTACGGGCGTGTCCTCTTATAATTCTGCTTCCAAAATATTCTCTCTCTCTCTCTCTCTCTGTTTTCATCTCATCGTACAGTCTAGTCGATCTTCTTACGTCTCGTCATTCTCTCTACGTCCTCTTCCTCTCTCTCTCTCATTATACCCATAATGCATTTTTTTAAAACACATCAAAGAAGTCCTACATACAATTCTAACTCGAGTCAACCTGAAAATATCCGATTCACAATCCCACCGTCACCCTTCATGTTGCGTCCTAGCTGTCATTTGTGCCATCGATACAAGATCAACCTTGAAACACATAAATAGACACCTACTTAACCAAATGAATGAAAGTTCGTTTAAAACCGTCCTCACCGCCTGGAACAGGCACATATGGGGACATAATAATTAAACGATAGTGTGGACATTCCTGGAGTGCTCCGGAGAAATCCAGGAAATACAGTACCCCGAAGGGTGTTTATTTTCAATAGCGAACTGATGACCTCAACCAACAAATACCCAAAAAAAGACGGGTGTAACCTTTCTTAACACCTTTCACCGCCAAGCCATCGTGTGAAGCCAAAAAAATCCATTAAACATTTACTTGGCTACAGTAACAAATGTGTTCTCGTCTGCAATATTGTAGGATGTTTTCTGTGTGACACAATTTAGATAGGGTCAAGCCTGACTATACCCAAAACTATGAACACAATATAATTGAATAATAGACCCTGATTTCAAGAGTTTTAGTGACATTGGTGTTAAATCACTGTGGTGCTTAAATTCTACTTTGGCGGTGAAAGGGTTAAACTAATAAATATTTGTTTTCTATTTCAAAAAGTGGGTACGGTAAACCCATAACAAAAATCAGGCAAACGAAGACGATACGTCGAGGCAAAATGGCAATGGACTGTGAAGTTTCCAACACATTTTCCTTCTTTAACCCTTTCTCCGCCAGCCATATTCAAGCCCAAAATTTCCTTTAAATTTACCTGGGTTAGAGAAACAAAATCCATCTGCAGAATTGGGGATTCTTCTGTGAAATATATAAATTATTAAGGTCTATCCTTACTTCCAAAAACTAAGACAATACGGTCTTTGGATAATAGACCCCAATTCGATGCCTTGTAGTGACATGATAGGTGTTAAATCACTGTCGTGCTAAATTGCGACTTTGGCGGTGAAAATGTTTAATAAATAAAGCACAGAGAGCATTCAGCGACTTCTTTAGAAATCCCCTGACCTCGTTGGGCTATGGAATTCTCAAGTATCTTATTTCATACAAATCCACAGCAGACAAGTGAATCTTCAGGAAATGTCTTCCCAGGATGTCTTTTATCATTCCTGATTTAAAAACGGGACATTGTTTTTGATCTCTACAAACGACGTAATTACACATTCAGTTTTTGAAAAATACTCAGTTCAATGTAACATTTAAGGGCCAGCCACACATCCACTAAAAATCATACGACTGTACGACACGATACGATTCGATCAGTCACGCGGTCTCGACTGTGAATCGGGACGTTGGTGGCTGGGTCTTTAAAAAAGACCCAGTACGTAACGTGTCAAAAATCACGGTTTTCACCGTGTTTTTCCCTCTTTCATATCTGGTAAGAAATCTTAAGAAACATTCCAAACCTAAGAGGAAATGTGACACGTGACGTGGGGGGTCTTTAAGATCTCTTGGTTCAATGCAATTTATGTTGTTTGTTTGTTTTTTAACATTCTGCTGTGACTCCTTTAATCATTTCTTAACATGTCACGACAGAATCCACCCCTCAACCCTTCTCCACCCCAACACCCCACTCCTCCTTCATTTGACCCATCTTTAAGCTCACAGCCAACTAAGAAAAATAACATACTGCGTTTAGTCTCCAGGGCAGGCGAATGACATAATTAGCGAATGACCTCATCTTCATGAGCGGGGAAGGACCCCACCAAGTGCACGCGATCCAACCCTTGGCAGTAAGTAAACTGGAAGTAAGTAAGCTGAACAGGGAGGTGTGCCCTAAACGTCTTTTTGTTTCTTTTTCCCCCACAACTCAACACGTCTTTTCTTTCCTTACCCCCCCCCCCCCCCCCCCCCCCCCCCCCCCCCCCCCCCCCCCCCCCCCCAGCCCCCCCCCCCCCCCCCAGTCCCCCCCCCCCCCCCCCCCCCACCCCCCCCCCCCCCCCCCCCCCCCCCCCCCCCTCCCCCCCCCCACCCCCCCCCCCCCCCCCCCCCACCCCCCCCCCCCCCCCCCCCCCCCCCCCCCCCCCCCCCCCCCCCCTCCCCGCTCAGACAAAGGTCTTTGTACTTTTCTTTTTGTTTAACCTAATTTCCCCCCATTACACGGCTCAGACAAAGTAGTTACTGGTGCGTTCTTTAACGTAGTCCACATGAGTCAACAACAACAGAGGCCTTCCAGGGACCATCCTGCACGACAACACACAAACAACTTAATCGCTACTTTAAAGAAAATGTCCAAGGTGTAGTTGAGCTTTGCAAGAGTGGCAGGGTGGAGTGGGGGTATTTGACACTAAGAGCTTGGTCCACGAGACGATGCCCATGCCGCCCTTCCTCGACCTGGTTGCGCCGAATGGAGCGTTTCAATCTGCGCTCTCTCGTGTTTCGATGAGGCGAGGGGGGGATCATGATGGGGGAGCGAGGTAGCTGATGGGTGTGGGTTGGAGAAGCGCGACCTAATGGGGGGGGGGGGGGGGGAAGGGGGGAGAGAGGAGAAGGTGGTGAGGGCGTTGTTGCCATCGGCCTCGGCGGCCCTTTTTTATGCCTCTTTTTTTCCTTTCCTTTTTCATTTTATCTTAAGAATTTTCCGCTTTTTGTGTATTGTAGTTTGCAAACACTTACCAACAACACACAAAAGTAAAAAATATATTTCCTGCGTCGTAACTGAGAGTGTAACGTGAGATCAATAATATGGACCGTTCCCGAGCCGCCCTCTTGGCGAGGCTATAAAACATGGCGTTCATCCGACGTACTTAGTTCACTAAACTTAATCCTATATGTAATATCCGACGACTTGTTTGGCTTTTTACCCTCTCTTGCGACAATGCATCTTCTACCCGGGCCCCTGCTACTATCCACAAGTTTTTACACTTGTCATCCATTATGTTCCCCCTGTCTGTTAATTCTTTTCTTCACCCACCCCCTATTCGGGATTCCATAGATTGGTATTACGTAAACACCGGTTATAATAACTTTTCGAGATCTTGACTTTTTATCTTCCCCCTCTCTGGCATGCGGCGCTGGTCAGCACTAGTCACATTTGAGACTGAGGTGAACATATCTTGCGAAAAGATGGAGGATCGATGTCCTACCGTGTAATTCATAGGAACAAGGAGATGCGAGAAGAATGGGATTTTTTACGATAATAATTCCCCCTGACAGGTTATAATCTATTATTTGGTCTAATCCAGCATACATCCTGACATTTTGTGTCTGTGTGCGCGTAAATACCTGGAGGCAGAATGCCCTTTTTAAAATCTTAACGTGATTAAAACCTCGAAGCATGACCCCGGCTTTAATGGCCGGGACAACCGCCACCCAGTACATATGTGGCGTGGATTGTGAACGACGGATGTGATTGCATGTCCGGACTTAGCCTATAATTAACTGTGCGAGGGCGGGGCGACGTATTGCAAATAATACGTAAATATATAAAGTTCAATACCAACTACATAATCAATGAATGAAATAGTGGAGGCCCAAGGAGAGGAGATGACGAAAGGTTGAAAACAAAGTGTAATCTACTCTCCTTTTTCTAATTAACGGTCCCCCTCCACCAAAAGTTGATTTATTGCGATACCATTGCCACGCTAGCATTGCGACTTGGTTCAGACCAAAAGTTGATACAGAGCACAGCATCCAGTCTTAAAAAGAAATTGTGCCAAGGCTCGCCTTTATGAACAGTACCGACATCAACAATGGTAGTAGAGGATTAGTAAAACAATTAACAAACAAATACAACCCGACTGTTGGTTCTGCACACACTCCGACTAGGCCCGCACGCACTTGTCCTAGGTTTTGAATAGGCCTTATTCGTAATCACTTTGGTGAGAGGGGACGTTAAATTAGAACAAAGAGAAGTACTTCCCCCTTTGTTCAATCCTTAGCATCAAAATCAAATGGCACTATCTAAAAGAAAACTAACATCTAAAACCAACAGGATATGGGAGGAAATTCACGCTGCTTTTTGATATTTATTCTCGCTACTCTTGCAGTCTGCGTAGTCTTTATTTTGTTTATTTTCTTTCGGTTTTTTTTTTCCTTTTTGGAAATTGTTGATACAAGTTATTATTTTCCGCAAATAAGTTCCGAAGTAACGCATCACTAATGGACTATGCTTTAAAACACAAAGATAAGTATGCCGGTTTTTGTAACTCCAGCCATCGTGTAGTGAGCGCGCCCCCGGCCTCGCCCCCCCCCCTGTCCCCCCTCAAGATGGCGGGCCATGACGACATATAAAAAAGCTAGATGTCATCACACCGTAATGGGACACTTAGCAGGCTGTGGGGGCAAGATCCAACCTTAGGGGGGCGGGGCGGGGAGGCGGGGGTAACATGCCTGAGTGTATCCCCTGTCACGGCCAAGGTGGCCAGGGCAGTCTGCCGGGACCTGGACGTGATGCTGTGCCTTCGGCCTCGTTGCCGGACTGGCCGCACCCTGTCCGGTGAGTTAACGAGCACCTGAGTCCAGAGCGCATCCAAGCCGACACCCTCCCCCCCCCCCCCCCCCCCCCTACACTCCCCCAAATTCCACTCTCGGACCTCCTCTTTTACACCCCACTGCTACCACATCCTATACTTCCCACTACCCCCCGCCCCTCGAAAGCTGATCCATCTCTGGGCAGCTGTTCTTTTTTCCATGACAGTATGGGAATGACGGGGTTAAAGAAGCGGCTGGGGGGGCGTTAAGACACACACCGACCCCTTCGAAAGCCGATCTAAGGAAGGTAGGTCAATCTCATGAAATAATAAAATTTCATAGGTGCAGAATTTGCCCATGAGACTAAATGCTAGACATTGACCGCTCGTGCTTCATGGGCAAAATTTAGATCTGAAATTTGCTTCGTTTCATGCAGGTTTTCTATTGTGTGTTTGGGGCTTACTACCCGGACCCATGCGCCTTTTTACCCCGTCCTTCAACCCCCTACCTTGTGTTTATTCTATAGAGTACTAACCCTGGCACCCGCCGACGTGTCTTCTAATATACTGATAAGCGTCAACAAAGCTGACGGAGGATGTAAAAGCGAAGAAGACAAGGGTACGTCCCTCCCATGATTTTCTTAAAAAATCAAATTAGGTTACTTTTAATACAGGTACCCACAGAGGCGTCTCTGTGAAATTCGGGTTGACTCCCCACCTGGAGAGCGACAGCGCAGGAGGCCAGGAGTCGCTACCACCGACAAATTGGTGGTGGTTTTTTTTTAAAATGCGATTTTTTGTTGTGTGCTTGATGAGTGGGGGGGGTGGGGGTAAAGATTATTTTGATCCAAATGACAACGGGTTTGATTCGTTGCCTGGATTTTCGCGTATGCTAATTTGCATGGGCTAACACGGATCCCAGTTTCGGGGTTTTATCGTCTCAAATAAATCCGAAAGACTATTATCCCTCAAATACACTTTTTTATATTCGTGCGTGATGTGGTCGTGTATGTGTGATGTGATGTGTGTGTGTGTGTGTGTAGTGGGGGTGTGTGTGTGTGTGGGTGTGTGTGATGTGGTGTGTGTGGGTGTGTGGTGTGTGTGTTTTGATCAGTGTGTTTGTGTGTGACGTGTGTGTGTGTCAAACCCCGCAGCGCCGTATTCACTGTGTGTGTGCGCGTCTTGGTTGTGCGTAAAAAGTAGCGCGCGTGTGTGTTGTGTGTGGTGTGTGTGTTGTCTGTGTGTGTTGTTGTGTGTGTCTGTTGTTGTGTGTGTGTGTGTGGTTGTGTGTGTGGTGTGTGTGTGTGTGTGTGTTTGTGTTGGTGTGACTCTGTGTGTTTGTGTGCAATGAGAGGTGCGGAAGTCACGCGCGCGTGTTTGTTGGCATGTGTGTATGTGTGTTTGTTGTTTCGATTTGTTTGCCGCAAGATGAGCAAACAGCCAAGCCCGGCTCACGTCGTTAGTTGGTGGTGAACCCTCGTGTGATATTTGTGTTTCTCGGTTTCTGTGTGTAATGTCTTTACATACTCTTTCCTCCCTTTGTCCCTTCTGTGTTGGTGTGTGTTTGTGTGTGGTGTGTGTGTGGAAGGTGGTGTGTGTTGTGTGTGTGTGTGTGTGTGTGTTGTTGGTATGTATGTGTGTGTGCGTGTGCGCCGTGCGAGCGTGCGTGCGTGCGTGTGTGCTATGGTGAGTATGCGTCAACCGGAACGATGCATGCCTCTGCAACTAATACTAATCTAAGGATTCCGTCCGTCTGTCTGTTATATGTTTACCAGGTTTGTCCTTACGGAGAGTTTGCCTCACCGCCCTGCCTCTGCGTTCTGCTTGGGGGCCACCGCCGAGTTTTTCCAACAGTGCTGGATTTCAAAAAAGCTTTACCCCGTGTACCACCTTACGTCAAAAAAAACCGGGCGTATAATTTCATTCGGGAAGACGGTGGTATAAAAAAAAGGGCGGCATTTGGCGGGGGGGTAGAAGCCCACCCGCAATTATCTCATGAAAATAAGGCCAGATTTCAGTCTCAGAATTTTGCCCCATGAGACGAAGCGTTAATGGTCTAAAGCAATTCGTCAGCATGGGCAAATATTCACACTGAAATTTGTTTCTTTATTTACTGAGGATAATTGGGGTGGTCTTCTTACGCCGCCCATACACGCGCTTTTACCCGTCTTCCCCTGAGAACCACCGAACCAAGAGCCATATGGGGCAGTCCTATTTTCCCGTAATAAAAACAGCCTCACAATGTAAAGTACTATGCAAAGAGTAACTAAATATCTCTGGTTTTTCCCCCCTTCTCTCATCTCTCTCCATCTCTCTCGTTCTTGCGCATCCTCACATCCTCTTGTCTCGCGTCCCCTCAGCAGGTAAGACCGGTTTCTCCGGTTTATCTCGTCGACTCATCTCTCTCCCTTTCTCTCCACTGACTCGACCTATAGCTCGGTCTCTCTGCTCCTCCTCTCCGAACTCGTCTCCAGTGCCGATCTCGGTCTTTCCGTCTTCCTCTACCCTCTCTGTCGCCTCTCGTCCCTTCCGTTCCCTCGGTCTCTCTCTCACTCTCATCTCTCTCGTCGCATTCATCGGTCTCCTCTATCTCTCGTCGTCCTTTCATTCCTCGCACGTTTCGTATCAAGGACAGGATGAAGAACAGCTTTGCTACTATAATAAATTATTCTCGTAATTTCTCCGTTAAATAAAGTTTCTTCTGTACGATCGAAAAGGGCCTGAGGTTAATCCACTCACTCTGACTCCCTGTTGTTAAGGGTGTGTCAGGGAAAAATCATATATGTACACACCGGTACGCGGCCTCACCTATAGTAACCACCAAAAAGCCTACAATATACAAAGAGCCCCCGGGACACTCCTGAGAAAACTGATAAACACGTAAGTTATCAAAAAACCCCTCCGCAGCTGAATTGTGAAGCCAGGTGTTTTTTTTTTTTTATTTTTACTCCACACCCTTTCACCCCCCACCTTGTAACCTACGCTACAAGCCAAAGCTAGAAAAAAACAGCTAAACGGGATTATTATGAAACTCACTCGACTGCCTACAACAAGCGACAACGACTAAAAAACGGACTAAGTCCCACCTCCAGCCTTTTCCCAAAAACCCTCCAAGTGGGAATTGAGACAAAGTGTGGCTTCATTCTTTTTTGCAAGGTTTGTAGGTTGCGAAGTTATCACTCGTGGTAACATTAGGCTCTCTTTCTGGCACCACCGCTCCTTCCTGTTTCATGCGTTGTGTTTGGTATTGTAATATTAATTCTAAGTCCACAGAGACTTATCTCTGTGAACTCGGGCTGCTCTCCCCCCGGAGATAGCAGTGCCGCCGCAGCGCAGCGCCTATCCTTTTTTTTGCGGGGGTGGGGGGGTGGGGGGGAGGGCTTAGCTAGCATTTGGTCATACCAGGCAGGGGTCGGGGGAATTTCTCCCTGTTCTTACCGAACTTTCAACTGCCGCGAGGGATTTTTTTACGAAACTTAAAATCGTGCGCAGTCGAACTAGCTTTTAAGTCTCTTCCCTCCATCTCCGAAGGAAGCTTGGAACGCCTCAGTTTCGTATTTGTTCCTGCTCGAACTAGAAAACGAAAGGGTTCCCAGAACCAGGGGATTCGAACACCCAGGTCACTCACTCATTCTGCTGGAATCAACCGCATTGAATTTTGCATGGCGAACAGCCTTAACCACTCTAAACCACCTTCCTTCTAGCATTTCCATGTGTTTCCCCCCGTGGGGAAACCGGGGTCTTGTCGTAAAATAGTTCAACCCAAAACCACCTTCTGGAAGTTCTTGTGCTTGAAGCTTCGTCTAATCTTTCCACTCTCTTTGACCTCTGCCTTTTCCCTTTGCCTGTCTGTCATCTTCTATACTTTCTGATCTGACTTATTTGGCCCATTCTCCTGCCTTTTTTTTTTTTTCTCCAAAAAAAAAATTAATTTAAATCCTCCCAACTAATGTTCTCCTTTGGGAGAATCCTCCGAAATCGGAATGTGTCGTGCTGTAACGCAGTCGGCGAGACCGTAAAACTTGAAAAGACCGGACAAACAGTGATAACTTAACTTACCCATTGTGCACATATGGCCCGGGATACACAGAAAGAAGAAGAAGAAGAAGAAGAGAAGAAAAGACAGACGACAGAAGAAAAGAAGTAATTCCATGCGTTGGAGTGGATTAGCGGGGGGGGGGGGGGGGGGGGGGGGTGGGGAGGGTAGAAAACCGGTTTGAAAACGAAAAACCGGTGCTAAACGTGCCGTTTCGCGGGAGAGTTCGAAAAAACCGGTTCGAGTTGCCTGTGACCGGGTTTTTTAAAAAAATGCAAACTGAAAAGTAAGTTTTTTCTTCGGAATTAAAAACCGCATTCTTTTCGAAGAACAACAACAACTGATTCCTCAAGCGCAGATTGGGTGTTTGTAAAAACCAGAGTATCGCTTGTTTTCTTTGTTTGTTTGTGGTGTATGGCTTTGACTTTGAGTTTTGATTATTGAGTGTCATTAATGTGTGTTCATAAATTGGTCTGTGTGTGTGTTTAATTGTGTGTGTGGTGTATTATTTCTCTGGGGCCAAATGAAATATTTTATTTTTTTTGTTGGTGAAGACTATAGTGATGCGAGTACTTTTTTTTAAACAGTAAGAAAGGTTTCGGTAGACCGGTTCGAAGATGGACCACCCGGTTTAAGGAAATCCCCGGTTAGGGATTTTTGACCGGTTCTCACTCCTCGTGTGGATCTGTGGACAGAATACGGCCAGTTTATCCCGGGCCATCAGTGGCCTACACGTGGACTATAAATAACCTGACGGGCAACGTCATGCAGGCAGGAGCGTTTCCAGCAGCATCTGCCCAGGACTGGGTGGCCTGGAACTCCTATCGCTCCTCCCAAGAATGTTTCTTTCCTCCCTTTTCCTTCGCTCTGTAAGGTGGGGGTCCTGGGGGGTCGCCTCGTCATATTTTAATTTTTTTTCCCCCCCCCGGGCCACTGGGTCGTTTCAAAATAATCAAGAAATCCGGGGAGGTCCCCGTGCGACGGTTAGAAATATATTTTTTTCCCCTTGGGTTTGAAATAAAAGGAATAAAAAAAAGGGGGAAGAAAAAGTCCCCGCGGTCACCGTAGAAAATTTTGTGGGGCCCGCGCTACACCACCGAACGATAGGGAAAGATGGGGTCAAAAAAGCGCAATGGGGCGGGGTAAGAAAGCCCATGCCATTATCTCACAATGAAAATGAAGAAAATTTTTCCGTCAGATTTTTGCCCCCAGGAGACCAACTACAAGCCCAAAAGAAAAAATGGGCGGGTAAACGCCCCATGCCAACTTCATCTCATGAAATGAAGCAAAATAATTTTGACCAAGGGAGAGACGAGTGTTCATGTATCGCGTTGTCTCACGGGCGAAAATTTGACTGATAATTCTTTTCTTCATTTCAATGCAGGATAAATTGGCATGGGCCTTCTTACCCGGCCGACCCATGGGCTCTTTACCCGCCCGTCTTCCCCTCAGCCCTACATTGTGTTTGTTACAACCAATATTTAGATTTATAGTGCTCAATCTAGCACTAAAGAGTAAATCCCGTAGAAAAATTGTGAGGGCTCGCCGGGACCTTGTTTACAATCTACATCTTTGCCGAGAAATCGATATACAGACCACATTGCGCTTAATTGCTTTCGCCGGCTTTTTTTTTTTTCCCAAATGGTGGACGATCGTATAAATCAGCAAACACCCTGCCACAAAAATAATTGATAATAAATTTTTAGAAAAAATATTCGTGAATATTTAGTGTACTGAATATTCTGCCTCCTTCCTGTATCCTTGCTCACTAGCTGCCTGTTGGCGCTACTGAATGTATTCAGGCTCCAATCCTTAACCCAACAGCAAACAATTCGAATTGAGGACACGGGCATCCTTTCATGCTGGACGTATTTTTCGCTCACACCGGGTGGTAAGTCTCAGTTGCATGAGTCTTCTTCTTTGTTCTTAATTCCGATGTTTTCCAGGCCCTTGAACGTAATGGTTTGCAAAAGTAGGTATTTGCTAAGTTGTTTGATTTATTAGTGTGTTTTTTTTAAGAAAAGTATTTGTTTCCACCAAACTTTGATTTTGTTTTTACGCTTGTCTTTTTATCCCATTTTTAAAAAAATACGTGAGTAGATTTTAACGTGGTGCAGCCATGACATGGCCTTTGTTGTCGCCGGGGCTATGGTTTTTAATCTTAATCTTAAGTATGACAATTGGTCTGATCCCCAAGTGCTGCAGTTCACCCTAACCGTCATTCGAGTTTCAGGGATCGTCAAAGGAGAAAACGGCAAAGGTCAAGAATGTGCCCCCAATAAGCCCACGC
>CM065701.1:27434744-27442244 GCA_017654935.2 Phymorhynchus buccinoides
CGCGTGTATGCGTGTGTGTGTCGTGTACTATTGTGTTTTGTGCGCGCCGCGTGTGTGTGTGTGTGTGTGCTGCGTGTGTGCGTGTGTGCGTGCTGTGCTGGTGCGTGTATGTGTGTGTGTGTGTTGTGTGTGTGTGTGTGTGGGTTTTGTCTTGTGTGTGTGTGTATCTGGGTTGTGGCTTGATCTGATGTGTTGTTGTGTTCTGGTTCTGCGCGTGTGCGTGTTGCGTGGCGTGCGTGCACACACACTCACTGCTTTGTGTAACCTAATCGTTCGTGTATGATTGTTCACACACCACACATGTGTAGTATTGTATGCTTGTGCGCGTGTATTGTGTGTGTGTGGTGCGTGTGTGTGTGCGTGCGCGCGTGTGTGCTGTGTGTGTTGTGTTGGTGTGTGTGTGCCGCGGCGTGTGTGTGTGTGTGGTTTTGGTTTGTCAGTGGTGTGTGTTGTGTGTGATGATGTGTGTGTGTGTTCGTGTGTTGAGCCCATGCGTGTGTGTATGGGCGTGTCGCGGTATGCAGTGTGTGATGTGTGTACTGATGTGTGTGTGTTCGTGCACGCATGCACATGCTGGGTGTGTACTGATGTGTGTTGTTTGTGCACACACACATGCCTGTGTGTATGCGTTTGCGCGTGCCGCGCATAGCGTGTGTGTGTGTGTGTGTGCGTGTAATGCTCGCGCGCGCGCGCGCGCGTGTGTGTGTGTTGTGTGTGTGTGGTGTTGTGCGTGTATGGGTTGTTGTGTGTGTGTGTGTGTGCGTTAGTTGTGTGTGTTTGTTTGTGTCGTTGTGTATCTGGTGGATGTGGGTGTATACTCTGATGTGTGTGTGTGTGTGCGCGCTGTGCGTGTGTGGCGTTCGCGTGCACACACGCACATGCGTGTGTGTACTAAATGTGTGTGATTGACACACACACACACTCGTTTGTGTATGTCGTGTGCGCGTGTATGTTGTGTGTGTGTGCGTGCCGTGGGTGTGCGTGCGCGCGTCGTGTACTGTGTGTAGTGTGTGGTGTGTGTGTGTGTGCGCGCGCGCACGAGCGCGCGGCGCGCGCGCGCGTGTGTGTGTGTGTGTGTGTGTGGTGTGTGTGTGTGTGTGTGGTGGAGCCATTGCTTGCGCGCATGTGAATAAGGGAAATTTGTATAGCGCCCCCATCGCCTACTATGTAGGCTCACAGGGCGCCTTACCATATACTAGACTTGATAAAACATGAACAAAAATCCCGTCACAGGAGCAGAAAATCACATAACAATAAGCAAAAACAACAACTGCTGTGACTACTGTACCACCACTACTACTTCCACAACACACTACTACTACACCATTACCACCACCACCACTACTACTACTACTTACTACTACCCACCACCCCCACTACTTCGACACATTGCCACCACTACTACTACCACCACTACTCCTACTACCGTCCCGTTTGTGACTAACTACTAACTAACACAAACCCCACCACTATACTACTACCATTAACCACCACCACCACTACTACTACTACCACCACCACCACTTACTAACTATATACTACCACTTGCCACCACTGACTCTACTACTACTACAACCAGCCACCACTACTACTACTACTACGACATCTTACCACCAAACCGCCACCACCCCTACTACTACTACTACTAGATACCTACTAACTACTACGACTACTACTACTACTACTACACTACTACTATACTACTACACTACTACTACACCATTACCACCACCACTACTACTACTACTACTACTTACTACTACTACTACTATCTACTGTGCATCTACTAACATCTACTAATACTACTACTAGCTACCTACTACTACTACTTACTAGAAAACCTTTACCACCACCCTACTACTATACTACTAGCACTTACTACTACTACTACTACTCACTACTACTGTGACTCTCTACTGATTATGCTGGCTGCTGCTGCTGCTGCTGCTGCCTGCTACTAATACTACTGACTACTACTACTAACTACTACTACTACTACACTACTACCTACTACTACTACTACTACACTACATACTACTAGCGATACAACCACTAACTACTACTTACCTTTACCACCACCACGCACCACTACGACTCACTACTACTCACTCATTACTACTAGTGTACTACTACTACTACTACTACGTATTACTACTACTACTACTACCATACCGACTACTATTAACTACCGATAACCCTACTACTAACTGCCATTACCATCCACCTACACACTACTTACTTACTACTACTGTTATGTGTGTACTACTGCTACTACTGGACTGTACTACTGACAACTACTACTACTCACTCGACTACTACTGTATGCCTCGGTACTAACTTATATAGGCCTAAATACAGGTAATGCTCATTGTCGCACCATTCGCAAGCATGAAATAAATGTCTCAATATCATACAACATCACACCACACCAACACACTGCGTATTTACTAAATTATGATTGGGTCCATGTGAAAGTTTATTAATTTTTCTTGTAGTTTGGTTGCACTCCTTTCATGGACAAAAATACACTATCACGGAGGGATGTAGATCATCTGCGAACATTTCTCATGTTATGGCAGGGTTAAGTATTGGATAAACAAAATTTAAAAAACAGAAATAGGACCCAAAACCAGAAACCCTGTGGGAACACCGAATGCCTGATAGGAAAGATGTTGGATTGCTTTGTTGTTCGCTATTACTAGCTGTTTCCGATTTGGGAAAAACGACACTCTAGCTATATGGAATTCTGGATTATAGATTTTTAATTTGCGCATTTAATAAATTGTGCGGTTTGATTCCTCAATGCTTTTATCAACTCTATGAAAAAAACCTCCAGTAAATGGATTTGCATTTATGCCACCTAATGACTGTCGATGAGGTGCATAAGTGCTGTATGACAAGATGATTTTTGATTCACCACCCAGATTGATCTGCATGGATACGCAAAGTTCTTCATAATATAATGAATACTCATTATTTGTATCATAACTGTTGCTGCGATCTCTGTGTGTGTAGTGTGTGTGTGTGTGTGTATTCATATATGTCCCGTTTTAGTGCTTAATGTCTGTATGTCTGTCTGTCTCTGTCTCTACCTTCTCTCTCATCTCTCTGTCTGTCTGTCCGGTCTGTCTTCTCTCTCTCATCTCTCTCTCTCTCTCTCTCTCTGTCTCTCTTTCTCCTTGCGTTGCTCTGTCTGTCTGTTTGCTCTCTCTCTCTCTCTCTGCACTCTCTCCTCTCTCCTGCTCTCTCTCTCTCTCTCTCTCTCTCTCTCTTTCTCTTGCGTGTCTGTTCTGTCTGTTTTACTTCTCGCTCTCTCTCCTCTCTCATCCCTGACATCGGTCTCTCTCTCTCTCTCTCCATCGCCTTCATCACTCTCTCTTATTCTCTCCTCATCATCTCATTCTCTCTTCTCTTCACTTCTCTCTCTCTCTCGTTTGCGTGTCTGTGTCTGTCTGGTTTTTTCTCTCTGTAATCTCTCGTCTCTCTGTGTCTCTGTCCTTTCTCTCTGTCCTCATCTCTCTCGATCTCTCGTCACTCTCTCGTCAAATCTCATCTCTCTCTCTCTCTCTCTCTCTCTCATCCTCTCTCTCTCTCTCTCTCGTCTCTCTCTCTCTAATTCATGGCCCAGCTCACAATAATTAGCTACATAAAAGAGTGGGAAATGGACGTTTGAAAATCACTCGAGCATACGCTGACTGCACAATATACTCCACAGAACACAGTGGCTTTGGTTACTATAAGTTTCGCTCGCACAAATTTATAGTCGATCCTTGGAGCATTCACGATATTCGCAAAGAAAGAGAGATAGACAACGAAACAAATACAACCCAACAGGAATGGCCAAACGAAAATATTAGTGGAATCCTAAATTTATGAGACAAAGAATAAATGAATGAGAAAACGAATCATACATGTATGTGTATGATAATCATCGTATATACTGGTTAATAACAATGTTAACCGGAAATATGCAGTCATATAGCTCAATATATCTTCATACACAGACATAACGTTCTGCGTACACTTTGTGTACAAAACAAAAATTGACAAAAATTTTAGTTTTTAAAATGTATGGAACATATAAGCATCATAAGAATTTCCTTTTTTAGTGCGGAGATAAGAAATCCATCCGAGTCCAATAATGTTATGTCCGTGACGAATTGTTTGTGTGTGATGTATTGGCCTTCCTGTTAGTTTTGTAGGTTTGTTGTTGTGTCGGGGTTCTGTACTTTTTAACTGTAAAATCTAAGAAGCCTAACTGATTTTTTGCTGAGCAATAACGTGTTCACAGCAAGACCAGACAAACAAACAACCACACAAAGGTACAAACACACTTAGGCTATATGCACAGATACGAACAACTTCCAAACGGAAGCCACACCTACATCTGAAAAAAAGACATTCTTTAAGTAATAAATGCAGTGACACCTCCCTATATAAGACCCCCCCCTCCCCTCCCTTTACGACCCTCACACTTACCCTACTTCTCTGAGACTTGCCCTTATTGCAAAATTAAAATTACCCCCTTATCCAGCTCCCTCCACCACCCTTGCCACGGTTAATGTCCCTTATGGTATTTTTTCTGTGTTACTGTGACCCACATTCGCACTATCCCATATGTCACACATTGACAGGCCTGCCTTTTAACTGTGTCGCTTTCAATTGGGGCCATTTATTGGGAGTCGACGTGGGTCAAAACAAATATTCCTTTCCAGTTATAAGAGGGAAACACGTGAACCTCCCGTGATTACTTAACACGTGATCTGGGTGGATCTTAAATGAGGTTCCACTTTATGAAGGAAGTGCGAAACACATGCAGGCGAACAACCCAACCGCTTATATCTTACTTTCTTTACTTTCGTTTGAAGATTGCGGATGGGAAATCGCATGGGTTCCAGCCGTAAGGCCTGTGTCGCACATACACGCGGATGTTCCGCGCGGAAAACCCTTGCGCAATCAGTAAATAGTAAAAGAAAGAAAGAGAACGAAATAAATAAGCGTGTCAGTATTTCCCCCTAATAATCGTCTGTTTATTGATTTCCTTCTTTCTTTTCTTAGTGATGATTTCGCGCGCAACTCCGGATGGCTACTGTGTATATTCCATCTCTAAACTAGTGTACACCTCCTTAAAGGTGGACCCTGACGGATTAGTTTTGTTAAAAAAACAAAAAAACCACGTTTGCGTGACATCACCAGAAAACACGCTGTGTATGCGCTACATAGAGATTGCAACACCCACTTTGCGTCTGGTTGTCCAATAACTCAACTGACTCGTCAAATCGGACATATTGCCTCCTGGCGGAGGTTCTGGAAGTCAAATTATTTCACCCCAACGAGAGAGAGGCGTGTGGCGTCGCTTTTTTTATTTTATACGTTTATCTAAATGAGTTTCGCTCGTCAACAAGTGAAATAGACCTCTCTTATTTTTACTGCACTATAACAAAAAAAAGACCGCTTCAACCTACAATGAGTACCTCCACCCGATACCACCCCATTCCAAAATTGCTTCTTCTCTCCAGACCTCCGCCAAAGGAGGAATCAGCGTTTTGTGCGGTTGAATGTTCTCAAGAACACAGCAAAATGAGTGTTCCCGACCTTTGAAAAGGCTGTCGTTCTGGTGATTCTTCGACGTGTTTCTTGGCAATAATGCTCTCAGGTTGCCCGTTAAACGAGCCCGTTTCTTAGATGGGGGTCACAAGTCAGGAAATTTGAACCACAACGAAAATATGAATGACATTAAGTCAGACAACATTAATTCATCCATCCCAATTCAGACTCTTTAGGCGTCAACAAAATTAAGAACTCTTGCTGCCTTAAACAGTGTCACCTAACACATAACCGTGCGAAGCGAGCGAGCGCACACACACACCACGCGTACGCGCACATATAAACTCATACGTGTGCGCGCGCGCACGCACACACACCCCACCGCGCGCGCGCAGGGCACGCCGTGCACGCACCATGCTGAACACAACAACAACACACTCCAGTTATTTATAATCCGGCGGTGTTTGAAGCTTGATAGACTAAATCAAAGCGCAAACACACACATTAGCATTCATACACATTAAACAAAAACGCAAACAACACCACACACAACAGGCACACATCTAGACACAACACAACTACCACACGCACGCCACACGCACACGCACGCCACACATCGCACAACTTGCACGCGAACGTCACGACGCACACGCCCCTGACGCAGCACACACACCACAACACACACACACACACGACACACACACACACACAATGTGCATACTCGTGAGCTGGTGGGTGTCGCGAATCAATTGTTCTTAACTGTTGATGCTTGTACGAGCCCCTCCCCCCCCCTTCCACACCCCTCCACCGACCACCACCCCTACCCTAAACCACCACACCCCTACACCACACACTCTCCCACTATAATTCATCGTACAGAATTATCAATCTTTATATTCATCTCAAAGCCATACGGGGGGGGGGGGGTGGGGGTAACTGCAGCAAGCTGTTATTCCGCTTTCTGTCTCACGATTTCAAGCGAGCCTACATAGCAATGAGATTCTATAATACAACCTGTCACGCAAAGTACACATAGAGTTTTTTGTTAGTATAGCCTTGCTGGGCCGTTTCTCCAGCCTGTGTAGTGGGTTTGGAGCTGATAACGTCCAGGGTGTGTTCAATCACTTTAATAAAAGGTTTAGTGGGTTCGTACAAATATGTTCCGCCACCTTCTGGAAAGGTTGTGCTTGTAGCTTCCTCATATCCATGCACACTTTTCCTCTTTGACTCTGCCTTTTCCCTTTGCTTACTGTCATCTGCTATTTTCTATTTTTAACCCGTCCTTCTCCCTGCCTTTTTGGTTTGTGGCACAAGCCAGCAAACCCTATATACTCACTTTGTCGGTCGGTCCGGTCGGGTCGTCCAAAATTTGTCGCACATATTGTCTGAAAGCAGGGGTGAGTTGAATAGAAAAGCCGTGCCACAAACTCGATTGCTGGATCCGCGCTTGTTTCTATCAATGTTTACAAAGATTTCTTCAGCCGAGGTCGGTACATGGCTGGGCCTAACTATTTTTTGTTTGTTAGGCGCATAACTGGCAAGCATGACGCGTCTACGCTCATATGAACAGGGAATCTGCTCCTGGAGCCGAACAGAAGAAGAATAGGGTTATAGTGGTAGCGGTGGTATAAATAACCAAAACAAAACGTGCTAAAATTGGACATAACTATGATTAATTCGAACCTTTGGTTAATCCTAGATTATGTGTGTCTAGCTTATATTAACCCTCGATGGTTCTCCGCGCATATCATAGATTTATATTTTATAGACATCAAAATAATTTAGGGTTAAGCCTTACCACGTGTTCTTGTATGTTGATCAGTTTTACTCCGACTGCTTTTTTTTTTTGTGTTGCTCAAGAACCACACCTATAACTCACTTTGTCGGTCTGTCTGTCGTCGGACTCTGCTTCTGGTCCAAAATTGTCGCACATATTGACCAAAATTGTCGCAC
>CM065701.1:27447244-27483297 GCA_017654935.2 Phymorhynchus buccinoides
TCAAGCAATGTCCGGGGTGCGTGCGGTGGACGGGCAAACTGCTACGGAAGAAGACGTTCACGGATGAGGACGTTCTCAGAACGGAGCTACGGCGCTGGCTCTCAGTACCCTGTAACTGGTTGGTCTGTGGTGAGTAAGTACCAAGCGCATGCGCGCGTGGGTGGGGGGGGAGAAATGACGACACTGGGGACCCTCCGTTCAAAACGCTAATCGTAGTCACATAGTCAATGGCACAGAGGTAACGCGTTCGCCTCGTGGTCAAGTAAACCCGAGTTCGAACCTTGGGTACAGTAGGCCTTTTTCCTCTCAGTTTGACACCACTGACTAGGCCTTACCCTGGTCTGAACGTGGAGTCTTTCGCCGGATGAGACGATAAACCGAGCTCTCGTGTGCCCATGCGCATAGCACACGTTAAACCCAGTGGCAACGAAAAAGTTGTCGTTTGGTCAATTAATGTACCCGCCCCCCCTTTCCTTCCTCATCAATCACACAAAAAATCGCATGCAAAAAAAAAAAATGGGTGGATTGCGAGGTGAGCTCTGGCTGCGACGCGCTCTCCAGGTGGGAGCAACCCGAATTTAACAGAGACGCCTCTGTGACTATAAAGAACAGTGAATATACCTAGTTGTTATAAGACTTTCAAAAATCACCCAAACTGAGGTCTTATAAAAGAGAGCAAAACAAAAAAAAAACCAGGGTCTTATAAACAAAAAAGAGGTAATTTTAATACTTACGAAGAAGGGCAATGTCTCAGAGAAGTAGGTCTTATGTAGGAGGGAGTCTTATAAGGGATGTTCCACTGTACCTAATACCTACCTAGTACTAATTAGATAGTCACTCAGCCAGGAACAAACACTGGTGAAAACATTAAGTAGGTTGTTTTTTTCGCGGCAGCTTAGCTACAGTCGGACCTCACTTAACGGGCACCTCAGTATACCGGACATATTGGGTCAAGTCTGTAATGTTTTTCCTTCTTATTTATGACTGAGGGCAAAGATATTCTATAGGGGAAGATAAGCATCCGGTCTCTTTTCCCTATATGAGTAGTGAGGACAGAAACACTGGTTATGTCCCTTTTAAGCAGGACACATTTTACACGTCGATAGGCCAGTTGAATTCTCCGTTCAAATTCCAGTCTGAGTTTTTGGATAGCCTCCACTGTGAAAAGTGTACTGTCCTCACTAACGATAACTCTATCAGCCCGGTTCGCCGAGCTCTTAAGTAATCCATCTGACCCTTTTAGAATATCTTTGACTGAGGTTTGTCTCCGGTATAGCGACCACCCCGCTATTCAGGACAACGGACAGTGATCTCAGTCTGAATCACTATTAATTAACTGGTGTAATTTACCACTCAGTAGGCTATTCCTACCACACTGATCAGTCACGAATCTTCAATAGCATAGTCAAAGAAAAAAGATTCAAGTTATATTTTTTTTTTTAATTAATGAAAAATCACAGGAAAAGGAAAATGAGAAAAATCAAGGTCAAAGAAAGATCACGGAAGTTGAGTGACAATCGTTCCTTCACTTCGTTAGTCAATGCTTGTCGATAAAATAAAGTCATTCTTTTCAGTATACACGTCATTATGTGTTGCCTTTGCATGGAGTGATTCAGTATAGCGGGCACCTCACTATTACGGACAGTTTTGACCAGTCTGTTGGGTGGTCGGTTTACTGAGGTTCGACTGTAGTTCGTAGCTGTCCTTTACCCGATTACAGTCGGCAAAGGAGTATACGTTTATCGCGGGTTTTGTTTGTTTGCTTGTTTTGTCCGGGCTGTAATTCGTGAACCTCTGGACAGTATCGCTTCAAATTTTGTCTGGTGCTGCACTGCGTCTGTGATGCTTAGTTTATGCGAAATGTTCATTCAAATCAAATCAAATTCACTTTATTATCTCCCAAGGATAAATTTTGTTCAGGTGCCAGAATAACAAAAACATCCACATTCAGCATGCATGAATAGGAGCAAAAGTTACATATAATACACGCTTAAAGATACACATTATAATATGTGAATACATACACATCTAAGGATAAGCATGCATAGTTTCTTTTAACACGATGAACACACATCTAAACCTAAAAGGATCATGAGTTTAGGAGGTGGATGGATCTGGGGATGAAGGATTTCTGTGCCCTGGAGTTGACTTTAAAAGTTTTGTAGCGACGTCCAGAAGGTAATATTTGCGTTATGTTTGTTCAAAACATGGGAGGTGTCATTTACAAATCTTCCCTGGCTTTATGCTTGGTTCGTCCTTTTTTTCTTTCGTACATCTCAGTGTGTCAATCAAACCCATCTCTCTCTCTCTCTTTCCAACAGTGCGTTAGTCTCTACTGACAGCGTGATCGCGGGGGCACATCATACAACACAAACACGCTTGTTTCTTCAAACACAGACCTTTCCAAACCAACACGTAAAGAGAACAGTAAAAAGCCTGTGAACTCAATGCAGCTACTAATAGTCCACGGAAATGGTTGGAAAAGAAAAATTTTGATCAGCAGCTTGTCACCGTCATACAAGAAATAATTGAATATACGGTTAACCAGAATTATAATATTATGCTGTATTGATGACGACCGCGTGACTGGGTTCATCGATCACGGGGGTGTAAGTGTCTCGATGCGCTGGTGTTTCATCAGCCTCTGAAGTTTTATTTCCGTAAAATCCCTGTTGAAGACGTGTGTGTGTGTGGGTGTGCGTGTGTGTCTGTGTCCAAATGCATGTTCTTTTGAAGGTAAAACAATTTAGTGTGTTGACAAGGATTCTATCAACGAATATTCATCTGAATTGTTTTCCTTTGTAAAGGAGTATGAATTTGTTGACAAGGATTCTATCAACGAATATTCATCTGAATTGTTGTCCTTTGCAAAGGTGTATGAATTTGTTCGTGTGGTATGTTTGTGTTTGCTTTGTTGGTTTTTTTTTTGTTGTGTTTTGTGGTGTGTGTGTGGGTTTTTTTTCTGTCTGTCCGCGGATGTGTGTGTGGGCTCACACGCCCGAACGGCGCTGACTAGAATCGTTTCCAACATTTTGTGTGGGTGGTGTGTTCACTATTGAGAGGAAGGCATCCAGCTCATGACGTTTTCGGCGGTCCTGACCTTGACCTTGGACGTATGACCTGGTTGTTGTTGTTTCGGAATTTGCTAAATTACTGTATTGGAAGCATATGTCATCAGTGCATGAGTCATATTGAGGATAAAAGACAATGACTAATAAAAAAAAAATGAAAAAATAAAAAAAAAAAGCTCAATCCAATGTAATCAAGCGAAACAGATTGTGAATGCCGCTCAAACAAAACTTCATGACCATTAAAGGCAAGGATCATTCTCGTGTTTGTCAATTTTCTTCTTTTTTCTTTTTCTTTTTTCTTGTTCTTTTTTTCGAAAAATATACACCCAAGCGACTTTTTGGAAATTAATAACTCGTGAAAATTTAACACTTCGAAACCCAGAATTTGTTTGTCTCCTATACACTGGAGAGTTTGAAATGGCTACACGCCGCCATTTTGTTTTTGTTTGACTTATTGACTTTTAAAGGGGCACAAGGATGGACACGTTTTTAGAAAAAGAAACACGTCGAGATCACTAGGAACAAACCTTTACAGAGATTGCAACACTCACATTTTGCTCTGGTGTATCACTATAAATCAAACAGCGTCCAAAAAAATTGGCGATTCCTCCTGACCTGGTGGGCTGTGGGTGTTGGAAGTCAGAATTCTTTCAAGTGAAAGAACAAGACATGTGCCTTCTCTTTTTCTAAATGGCTGCCGGCCTGAGTCGCTTTTTAATTAGGTTCAACTCGTTTGCACGGAATTTCCAAAAAAAAATATACAAGACTTTATTTTTATACAGTTTCAGTGTGCCAAACGGAGTTTTGCTCAGAACAAATGGAACAGCTCCCTCCCCACCCCTTCAAGAAATGGCGGGTCTCTCTGTCGTTCAGGTGTGTTATCACGCCTTTTAACGAATTATTATATAACAAAAAAGGCGCAGAATGTTTCAAAGAGAGTATGTAAGAAAAGGTCTATTCATCAAAAGAAGTGTTTTGACCAAGTTTTTTCGTCCTACTACTTGGCTTGGTCCTGGTGATTGGGGAATAAAAAAAAATGACATAAGATAAAAAAATCGGGGGGGGGGGGAGGTGGCGGTGGGGTGGGTGGGCATACGTCCTTAAAGACACACTGACCGCCACCGCGATTCAGTCCCCCCTTGGGTGTTTTTTGAGGCTTGTGTTCTTTAAAACTGACGGGTGTTTTTTTCAAATTTGGGGGCATTTGTATCTAGGATCCAAACCTGGTCAAAACAAAACTTCTTACCACCTGTGAGAGGGAAATCCCGATGAAACCCGTGATTTTGACAACACGATCTAGCTGGCGGGTCTTTAACAAAGTGCTTAAAAAAAAAGAAGGCCACTGACGTAACTGTATGTGGTCGTTGACTAATTCGTTACTACATCATTGTTATGCTGGAGCAGGCGTTTCAAAGTCAAAGCGCGTGATGTACAATGTTGCCGGGGGGGTGTGCGGGGAAATTAGACCGATGGAGAGAATGCTTTTCTTGTTTGTTTTTAAATTATGATTCGTGATTATGTAAAAAGACGATTACTTTGCAATCAACACAGGGGCTTCTCTCTCCGTCCGCTTGTCTTCTGCGAATTTAAAGTTTTACGTCCTCTCTGGCCGAAGCCATACGGAACATTGTCTTCTGTCTTTCGGTCCTGCTTATATACCAGTTTGTCTCTCTCCATGGTCTGTCTCCTGTCTGTCTGTCTGTCTGCTCTCTGTCTGTCCTCTCTGTCTCTTCTCTGTCTCTGTCTCTCTCTCTTTTTTTCTCTCTCTCGCTCTCTCTCTTCTCTCTCTCTCTCATCCTCTCTCTCTCTCTCTCTCTCTTTGTGGGTGTGTGTGTGTGTGTGTGTGGTGTGTGTGTGTGTGTGTGTGTGTGTGTGGTGTGTGTGTTTGACATGGGTCAACGGCCTATTCATGCAGTGTTTAGTGTTCTCGTCCTCTCCCTCTGTGTGTGTCTCTCTGTGTCTCTGCCTCTCTCTCTCTGTCTCTCTCTTTCCTCTCTCTCTCTCTTCTCTCTCTCTCTTTCTCTCTCTCTTTTTCTCTCTCTCCTCTCTCTCTCTCTTCCTCTCTCTCATCGCCTCTCTCTCTCTCTCTCTCTCTCTCTCTCTCTCCTCTCTCTCTCTCTCTCTCTCTCTCTCTCGGCGTGTTTTAGTGTGTGTGTGTGTGTGTGTGTGTGCTTGCGTGTGCGTGCTGTGCGTGTGCGTGTGCGTGTTCTGCGTGTGCGTGCGTGCGTGCGTGTGCGCGCGCGCGTGTGCGTGCGTGCTGCGTGCGTGCGTTGCGTGCGCGTGTGGTGCATCTGTTTATTGCCATTACAAACAAACGCCCTTATGGCGAAGGGAGGAACAACCATTAACATTAAGTAGGGTAACACTGGAACAATGAAAACATAACTGAATAATCCTATTCTTACAACTTTTCTTCTTTACTTTTTCTACATTTCTTTCCAGTACCAGCTTCCTTAATACTCGTTCCCATACACACCTACACACTTATACATTTACTCTGATACATGTATAAAAAACACTAGTACACACACCTCTCTCTCTCTCCTCTCTCATCCATCTCCTCTCTCTCTCTCTCTCTCTCTCTCCACACAATACTCACACTCACTTCTCTCAGGAACCTCTCTCCTCTCTCTCTCTCTCGCATCTTCTCTCTCTCTCTCTCTCTCGTCTCCCGTCTCTCTCTCTCTTCTCTCTCTCTCTCTCTCTCGCACAAAGAGCACACAGTAATCCATTTTTCACTAACTACTCAGCAATCCTAAACCTACATCCTTGCAAGCATATCTATATTCCATGTTCGAATAGAATAAACAATGGACAACAAACAACAATCATCCAACCCATTGCGAGCTATAATATTAGTTCTAAGAATAACAAAACCATAGCATACTAACACGACCATCCATCTGGTACCCACCGCGCATCGGTTAAAACGAAGCATAAAATTATAGTATTCTTCTTGCTCAATTTTTAGGCTGGAACAACAACCGAAATGGCGACTATGATATTTCAGGGTATCAGCAGTAACAGTATAGTACTTATATCCTATTATAATTAGTATTAGGATTTGTTTTTTTCGAAGATTAGTTGCCTCTGCAATAAAACTTGCAAAAGAAATAATCCATTCTTCTTTCTTACTCTAGAAGTGGAGCCAAATTTTCTTCCTGTATGACTGGCTCTTTAAATAAATACACTTCCCGAATTTCTTTCGTATGCTAGCAATCAAAAACAAAAATGTATTCATTTTCATACGTTTTTGGGGACTGAACACATTAGCATGATTTTTCAGAGGAAATTCAAACCATTTCTTATTGGCAGTGAGGCCTAAAGTCCGTGTACGGAATTTAGCAAGACTAACTCTATATAGCTGTCGAAATAGTCATCAGATATTTTCCATCTCAGAAAGGTATTTTTGAAGACTAACCAATCATATTAGGGTTTCCATCTATATTTGCTATGCCGTTTTTGCTTGCCATCAACATATTAGCCTCTCCTAATTCGAAACAAATTGAACTGGATTTCTACCCACTTGAGAACCCAGACACTATCCCAAACCATTTTCAGTTAATTTAGGGCTGGGGCTCGAGAGAGAGAGAGAGAGGAGAGAGAGTAGAGAGAGCGAGTAGAGAGAGAGAGAGAGAGAGAGAGAGAGACGAGGAGAGAGAGAGAGAGAGAGAAGGGAGAGAGACAGACAAGACAGAATCAACCTACAGAGAGCGGGACATACATCAGCACAAAACACAGGACCAGACAGCAGACAAACACACAGTTTGTTGTTTTTTTAGGTGAAGTTGTTCAGACGACAGACGTGGACACACAGACTAGTGGGAACCAATCTTCATGTATAAGGCCGCAATAATATAAAGCAACAATGTCATGCTGTGTCAATCGAAGGAGGTTTTGAATAAGTATATGTTTTCCTAATCCTCTCTATTTAAAAGATGAAGGTGTTTGACGAAGAATGAGGGGAGGGGGGTGGAGAAAAAGAGAGAAGGGTGGATGGTTGGCGGGACAAAGGGTGTTTAACCTCAAAATGGCGATTCGCTGTGTGTATAAACGCACTGCTCCGTTTAGAACGCCTTTGTTACACCGATGATAAGGGTCATATTAAAATTTCGGCAGAAATAATGGGAGACGGGGGTAAAACGCTCGAATGGGCGGGTAAGAAGCCCACCCCCAATTATTCATAAAATGAAAGATAAATAATTTCAGTCAAATCTTGCCCTGAGACGAAGGCTAGACATTAACGCTACGTCTCATGGGCAAAATGAGTACTGAATTTGCTTCATTTCATGAGCTATTGGGTGGGCTTTTACCCGCCCCATGCGCTTGTTACCCGTCTTCCGCCTAGTTGTTCAGTAACAAAATACATTTAATTAATAACTAACCCTGAATGTTCCTTTATTGTGTTAGTTATCGCGCCCTTACTCTAGTGAGAACCAGCACCACATCATAAACGAGTCGCTGGGCTGGTTTCTCACAACAAGCTTGTAAAGTCAAAAATCACACGCACAACGCACACGCACGCACACACACCACACACACACACACACACCACGCCACACACCATCACGTACACACACACGACCGCACACGCACACGAAGCACACGAGCGCACACACACTCACACACACGCACACACACACCTAACGCACGCACCCCCACAAACCCACACACACCCGACACACACACACACACATTCACACACACACCACACACACACCACACACACACACACACACACACACACACACACACTTACACGTTGAATTATGAGTATTTTCGTGTTTCCCTAACATCTATTCTTTGATTATACATAAAGGATAACCTTCAAGTGTATCTCTAAATATTTCACAAATAAGTGCTTTAAAATTAGCTAGGTCGGTGCTTTTCTTAGCTTAGATAGACTTTACAACTGTGAGTCTCTCTCAAAAGTGCCTCCAGTCACCGTCCCAACTTTAAATCTCATAACTCTGACAACAAAAAGGATACAAAATGGGAAACTTCACTTCAACTTCAACTTTCAATTCCGGATACAAGAAGTGTTTTTTTTATATTAAAATGAGACATTTGAGAAGCCTAGTGTAAGTGGGCGAAGCGAGCGTAACTCTGCGGTAACCCGTTGAAAACCCTCATCGGCACGCACGCACGCGTCACGCCACATTGTAAACGCAAAACGCACTGCACACACACACACACACACACACCCACACACCACACACTCACACCTCACACGCACCACAGACACCGACACACACACGGCCACAAAAAATGAAATTAAAATAGTCATATATAATTTCAAAAACCACATAGATTTCAGTTTTCACATCAAAGCTGCTTTCTCTTCTGATGGACAGTGTTAACAAAAGTCAATCTCCAAACATATTCAAAAAACTTAGTTAATTTACATATGGAAGTTGTTATATCGTGGAATGCATTAAAATATACACGATGGGTCTGTTCTTCAAATGGGAATACGGAGTCATGCATTTATAATACCCTCGTTAAAATAGAGACCACGATATTTATATGGTAAATATTATTCCATTTTTTACTGCAGAATTGTAGCTATTCTAATGGCATACAATATACCGCAGAATTAACCTATAAATGCTGTGTAAAATATTATACATGTGTAGTTCGTAATCAGCATTACAAGCTATTAAAGAGTCAAATGTAACATATGCCTTGAATGTATTAGAGACAAAAACATTAATTAATCATTATCTGGTAAAGACATTAGTGTAACTTGTTTATTGGTGTTCCCTCCCATTTGGAATATCCTCGATGATTGGTTGATCGAGCAGCTAGAGTGCGCCGTAATTCCGAGGGAACGATTCATCTTAATGTGAATTTAGATCTGCATGAATCTTATAAAACATATGTAAAAATGATCCAAAGAAAATTTTGTACAGCATGTTAAATGACGTTCAGACAGTCAATATTCACGCTTTCTATAAAAGGCTCAAGTACAATGAATTCCTTACTGAGGGGGGATTCTTCTTAATTTTAAAACTCAGCTCAAAGATCAGTTAGACAATCGTATACTTTGATGTTCTTACACTTCGTTAAATGCTTTTAAAAACAAAAATTTTCGTAAAGACGTTAAACTTGCATATGGGAAATCAAATATCTATAAATCATTTGCTCCTAGATTGTCCTAGAATTAAAGAACAAATCAACAAACTGATGGTGAATTGCTGATAGCGCATCAGACGCCTTTAACCATTGAAAAAATCTAAACACTTTAATCTCTTAACGTTTTTCAGAATCCTGCACATAAGTCCTGTGGTATTTTTCTTGAGTTACTATTAATTGTTGGTTCAATTGTGTTATTAATTTTTGTTGTTAGCGATTATAAATTAGACACGCTTGTTAACCACTCTTCTGTTCCACAAGTCATTGACATGTTACTGTATGTCACCCATTTCCTCCATCTTATATATCTGTTAATGTAATTTTTTATATGCTCATCTCAGTTAGATTTGTATTGATAGATGTGGTAGGGAAAACACATAATAATAATACCATCCCGCACTCGTCTCACAACACACTCTCACTCTCAATCCTTTTTTTAAATTTTTTATTTTATTTTATTTTTTATAATTTTTGTTTTTTTGTTTTTTGTGTGTGTCTAATATGTCACTTGCGGGGTGACAAGACTTTTAATGCTAAGAAAACACACACTCCACACACACGACACAACACACCACACACACACACACCATTGCACTCCACACACACACACATCACACACACACCGCACACCCACACACACACACGCACACACACAACACCATCATCACACACACGTGCGACCACACGCGCACAGCCACCACACACCCGCACACACACACACACGCACTTATCGGCACCCGCACACAACGGCACACAAAATGAGATTAAAAATAGTCTGATTATCATTTCAAAAACCACATAGATTTCAGTTCACATCAAAAGCTGCTTTATTTCTCTGTAGACCTACACACCTAATGGTTCTCTCAGTACACTGTTGACATTGCTCACAATCTTTCCCCATGGCAACAACACAGTGGTGTGCTAAGGGATCTTATCTTCTTCCTATTTTCATTCTCTCCTCCTCAAACATGGGATGTGGAGGTGGGCTACTTTTAGTTTAAGCTCCCCCACCGCTGGACAAGGTGGAAGCCCGCTAGGGAGGCATTTTAGACAGTAGCCTATAATTCATGAGAAGATGCCTCACAAGCACGTCACAGTCGTACGATTGAAATCGCACCATGGGTCGCCTCGGGCTACATCTTGTCCACAGATGAGAGGAACTGGAGGGGAGTGGGTGGGTGTGGTTTGTACAGGTGATGGGTGTGTGTGTGGGTGGGTGTAATTGCATGGGGAAAGAGGGGGAGGGGGGGGGGGGCTCTGCTTTACAAGTGTCAACACAGTGTGTACGACTTGTCATTTTAATTTTACTCACATGCTTGTCATGTCTTTTGACTATAGCAGCTTGAATGTGTGGCCCCAGTTGCCAGTGAGCATGAAGACTGTACACGACGAAGTTGTTTTATCGATACTAGCAGCAACGCCCCGCTCGCTTCGCATCGTCGCCGGGAGTTCTTCCCTGGCAGGAGATTTTCACTGGAGGTTCAAAATGTCCCTGGTACCTGCCTTGGGCCATGCTGATGAAGAAATGGGGAGGTTTCAACGGGGTTACCGAGAGTTTGCTGCGGCTCTCGCTCACCCTTTACAATAAGGCTTTGTCAACTTGTCTCGCACCCTCCCTCCCCCCCCGACCCCCCCCCCCCCCCCCAGTAAGATACCGGGAGATTCTTTCGTACAAATAGTTTCCCCACTTCTGAAGTTCTGTGCTTTTGTACCTTTCCTCTAATCTATGACTAGGGACCACTCCATTATTCTTTTTTTTACATAGTATAGTAGTAGTGATTAAGTAGTAGTAGATTAGTAATGTAGTGTAGTATAGTAGTAGTAATAGTATATTAGTAGGGTGAGGTTGTTGCTTGCATGGCCTCGCCGGCCCTTGTATGCTCTTTCTTTCCTTTTCATCTTGATTTTCCGCTTTTGTGTATTGTAGTTTGTTCAACACCACACACAACAGACTACACTATCCTCCCCTCCCCCCCTGCGCATAAAACTACGGAGACGGAACGTGAGAATAAGAGTGACGCCCAGCCGCCATCTTTGCATGCTATAACATGGCGTCGCATCGACGACCTAGTTTCACTACTTTAAGGCCTTGTCCGATCGATCTTCCTCTCGCTCATGTACCCATATATCCCATTACAATGGCCCATATTGTGCCCTTCGGTCGAAGAGGACGTATAATTTAAATTTCCGGCTTCTTGCTTTCCTCTCGCCTGCAGCCTGGTACGTCTGTCACGTTGTGAACTGGGTGACATTCTTGCGAAGAGCGAGTGATGCGAGAGAGAGACAAATGGAGTTTTACGTCCTCTGTGTCTGAATCAGACACATATGGGACATTTTGTAATACAATATGGTGGGAACAGATACTGAGGGCAATGCCCGGGCAGGCAGTACGAATATCAGTAAAATTCCGACCATTTTTTAGAATTAATACAGATGCTGTTCGGTGACCACGCCTTCCGGTAAAACCCTCGATCCTATGCACCGGCCTCTATGCGCGTATTGAGCGAGTGATTGCATCGTCGGACTTAGCCTTTACGGTATTGCAAAACTACGAACTTTATTAAAAAAAGACTGCAAATAATAATAAAATGGGGAGTATGCTTTTTTTTATATTTTCTGCGTCTTTTGGGGGATAGATACAAGTTTATTAGTTTTTCTTATATTGCCAATACACATCAATGAATGAAATAGTGAGGTGCCAAGAGAGGAGATGACGAAAATTGACAAAGGGTATTACTCTCTTTTCTAATTAACTCCCTCCAACCACGTGATTAGATACCATTCACCTGCAGTGGGCGTGTGTCAGAACAAGTGAGACAGTCAAAGCATCTTCTTAAAAGCATGTGCCAGCTCGCACTTTTATGACCCTCACCCATACAGTACACATCAACATTGGTGGAGAGGACAACATCAAACACAAATCAACACACTTTGGGTTCTGACCACGCACGTGCTATGTGAATGGTATCGTAACTCAACTTTGGTGAGGTGAGTTAATTAGAAAAAGAGAGTAATTCCCCTTTGTTCAAATTTTAGCACTCAATGTACTATCTAAGATATGGGGATTACGCTTTGATATTTCTGGCAGTCTGCAGTCTTTTTTTTGAATGATACAGAGTTATTAGTTTTCGCAATAAGTTCAATAACGCATCAATGGCACTATCTTAAAAGATAGTCCGGTTTTGAATACACGAGCCATCGTGTACTGGCCTGTCCCCAAGATTGCTGGCCAATGACGACAGCTGATGTCGCATCCGTATGTGCTTGCAGGTGTTGGCAGCACCTTAGGGGCGGGCTGTACTCCTGTCCGGTGCAGGGTGGCCGAGGAGTCTGCCGTACTTGCGTGGTGCTGTGTACCTTCCTCATTGCCGGACTGCCCCGCAGCACCTGTCACGTGTTAGGTTAAGCGAGAACGTGGAGTTCCGCTTAGCTCCAAGCCGACACCCCCTCCCCCCCTCGCCCCCCCGCCCCCCCCCCCCCCCGGACCTCCTTTACACGCCTCTACCCTACCTAATCTCCCTCCCCCCGCCGTCGGCTGATCATCTGTCAGCTGTTCTTTTCCCCAGTAAGGGATGTCGGGGGTAAAAAGCGCATGGGCGGGTAAGAAGCCCACCCAATTATCTCATGAAATAAAGAAAATCCAGTCAAATTTGCTCATGAGACAATGCTAGGACCATTAACGCTCGTCTCATGGGCAAAATGAGTCTGAAATTTGCTTATCTTTCATGATATAATTGGGGGTGGGCTTCTTAACTCCGCCCATGCGCTTTTTACCCGTCTTCCCTACCTGTGTTTATTAGAGACTCGGGACCCCTGTTTCTTACAGGATAGGTCGTCAACAAGCTGACGGAGGTGTAAAGCGAGAAGAAAAAGGGATACGTCCCTGATTTGCCTTATCATTAGGTACTTTAATGTCACGAGGCGTCTCATTGTGAAATTCGGTTTGCTCCCAGCCTCGAGAGGCGTCGTGGCAGCAGAGGCGAGCCACACATTGGTTTGCTGGGTTTTTTTTTCATGCGATTTTGTGTGACTGATGAGGGCTGGGGGGGGGGTCTTTGACCAAGTGCACTTTTTCGTTGGCCACTGTGTTTAGCGTATGCTAAGTGCATGGGCACACGGGACCATCGTTTATCGTCTCATCCGATAAGACTTTTATTCCTCAATACACTTTTTTTCGTGCTGTTTGTGCGTGTATGTGTGTGTGTGTGTGTGTGTGTGTGTGGTGTGTGTGTGTGTGTGTGGTGTGTGTGTGTGTGTGTGTGTATGTGTGTGGTGTGTGTGTGTTGTGTGTGTGTGTTTGTGTGTGTGTTTGTGTAGTGTGTGTGTGTGTTACGTGTGTAGTGTGTAAGCGGCGCGAGCGCGTGATGTGTGTGTGTGTGTGGCGCGTGGTGGGCGCGTGCGTCTGTGTGTGTGTGCGTGCGTGCGTGGCGCGCGCGCGCGCGCGCGCGCGCGCGCGTGTGTGTGTGTTGAATGATGTGCGTGTCGTGTGTGCGTATGTGAGTATGCGTCCAACGAACGTGCATGCATCTGTACTATCTATCTATCCGTCCGTCTGTCGTATATGTTCCAGGTTTGTCTTACGGCGGGTGGAGTTTTTTGTTTGCCCCGACGAGTTCCACGTGCTGGTTCAGCGTACGTGTACACTTACGTCACCGTCGGCGTTCATGGCCTTCATCATCGGTATAGGGAAATGTTCTAGTTGAAATAACGTCATCAGTTAGTATCTCTACTGTCCGTCTGCATCATACATATTACTATAGATTCTGTGTGACTGTGTGTATATATCAGGTAAGACGGGGTAAAAGCGCATGGGCGGGTAGAAGCCCAGACACACCCATTAGCTGAAATCATGAATGAAGCAAATTTCAGTCTCATTTTGCGTGCCCCATAGACGAGCGTTATGTCTAGGCATTCGTCACATGGCAAATTTCACTGAAATTTTCTTTATTTCTGAGATAACTTGAGGTGGTCTTCTTACACCCGCCCATGCGCTTTTTAGCCCCCGTCTTCCCCTACATATGTCATGTCTTTCCGTAATAAACAGCCTCACAATGTAATACTATCAAAGAGTAAATAAATATCTGCTGATTTTTCTCTCTCTCTCTCTCCTCTCTCTCTCTCTCTCTCTACATCATCTCCCTCTCCTCTCTCCTCATCCATCTCCCTCTCTCTCATGCTCTCATCTCATCATCTCGCGACAATAGAAAACTCTTCATCTCTCTCATCTCCTCGAAAAACCTCAAGCGTCTCAGTCGGTCCCGTCTCGTCTCTCTCGTCGTCTCTCGGCTCTCTCGTCTCTCTCGCGATCTCTCATCGTGGGGGAATGCTCGGTCATTACTCTTCTCGATCTCTCTCGTCTCTCTCCTCTCCGTATCGCGGTCGTCGCGTGCTCTCTCTCTCTCGGCTGCACGTTCGTATCAAGGACAGGATGGAAGAACAGGCTTGCTACTATAATGAATGATTCTCTTTCTCGTTAAATAAAGTTTCTGACGTCTGAAGCCTGAGGTAATCTCACTCTGTGTTAAGGGTATGTCAGACCGGGCGAGGCCTCAACTATAGTACCACCAAAAAGGCCTAAATATACAAAGAGCTCGCACTTCCGCAGCTGAATGAAGCGGTGGGTTTGTTGTTTATTCCCACACTTTCATCTACGCTACAGGTGGGGGTCATTGTGAACTCATTCACTGCCTACAACAACAACACTAACACTTCCCACCTTCCACCTTTTCACCTTCCAGCAGGTGGGAAGTGAGAAAGTTGGCTTCATTTTTTGCAAGGTTTGTAGGCTGCGAAGTTATCACTCTTTGTAACATTTAGGCTCTCTGGCATCCACCGCTCCTTTCATGTTTCATGCGTTGGTGTTAGTATTTGGTATATATTTCTAGTCACAGAGACTTATCTCTGTGAAATTCGGGGCTTGCTCTCACCCGGAGAGCGCGTCGCCGCAAGCGCAGCGCCTACCCTTTTTTGCGGGGGTGGGTGGAAGGGGGGAGGGCTAGCTATCAATTTGGTCTCTACCAGGCAGCGGGATGTCTCCCTGCTCTTACCGACTTTCAACTGCCGAGGGATTTTGTACGTGCGTAAATCGCACGAGTCAGACTAGCTTTAAGTCTCTCCATCCGAAGGACTTGGACGCTCAGTTCGATGTTCCTGTCGAACTAGAAAGAAAGGGTTCCAGAGGCCGGGGATTCGAACCCCAGGTCACTCACTCATTCTGCTGGAATCAACCGCATTGAATTTGGCAGGCGAAACAGGCTTAACCACTCTACCACCTTCCTTCCTATGCATTCCATGTGTTCCCCGTGGGGAAACCGGGGGTCTTTCGTAAAAATAGTTCCCCCACCTTCTGGAAGTTCTGTGCTTGAAACTTCCTCTAATCTTCCACTCTCTTTGACTCTGCCTTTTCCCTTTGCTGTCTATCATCTTCTATCATTTCTGACTTATTGGCCCCATTCTCCTGCCTTTTTTTCTCCAAAAAAATCCTCCCAAATAATGTTTCTCCTTTGAGATTCTCCGAAATCGGAATGTGTCGGCTGTACGCAGCGGGGAGACCAGTGAAAAAACTGAAAACCAGACACATACGTAGCTTACCCATTATGGCCATATGGCCCGGGAACACAGAAGAAGAGAAGAAGAAGAAGAGAAGAAGAAGAAGAAGAAGAGAAGAAGAAGAAGAAGAAGAAGAAGAAGACTTCCAATGCGTGTGGATTAGAGGTGCGGGGGGGGGGGGGGGAGGGGAGGAAACCGGTTTGAACCGAAAAAACCGGTGCTAAACTTTCCGCGGTTCGAAAAACCGGTTCGAGTTGCTGTGAACCGGTTTTTAAACTGCAAACTGAAAGTAAGTTTTTCTTAGAATAACGCATTCTTTTCGAAGAACAACACTGATTCTCAGCGCAGATTGGGTGTTTGTAAACCAAGAGTAGCTGTTTCTTGTTTGTGGTGGTGTATGGCTTTGACTTTGAGTGTTGAGTTGAGTGTCATGTGTGTGTCATAAATTGTCTGTGTGTGTGTATGTGTGTGTGTGTGATTATTCTGACAAATGAATATTTTTTGGTGAAACTAGTGATGCGAGTACTTGTTTTTAAGAAACGGTTCGAAGATGGAAACACGGTTAAAAATCGGTTAGGATTTTTGAACCGGTTCTCAACTCTAGTGTGGATCTGTGGACAGATACGGCCAGTTTATCCCGGGCCATCAGTGCCTACGTGGACTACCTGACGGGCAACGTCATGCAGCAGGCGTTCCAGCAGCATCTGCCCATGACTGTGCCTGGACTCTCCTCCTACCCAGATTTCTTCGCTCTGGTCCTCGTCATTTTCGCCACTGGTCAGTTCAATCCGGTGTCGCGAGAAATATTTCCCGGTGTGAAAATAAGTCCCCGCGGTCACCGTAATATGTTTTGCCGCGCTACAACCGTAACGATAGGGGAAGACGGGGTAAAAAGCGCATGGGCGGGTAAGAAAGCCCATGCCAATTATCTCATGAAATGAAGAAAAAATTTCAGTCAGATTTTGCCCAGGAGACGAACGAAAAGCCCATGGGCGGGTAAGAAGCCCATGCCACTCATCTCATGAAATGAAGCAAATTTTGCCCAAGAGACGAGTGTTCATGTTTCGCGTTCGTCTCACAGGGCAAAATTGACTGAAATTGCTTCATTTCATGAGATAATTGGCATGGGCTTCTTACCCGCCCATGGCTATTTTACCCCGTCTTCCCCTACTTGTTTTTAAACAAATATTGAGATTTAAGTGCTCAATCTACACGAAAAGAACCGAGAAATAGAGCGGGAGGGACCTGGGTGTAAATCTACATCTTTGCCGAGAAATCGATATACAGACCCATTGCGCTTGCTTTCGCCTTTTTTTTCCAAAATGGTGGACGATGTAAGCAAACACCCATGCACACAAAAATAATTGATAATAAATTTTAGAAAAATATTCTGAATATTTAGTGATGAATATTCTGCTCTTCCTGTATTCCACGAGATGCCTCTGAATGTATTCAGGGCCCAATCCTTCCCAAACAGCAAACAATTCGAATGAGGAAACGGGCATCATTTCACGCGGGACGTATTTTTCGCAACACGGGTGGATCTCAGTTGCTGAGTCTTCTTCTTGTTCTTATTCCGTGTTTCCAGGCCTTGAACGTAATGGGTTTACTAAGTAGGTATTTGCTAAGTTTTTGATTTATTAATGTTTTTTTAACAAAAGTATTTTAACAACAAAACTTTGATTTTGTTTTTACCTTGTGTTTTTATCCCTTTTTAATACGTGGTAAGATTTAACGTTGTGACAGCCATGACATGGCCTTTGTTGTCGACGGGGCTATAGTTTTAATCTTAATCTTAAGTATGACATTGTCTGATCCCCATGCTGCATTCAACCAACACGTCATTCGAGTTTCAAGGGATCTCAAAGGAGAAAACGGCAAAGGTCAAGATGTGCCACCCCCCCACCCCCCCTACATTTCTCGGTTAATTGTATTTTTCCGTTTTTGCCTTTCTTACCATACATAAAGCTGTATTTTAGGAACATTTTTAGCTAATAACCTTTTTGGAATACTAACCCTATCCCTAAACCTAACCCTACCCACCCACCCTATGAGACGGGGAAAACGCAACGAACCACAACTAGCCCTAACCCTAACCCTACCCCCACCCTATCAGACGGAAAAACGCAACGAACCACAACTGTGACAAATCGCGGTGTACTGCAGTACATAGTGGGGGGGGGGGGGGGGGGGGGGGGGGGGGGGGGGGTAGGGTTAGGTTTAGGGATAGGGTTAGTGTTAGGGTTAGTATTCCAAAAAGATAATTAGCTGAAAATGTTCCTAAAATACAGCTTTATGTATGATAAGAAAGGCAAAAAACGGAAAAAACGGAAAAATACAATTAACCGAGAAATGCAGGCGGGGGGGTGGCACATGTTTACCTTTACCGAGAAAGCAAAACAGCACGTGAATAGGACAATGATAAGGCAGAAAAATTGTAAGCACAGAATGAAAGGCATAAATGTTCTTTGTGTGTGTTTGATTTTATTTATTTATTATTGATTTACTTGGTGGCCTTTTCTTTTGCTCAATTATCCAGTATAAATGATGTCTTTTTGTACTTACACAGTCTGTAATTAATTATACTACACTCATAAATATAATGCTTACTTGTGGCGGTGCCATAGCCGATGAAGTTTAACCGAGGCGTGGTTACCGCTACACCTATCTGTATTGTTAAAAAAATCGGGACTTTAAAAAAACCTGGAGTTGCACTGCCTCCGGGCATTGCCTCCAGTATTGTTCCCACCATCTTTGTATTTACAAATGTCCCATATGTCTGTTCCAGCAGACCGAGAGGACGTAAAACAACCATTTTTCATTCATTACACAGTCTGTCATTCACCAAATATTTTTCACGAACTTTTTCAGGAGCACGCTATATAGCTTGTTGATGCTGTCTTTCGCTTTCTGTTCTATGTGTTTTATTTGGAAATATTAAAGATTTGGTTTAAACCAATACGTATTCTTTAAGACAGTGACATTATCTTTAAGCCGGCGACAGACTATGTGACTGCCTCATGTGACTCGATCAGGTCGTGACGTTTCACCTCATTTGCATACCATCTAACTCGATCAGTCTGACTCAGTCGGGCCCAGTCAGGTGACAGGGCCGAATAGGGCGGGTTCTAAAATTCACTAATCGAGTCTGATCGAGTCAGATGGCTCGTGACCTCTTCTGTGCGGGAAACAAAATTTGATCTACGTCAAGACCTGATCGAGTCATATGAGGCTGTCGCATAGTCTGTCGCCGGCTTTAGAGGAAGCTGCTTGCGCAGACTGCGGTAGGACTATTTTGTTCTAAAAGACACACACACACACTCCACCCCCCCACCCCACCCCAATGTGCCTTCATGGGGGAAGCTGGTGACTCAATGGCTGCATCTTGGTTGGTGAGTCGATCGTTTGATGCAATCCAGGATTATTTTCTGCGTGACTGAACCCAGCATTTCAATAACAAGGAATTTGGAATTTTTTTTGGACGGAAAAAAAAAAAATTAATTGTTGGGTTTTTTTGTTCCCACACCCACTTCAAATTCAAATTGGTATGTTACAGTTTTGTCATATTTATCTAAGCCTATTATCTTGTTGATGTTGTTACTGTTGTTGCTTGTTCGTGTTGTGTATATTCATTCACTTGTTATTTTCTCTTAGTGTTCCCTGTTTGCTTGTTATTTCATTATTAAGTTCTGTTCCAATGTCTGATTACTTTGGGCAGCCAATGTTGTGTAACATATCTGTGTTTGAGCGCCTTTTATAAGCTTTAAGCTTGTGCTCATTTGCATTTTGAGTTTATGTTTTGCTGCTATGTTATTTTCAATCAAATTCGTTTAACCATTTCAACCGCCATTTCACATTTAGCACCACATGGTTTGCCACCCCCATGGCCTAAAAGGCATCAGATCAGTGCCTGTGATCCAAGACCCGAATTTTTCTTAATTTGTGAGGTAAGGATAGGCCTAATGTTCGATTATGTCACAGAGGAATTCCGCAATATCGCACGATATTTTATTTTCTCTACCATTATTAATGGTATTTTTTGGCTGAAAAATTGCTGGCGGCGAGGGTTACCACCTGAATTTGCTTTTGTTTGCACAGAAAGCGTGAACTTTGCACTATGCTGAGACATCTTTAATTTCTTTTCTTTTTTTGTTCTTCTGTTTCGTTTTATTTATTATTATTTGCTTTTAATTTTATTTCATTTACTAATTTTTAGTTTTTTGTTGCTAAAGCGTGACGGTCCTCCGAGTGAGAATTCGACCACAGTGGACCATCGTGCTGACCGTCTCCATACGCTCGTCATCTTCCTCATCATCTCGGTGGGTTCGCCAACGCCCGACATCCACACGTCGCTCTCGGGGATGAGGTAGGCAGTGCCTGCATGACAATCGGGGCAAGCAGCGATGTGTCGGGGGAAGACCGGGTAACAAGGCCCTTGGCGGTAGAATAGCCTCATGGCCAATTATCTCATGAAATGAGCACATTTTCGTCAAATTTTGCCCATAGACGACGCTAAACCTTAACCACTCGTCTCATGGGCAAAATTTGACTGAAATTTGCTTCATTTTATGGAAATTGGCATGGTCTTCTTGAACCCTCCCATGGCTTTTTACCCCTTCTTATCCTATTTTATATATTAGCAGTTGAATAATGTGTGAGCAAAAAACACACACAAACTGCAAAGAAGATTGACTCTATCTCCTTACTCTCTGTCTCTCTGCTCTGTCTCTCTCTCTCGTCTCTCTCTCTCTCTCTCGGTCTCCTACACTCTCCATCCTCTCCTCCTTCTCTTCTCTCTCTCTCTCCTCGCTCTCGTCTCTCTCTTTGTCCTGTCCTTCTGTCTCTCTCTACTCTCTCTAGCCACAGAGCCGCTCTCTCTCTCTCTCTCTCTCTCTCTCATCTTCTCTCTTCTCTCTCTCTTCTCATCAGTCTTTATGTCTGTCCTTCCACTCTCTCTCTCTCTCTCTCTCTCATCTCTCCATCTGCATCTCTCTCTCTCTCTCTCTCCTCAGTCTGTATAGTTCTGTCTTCCTTCTCGTCTCTATCTCTCTCTCTCCTCTCACTCATCTCTCTCTCTCTCTCTTTCCTCTCTCTCTCTCTCATCTCTCTCTCAGTCTTGTATGTACGGTCTTTCCTATCTCTCTCTCTCTATCTCTCTCTCTCTCTCTCTCGTCTCTCAAGTCTCCTCTCTCTCATCTTCTCTCATCTCTCTCTCTCTCTCCCCCGTCTGTCTGAGTGTCCTCTATATTGTTGTGTCTCTCCTTTCTTTCCTTTACTTTTACGGTTTATCAGTGTTTTCACTTATTAGAGAAAACTTCGCTCAGACAGTCATCTGTTTTTGAAATTAGTATCAGTAGCATTTTACTTGCTCGTTGCCGTCGTTTTAAAACCAGCACGTTTGTTTAATTATTTGATAGTTTGTTTGCTTGATTGTTGTTAATTTGCTTGCTTGCTTGATTGATGATTGATTGATTGATTGAATGTTGTGGTTGGTTTTGGTTGGTTGCTTGCTTTTGGCTTGTTTGATTGATTTGGTCTCTTGGTTGGTTGATAATCATCTGAAAAGAAACAAAAGGCCAGACAAATTTGCAGTTATCTGGTCCAGAGAAATTACAATTTGCTCTTCATTTGATCCTCTCCAGCTTCCGCCACTTGGGTAGGAAGTGGGGGTTTGCCCTCCATTTGGCTTTTCCCGGTAGCATGGCAGGGCGGCATACTTGGTTTCTTTGCCTACATAGGCTGTCGACTTCAGTTGCGTTCTTTTGTGTGTGCTTTCGTGTTATCTCTGATAAATATATCAGAAAGGGAAGGATATAAAAATAATTGAATGATATTGGTAATGCATCGCTATTTTTCAGTCCTTCACTGATCATTTATTTCTTTTACATTTAATTTTGTTGGGGTGTTGGAGATATGAGACAGGATAATTTAGAGTAGGACATAATAACCATTATCAAAACACGTGATCTTCCTTTTACATTTGAACCGTCTCGTGAACATAAGATCGTTTAGCAAGACGCAGAGAGAGGGGTGGCGAGAGAGGAGATAGAGGGTAGAGAGAGAGAGAGAGGAGAGAGAGAGAGAGAGAGAGAGAGAGAGAGATAAGAGAGAGAGGGAGAGCAGAGGAGAGAGGTGTTTGGGTGAGAAGGCTAGCAGACAGAAAGAGAGAAGTGTGTTGTGTTTTTCTCTGTGTGTGTTTTGGTGTGTGTGTGTTTGTGTGTGTGTGTGTGTGTGTGTGTGTGGTGTGTGGTGTTGCGTGCGTGGTGCGTCGTGCGCGATGCGTGCGTGCGTTGCGTGCGCGTGCGTGCGTGCGTGCGTGCGTGCGTGGGCTACTCGCGCCGCACAACTGTGTGCTCGACGTAAGCATCCCAATTTCTATCCCCGATTTTCCCCTTACACACCAACATTAAAGAACCCCACCAGGTCACGTGTGTCACAATCACGTGTTTCGCGTGTTTTCCCTCCTTAATAGCTGGTAAAATCTTCTTTTGACAGGTTCGACTCCCATAATACAAATGTCCTAAATAAAACCAACATCTTTACAGAGCACTTCATTTGAGTTGGGGACATTTGTGACGTGGGTCCAGCTACCTACAAAAAAAAACCAAGAGACTTACATACGTGTGTCGTGGTGGTTTTTTTCGGGCCAGCCCACGTCCACTAAAACCGTCACAAACGTACGATGCGATTCGATCACGTGGTCTCAAGACAAATGTTATTGGTTCTGGAGGAATCACGCTACGGCGTTACCTCCCACTGGTTTTTCTTCACGCCTCCTAACCCGACCCTTTCCCACAATCACGTTGATGAACCTAATACCAGGTGTAGCTGCTACAGCCGAGACTACAGCACCAGAATTTACTTGTCCCTTAACAGCAAAGCGCAACTGCTAAAGACGTCAAACCTTCTACTACCTACTACCTGGAGATCCTGTGATCGATCGTATAGCGCACATTCGTACGATGTTTTGTGGACTGGCCCTTTTTAAGACACACAGGCGAGAGGCCGAAGACTGGCGCCGGTCCGATCCCTATCAGCATGGGCGCCACGCTGGTCATCAACATGGTTGGCTCTGCTCGCTGGTCCGCTGTGGTCCTCTGCTTGACCCCTTACTTCACCATGGACAGTCAACGCCCCCGTTGGTCTTCGCTTTGACCAGTGGCTGGCAAGCCTTCCGCTACTTCATCTCTTGGGCCTTCTGCGGATGTCCTTCCAGGTCAAGAAAATAGGGACGTGAATAGGGCACTAGGGAGAAGGAGAGAGTACGAAATAAAATGTGTTTGTTCAATTAGGCCATGCCGCATGACTGAAGGGGTCACATCTGTGTGTGTGTGTGTACAATCCACACAAAATTACAAAACTAGAATTTAAGGTCAAAGTGCAATACATTTCATGTTTTATCCACGTTATACCTAACATCTATAAACGTTTAATACTGGACATCTCGTCTTTATACGAGACTCGGAGACGTTTATTACTCGACGCCTGCATTGCTGACGATATTGATTTCCAGATGCAATATAAGATATAGTTGCTCGTAGACTCTTCATCCTCTAATTATAAATAGTTGTTTCGTTTCTACCAGACAGCACAGCATTTAACCTAATCTACAGTTCGTAATACTTGGTTTAATTAGCTTATTCTTAAGTCATTAAGAGATGGACAACAAAACGCAGAAAAAATTTTCATTTTCCCCGTAGCCCGCTCAAGACGACATGACCGATCCTGTTCGTAACCCTGCTTTATATTCTGCACGATGGTGAAAAAATGAAACTTAGAACGGGACACAGAGAGGACAGAGAGAACATGTGGGTGGATTTTTCGACTAAAACAAACGAGTTCCATGGCATCACGCTCATCTGGTTGGCTTCTAGGTATAACTAGCTTTTGGTATGACAACGATAAGAGGGGTAAGAGGTAAGGAGGGGGGGGGAGAAAGACTCAGATGTAGGGCGAGGGAGAAGACTCAAGATGGAGGTAGTGGGTTGTGGTGAGAGTGAAATGAGCGAGAGAGAGACACACACCGCACCTACGCTATAGGAATTCAGTAAGAGAGGTGACCATCCATACAAGATTGTCCCCTGACGTCCTCTCCACCGAGATAGTGGCCGACAGACGAGTCTGGCACATGCTCCCCTTGTAAACCAAGTCCGTCCAACCCTCCGATAGCCCAGTGCCGTCCTGCCCTCATGCCTTCTACGTCATAGACGGACACGAACTGATACACACCACGCCACTCCGCGCGCACGCACTCACATGCACGTACACGTGATGCCCCACATGCGCGAATCACCGACATTTCTCTTTTATGGAAAGGACTTTAAACTGAAGACAACACTACGCGCGCAGACTAGACGCCGCGTACACACACAACACACCACAGTTCACACACTACACCACACTACAAACCACACCCAACACATACACACCACACACACACACACCACCACACACAACACACATACACAAATTAAACGCAGTCCCACTCTCTCTCTCTCTCTCTCTCCTCTCTCTTCTCTCTCTCTCTCTTTATAGACTATCTCAAACCCACACGACGCAATCACACACACACCACACGACAACACAACACACATCCCACACGTCTCACACACACGCGCGCGATGCGCGCATGTACGCACCACGTACTCAAACACATAACACCAGCCCCGCTCGCGCGCGCGCCACACACACACACCCGCGCGCACACTGCAAACACTAGCACCACACAAACTACAAACCACCAGTAAAAACACATAAAACCAACATACACACACACACATACACACATGAACAAACACAAACCACACACACACACCACAAAACATAAACACACACGCGGAGCTAGCGCGCGCCGTAGAACGCACGTAGCACACACATACCACAATTCTTGCGAGCGACGAGAAACTTACACACCACAAGCTCGCGCGCACAGAAACCACATCACAGCACGCTCCGCACGCACCCCCCCCCCCCCCCCCCCAACACACACATACACCAAACATATTTCAAGCATGCCCAAGATTGTGATTTCGTCCAATTGGTCACTTTACCCTATGGACGTCTTTCCTGAATACCTGTAAGGTCTTCACTTCTGTTTGCCACATTAATATATTTTGCAAGTCTGAAAGGGGTGGGCCTCCATCTCACACCCACAAAAAAACAAAAAACAATACGCGTCTTTTTGTTGTGGCAGTACTGATGGGGGACCTGCCCAATGCTCGCGTGTGTACGCCATGTCCAGTCTTTGGCCGTTATGCCTTGTTTAGCTCCCTTCCGCGTAAATCCTCGTTCCGCCCCCTGTCCTGGCGCCGATCGTCCCTGGAACGCTGCGTAAGGATATTCATTCCTGTTCTTACTCGTTCCATCCTTTTCTCTTCTCTCTACGTGTTCTTACATTCCTCTTATGCCTGAAGATTTCTTACCAGCGATAAAGAGGGAAAACACGTGAAGACCATGATTATGACACGTGACGGGTGGTTCTTTAATTTTGCTTCTTTTTTTTTGGCGATCACGCTCAACAGTTTCCTGTCAATTATGAGCGCGATGCGTCTGCTGGCCGTTATGCGCCTAGCCTAAGACTGCCCAGCATATCGTCTTCGCTAAAGAAATATTTGTACGAAAAAAGGCAAAAGGGCAGGAGAAATGGCCAATTAGGCCAAGAACGTAGATGACAGTAGAGGCGTCATGTATGCGTTATCGCCTAACTAAGACTAGGGCCCACTATTCCGTCTTCGGCTAAATAAAAAATCGTAAGTGGGTTCTCGATTTAAAAATGGCAGGAGAATATTTAGACGAAAGATAGTAATGACAGTAAAGCAAAGGAGCGAGTCCAAAGAGAGCACAGATTACTGAGAGGAAGTTTCAACACAGAACTTCCAGATGTGGGGAAACTATTTGTATAAAAAGCCAAAACGTTTGGGGAAAACTTTAAAGGGGGTAACCTAGCTTAAACCAGCCACATTCACTTTTCTTCTTTAAAAAAAATAAGTTGTATGTGGGTTTTTTTTTTGAGATGATTATATTTCAGTATTAATTTAAATTTGTTCTTTTAATCTGGATTGCGTGCCTTTGCATTTTAACAGTTACACCACCACTCTTGCGTAAAGCATTTGGCGAAAATTGAATAATTTTTGCCATTTTGAAAAGATTTTGAAACCAATAAAGACATTTGCTTGAAATGTTGCAATCACAGTTGAAACAACCTGTTTATCTGGATCTGTCACAGCCGTTTTGAAAATAACTGTTTAGTTTTTGATTTGCTTATTTACGTTGTTTAATCATACAAATGAATTTTTGCCACTATCTCGTTATTCCCCAACGCACGATCCAGATATGGCACCTTTTATGGTACCCCAAAACTCAAAGCACTCAAAACCTTCTTTCTTATACATTATGGTGCAAATGAGAAATGCTATTTTAGTAACACCACCAGTTACTTTTTCATGTAATTTTTATTTTGTTGAGACATTTTTTTTCCCCAACCGTTTCATTGACGTTTCTGTATGTTTTTTAAGCTGTATTTTCTTTCAGGTAATTTGGGATAATTTCATGATGATTTATTTTATGCCTAAATGGTCTACCCCTTAATATGTGCAATTTTTAACGGTATATAATACGCTTCCCTAAAAGGCATACATTTTTAATATGTATTTTTTTGCATAGCTTTGTATAAATACGCTAGTTATTGGACTTAGTTTGAGAGAGTAATGCTAACAAAAATAGAGGCCGGTGTCGTATATATCTGTGCCATGGATGTGTCCACAGCGTATAGCATTTCACTGAAATACTTTGTCAAGCGATATTTGTCTGAACACAACTGTCTCGCGATAAATTTTACGAAAATGTCCATAAATTATTCGTCTACCTTACTTACAATACTGTCGCTCCAATTTTGCGACGGGGACCTGTGACATTTGTAGTCAGTAAATACTGATCGCGTGCGACACATTTCCACGGAAATGTTGCTGCTAGAGTTAAATCATTTTCTGTGAAATATGTCTAGCGTTATATTTCACCGACGGTTGAATGCGTCGGCTGCGACACGATTTTATTTATTAGGTAGTGACGCCCATTTTTGGACATTTCTTGTGAAATCGTCACACGCTTCATTTTTTATAAAATATGTCGCCAGCGCACCTTATTCCAGGAATAAGGCTGCAGTCTATTCCCATGAATTACTGTCGCTAGCGACACAATTTTATGAGCACATGTATTGTATACTACACCGCTTCCCGATATACGAGCAATAATTATCACTTTTTGGGGTCCTTTTTTGTTTTTTTTTCAAGAAATGTTTATACATGAGATTTTGTGTAGTACTTTATTGGTTGATCACAGCTGTGTGTTGTTTTACAATATAGAAGCTACATATATCATCAGAGCTGGTTATCAGCAATTCAATTAAAATGTGGTAAAATTTACTTTAAATGGTAGTTTGCATGTCACGAGTAAAATACAAAGCATGTTGAAATGATCCTAGAAAACCAAACATTATGCATGTTTGAAATTCCTCGTAAATTGAAGTGCAATGGGCTAAAATGAGTAGTACTTTAGGAACAAAAGAACAATAAGATGATATTTCGCAATGAATGAATAAAATCCGTTTATAACGTCCTCTCGGTCTGGACATACACATATGGGACAATTTGCTGATACCAGATGTTGTAATAATCTGGATGCAATGCCCGGAGGCATTCCAACTCCAAGAAAGTCCCGTTTTTTGGCGATACAGATTAGCCTATAATCTGCTATATCAGTGAAGTTCCGCAATTAAAAATATCAAATGTATTTTGGAAGGAATTTATTACAATCAAAAATTGGTTAAACATGCATCAAAATTACGAAAGTCATAACTATTTGTTTGTGTATTCTGGAGTATTTCTGATTGTATATGAATGGATGTAGCGATAATTGGATGGAAACGTTGGTTGGCTGGTTGGTTGGTTGTTGATTGGTTGGTTTGTTGTTTGGTTGGTTATTTTGACCAATCGATTGATTGATTGTTGATGCTGATGCTGATGGCTGTTGATTGATGATTAATTGTCAGGGCTGATGTCTTTGCTGTTTGTCTCAGCTGCCATAGACATGCAGTCTATTGAGACTTTGTTGGCTTTTCCCTTGTAAGACACTCTGTTGTCCTGATTCTGAGGTCAGTGGTTTGTGTGTGTGTGTGATGTGTGTGTGTGTGGTGTGTGTGTGTGTGTGTGTGTTGTGTGGTTTTTTGGGGTGTGTGTGTTGTTGTGTGTGTGGTGTGTGTTTGTGTGTGTGTGTGTGTTTGTGTGTGTGTGTAGTTTTGTGTGTGTGTGTGTGTTTGTGTGGTGTTGTGTTTGTGTGTGTGTGTGTGTGTGTGTGTGTGTGTGTGTGTTGTGTTGCGTGTGCGTGGGTGTGTGTGGGTTTGTGTGTGTGTGTGTGTGTATGTATGTCTGTGTGTGTGTGTTTGTGTGTGTGTGTGTGTGTTGTTGTGTGTCTGCGTGTGTGGTGTGTGTGTGTGTTGTGTGTGTATGTGTGTGTGTGTGTGGTTGTATGCTGGGTGGTGGTGTGTGGTGTGTTTGTGTGTGTGTGTGTGTGTGTGTGTGTGTGTGTGGTGTGTGTGTGTGTTGTGTGTGTGGTTGTGTGTGTATGCGTGTGTGTGTGTGTGTGTGTGTGTGTGGTGTGGTGTGTGTGTGTTGTGTGATGTGTGTGTGTGTTGCTGTGTTGTGTGTGTGTGTGTGTAGTGTGTGTGGGTGTGGGGGTGGGTGTGTTTGTATCTGTGTGTGTGTGTGTGTGTGTGTGTTGTGTGTGTGTGTGTGGGGGGGGGTGTATATATGTGTGGGGGGGTGTGTGTGTGTGTGGGTGTGTGGGGGGGGGGGCGTGTGTGCGTGCGTGGGGTGGTGTGGTGTGTGTACTGCGGGTGGTGGGGGTGGGGGGTGGGGTGTGGGTGCGTGCGGGCGTGTGCGATGTGCGGGGTGTGTGTGTGGGTGGGGGGGTTGGATGTGTGGTGTGGGGTGGGTGTGTGGTGGGGGGGTGTTGTGGGGTGCGGGTGCGTGAGGTGTGTGGGGTGTGATGTGTGGGGGGGGGTGGGGGCGGGCGGCGGGCGTGCGGGTGTGGGGGTGGGGTTGTGCCGGGTGCGTGCGTGGGTGGGCGGCGGCGGGGCGGGCGGGTGGGGTGTGTGGGGGGGGGTGCGGTGCTGGCGGGCGCGCGCGGGGCGGGGGTGGGGTGGGGGTGTTGGGGTGCGTTGCGGCGTGTGCGTGCAGGTTCGTGCGTGCGTGCGTGGTGGCGTCTGTGTGTGGGGGGTGTTTCCTTTTTTAAGATAATGGCCTGTACATGACTGCAATTAATGATTACAAAGTATTTACTGAAATGTTCATAAATACACCTTCCGTGGGTAGAAAAGCAAAACGGAAATGGAATACAAGAATGTAGGGGGGGGGGAGGGGGGGGGGGGCCATCTTGACTTTCATGAAATATACTCTTTCCTCATTCCATTGTTTTCTGTTTGGGAAAGATTCGCCCCTAATTACATCCGACGCTCTTGTGGCATGCAGGAAGAAACAGAAGCAGAAAGACTCATTATAATTGGAGTCAGGGATAATAATATGTGTTCTTATTTATTTTTGTTTGCACGGTGGTTGTTTATATCGTCCGTCCTTTGGAAAGAGTACGAAACTAAGTGACATGGCTTTGTCTCGATTCCCGCTTATTTCTTGTTCCTTCTGTGTAGACTGAGCATTTAATCTCAATATTTTAAATAATGTTCTCTTCTTGCTCACCGTGAAACTAGATTGTTCTAGTGCGCTTTTGAAGGTACTTACTTCACAGTAGGTAACTTTATTTCTCATGACAACCAGAGCCGCAAGTGGAGTCTGCGACGTACCGAACCCATCCAAAATTTTATGTAAATAAATGCAAAAAGAGTGCACAAACGATGACAATGGGGAAAATAAACGAAAAGAAAGAAAAAATCAAAGACAAAACAACAAACTTATTATGATATGAAAGAATTACGACAGAATTGACGACGAATTACAACAAGCTGGGTTTGGACATTATTTTTCCATTCTTTTGCAGATCGAATCAGGAAATGTCAACTCTCAGTGGAAGGGGGACCACTCGACTCCGTTAAGGCCGCTGACAGAAGACTGAGAACTTCAGACTTGCCCTTGATTAAACCGTTTCTGGTACACTCGCAGAAAGCATTTCACGAAAGCGAAAATTTCTCTGGCGCTCATGTGTAAGATAAATACGTTTGTCGTTCTTACTTTTCTGTTAAAGGTTCCCTGACGGATATTTTGCAGAAACACTCGAGCATCACAACTAAGACAGCCTTTTTTTTTAAGTCGGAATACTCGCTTGTGTTCTGTTTCTATAATCAAAAACCGTGAAAACGGGCGATTCGCCTTGGCGAGAACCGAGGAGGGAGCCTTTTTGATGGGTGGGTGGGAGGTCACTCTTGTAGTTGAAGCTTCTTTTTTGTAGTCCATAAAAAAAAAGGGGGAGCTATTTTCTTTGTTGTGAGCGAAAACCACTTTAGGTAACTGTAATAAAGTTCATTTTTTTTAAAATAATAACTAATAATACATATGTTTCTATTGTGAAAATTTGTGCAAACGGTTTGGCGGCCATTCACTGAAGAATTTGACTTCCAGCCCTTCGCAAAGGAGGGATCACGCCGATTTGAGGTTTATCCTTCCGGGAAACCAGAGCAAGTGAGTGTGCAAGAGCTCTGTATAGGGTGTTTTCCGTGATCTTGAGTGTTCTTGCAAACACTCATCCGTCGAGGATGCACCTTTAAGATTTACGCATATAAACACGAGTTTTTCTGCAGATTCGTTATTTTCCTTTCTTTGCCCTGCAAGTGCTGCTGTTTGCTAGTAGGGGAGACGGGTAAAGATCGCATGGGTGGGTAAAAGCCACCCCAATTTCTCATACATCGAAGCAAATTTCAGTCTCATTTTGCCCATGAGACGATCGTTAATGTCTAGCATCGTCGTCCTCATGGGCAAATTTGGCTGAATTTTTCTTGTATTTCATGAGATAACTTGTGGTGGGCTTTTCTTACCCGCCCAGCAGCTTATGTACCCCGTCTCACCTATTTGTCCCTTTCATTTTTTATCACCGCAAAAACAATGGTTTCTGTCCCTGTTTTTTTCGTTTGTCTGTGTGAGTGAATTGTATCGCAGCATACCAGTCCTTCCTTCACAAAATACAACTTTTTACAATGTTACAATCTAAGTTCAGTGGGAGTAGTTCAGGACTGGTCGAGCACATGGCGGTTCAGAAGCCCATGCCAATTATTTCGCATGAACATAACGAAATTTTAGTTCGATGAGACGAATGCTAAGAACTTTTAGTCATGAGACGAATGTAACATTCACACTCTTCTCATGGCGCAAATGTGCTGAAATTTGCTTTATTTCATGAGATAATTGCATCATGGGCATTCTTACCCGCCCATGGGCTTTTACCCGTCTTACCCTACTTGTTAAATATCTTGTTTTTCTTCTCGTTCACCTTTCTTCTCTCTCTCTCTCTTCTTCCTCTCTCTCTCTCTCTCTCACTTCCTCGCTCTCTCTCTCTCTCTCATTCTCTCTCTCATATACTCTCTCTCTTCCCTCTCTTCATCGTCTCTCTCATCTCTCTCGCCTCTCTCTCTCTCTCCTCTCTCTCTGCTCTCTCTCTCTCTCTCTCTCTCTCCTCTCTTTCAGTTGTTTTCTTCTGCCTGCTATGGCCCGTAGTCACCATATTGGAGGGCCATTCGCAGCTCTGATATACGGCCCTGGTGGTTCCTCACAGTCTTCTGGGCGTTCGTCATTGTAGTCTCTCTCTCTTCCTGTGACGACAGCCGCCAAAAATGAGGCGTCGGGTTTACGATTTCGGTGAGGGTGTCTGTCTTTCTTGATGTCTTTTAGGAGTCTATGGGAAGAGTGTAGATGTGGACAGAGGTATCGCGTTTCCGCCTCGTGTCAAGTAAACCGAGTTCGACCTGGTACAGGGTTTTTCCTCTCACGTTTCACTAGGCCTTACGTCTGAACGTTGGGAGTCCTTCGGATGAGACGATAACCGAGTCCGTGTGCCATGCCCCTAGCGCACGTTAAGCCCAGTGCAACGAAAACGTCACGTTGTCATTTCGTCAAATTTAACCCCAACTCGCCTTGCTTCCTCGTGTCAACAAAAATCGCATGGGTGGCTGCGACTCGCTCTCCGGTTGTGAGCAACCCGAATTTCACAGTGACGCCTCTGTGACATAATACCTATAACTTATTATTCTTCCGTCCTCCTTCTAATCTCCATCTTCTCTTCCTCGTCTTCGGCTTCTTTTGCCTCCCAGGGAATATAGTAGAATGGGAAATACGTAAAATAGGTGGTAAAGAAAACAAGGTAACCTGAGAACGGGAAAATCCGCGTTTCGTGCCTTAGGCACTTGTCTAAGTGAAGACAGCAACGACAGTTGCACAGTTTTGGTAGATATACTACAACCTGTCAATTTTCTGACACATTCCGACACATTCTGATTCTGAGGAACTCAAGGAAGAACAATATTTGGAAGATTTCTTTTGGAACGTCAGGATAATGGTCCAATAGGCCAGAAAGATAGTAGATGGTGAACAGGTGAAAGGCAGAGTCAAAGAGAGTGCAATTAGAGAAGTTACAGCACAGAACTTCCGAGGTGGGGGGAACTTTTTTACGAAAGCCCCCCCCCCCCCCCCCCCGATATCCCCACAGGGAGAGGATTCGTGGAGGGGCGGGTCGTTCCATTCTCCCCGTATGGAAGCACGAGCATCCACCCACTGCCTCCCAAACGTGTTCAAAACAGCTGATGGTAACAGTTATGGTGCAGGTTCCTCTGTTCCCTGACTGCTCTGTGTTAGTCCGCCTGTTCAACGTGTTCTGATGTTTCCAACGCAGTGTGGTCCACCTGGATCCGCTTGTCGTTTGGTTGTTCATAGTAGGTCAAAGGTGGTGTTGTGTTTGTGTTTGTGTGTGGTGTGTGTTTGTTTGTGTGTGTGTGTGTGTGTGTTTGTGTATTCTGTGTGGTGTGTGTGTGTGTGTGTGTGTGTTTGTGTGCGTTGCGTGTGCGTGCGCGTGTGCACTCTGTTATATGGACACGTGACGTGTATATATAATATTTTATTTATCAAAGCAATTATTCTGCATTTCAAATGCAGCACTTTCAGTCCCTTCAGAGTAGGGGTCTGGAGCTCAGCTATTCACCGCGATTTCTCTTTTCAATACCTTTTTTATCCTTATTTGATAGAGTCATCTCCTGGTTTGGGCCCTCTTTAGTCCAGGTCTATTAGTTTTTTATATAATTTCAGAACATATTATTTTCGGTCATTTTAAATACAGATTTTTACTTTCGTCTAGTTTAACTAAGTGCTGTTGTCGCTTTTATTTGTGGATTTTTCGATTTTGGTTCAAGAAGACACCCGTTTCTCTTGTAGATGTCTTCTGCTCAAGTTCATCCATTGGACTCCTTGCAGCGTCAGGAAATATTGGCACCCGACCACTTCTCAATAAAACTACTGCGATTCTTGAACCAAAATGTCAGCCCATAGCCATGGACATTACTCACACACACTCACGTGGCCATTTGAAGCCTGATCAATATAGGTCTTGTATTGGACACGTCCTCTAAACTTCGGGTGTATATAAGGGGGAGCCCACAATGTCACGCATAAATCGTACCACCTGATACGACAAACTATTCGATCACGCAATCAAAAACGTCATTCTCGAGAAGCGAGAATCACATTTGTTCTTGGAGACGCACGTGACTCGATCGTACAGTTTGTACGATTTTAGATGACGTGTTGCTGGCCCCTTAAAAACCTACTACAAGGAAGACCCACGCCAGTTTCGGCATTTTGTTCGCGGTTACGTCCACTTCTGATGGATTCGTTTTGACCATAACGGAGGCCGACCTAAGTGTTTAAGTGGTGGGGCTAATTCATACGAGGTGATTCGAAGATGCCGAAGCATGAAACCCTAGTGAGGTCCCAGGGGCTGCTCCCACGGAAAATTTATAAATCCGATAAGCAAACTAGTGCAATATGGGCATCAAATAAAGGTACTGTTCATACCCTATGAACATGTTTTGAACCAGTACCTTCACTGTGGGGCTGATGAGTGCTAGGTATAGCCCGCGTGAAATTTAGCTGCGCAAAGGGTGGGGGCTGTAGCCCCTAGCCCACCCCCCACCACCCCCATAGATCCGGCCTGGTGAAGATGCCTACCTGTTTATTCTTGTTTATCACAAAACAGGTCTTTCTATCTACTTCGGCTACGGTATACGACACGCAGTCTGAACGCATCAACTAGGAGCAAGACCTACTGTTTTACTGCGATGAACACTCAAGGAAGAGCTACACAGAGCCACCCCGTTCTGACGACTCTATCAAACCCCGAATTTTGAAGGTGTCACATTCAGATGGACTCATCATCATAACGCCGAAATATCCTTACACAGGCCCCAAAGTTGTTGATTAGAACTTTCCTGAGTTGGTCGCAACCCTGTCATTCCGTCCATCTACAGCACAGGGGATCAACCTTGACGGGGCCTCTTATTGTAGAGATCATTGTGTTGTAGGTCAAAAGTCCAAGTCAAATGTGTGTGGTGTGTGTGTGTGTGTGTGTGTGGTGTGTGTGCGTGTGTGTGCGTGTGCGTGCGTTGCGTGCGTGTGCGTGTGCGCGCCTGCTTGTGGTGTTTGTGTTGTGTGTGTGTGTGTGTGTGTGTGTGTGTGTGTGTGAAGAGAGAGAGAGAGAGAGAGAGGAGAGAGACAGAGAAAGAGCGCGCAGAGAGGAGAGAGAGACGATAGGAGAGAGAGAGAGAGAAGAGATATGCTCAATGCAGGATCGATTTGTGTGAGATGTATTTGTTTAGATCTTATGTTGGTTATGATTTCGTTGAGTTGTTACAGTTTGTTTTTGTTCCACGTGAAACCGTGTATTTTTGTATTATGACAATAACCTACGTATGTCTGATGTCTTCACTAAAGAAGCCAACACAGAAATAACGGTCAAAGGCGTTAGGCCTTCATATATATCTCTAGTCCTGTAGTCATAGTCGAACCTGGATGGTATACAACTTTCGTCAAACAACGAAGGGGGCGTAATCATTATGACATTGATGCGCTTCTGTTGCATTCTCTGTGAGCGACAGTCGAACATCTCTTGTTGAAGAGAGAGAGAGAGAGATAGAGAGAGAAGATAGAGAGAGAGAGAGTAGATAGAGAGAGAGAGAGAGAGATAGAATGAGAGAGGAGAGAGAGAGAGAAGAGAGAGATATAGAGGAGAAGAGAGAGAGAGATTTGAAATCTCCCCGTGGGGAATAACCGGGGTGTTCTTTCGTAAACTAGTTTTCCCCCACCTTCTGGAAGTTTTGTGCTTGTAACTTCCTCTGTCTGCCACTTCTTTGATCTGCCTTTCCCTTTGCTTTCTATCATCTACTACTTTCTGACATATTTGGCACATTCTCCTGCCACTAAAATATTTTTTCTTCCTTTGGCTCCTCCTAAATTGGAATGTGTCGGCTGTACGCAGCGTGAAGACCTGTGAAAACTGAAACCCGTACACATACGTACTTTAACCCATAGGCCATATGGCATGGGAAGCAGAAGAAGCAGAAGTAATGTTGAAAATTATTTTGGCTGTCGCGATTGCCGTTGAAACATCATATCTTTTACACTATTGGCTTGTAAACAATTAAGAACAGCCCACACAAACATGTGTCGCCGAGGTGACGCAAAGTTTCCATCGCTCTGACGCTTGACCTGCCTGGGATAATCATATTGAATAACCGTTTAAGCTTCTGTCTAAGACTGGTGGTTGTTATGCCGATTACAGATAGTCCTATAGGCAACTAACCGTTGTGAGCTTGACCTTTGACTTTTCTTGTCATAATATTTCAGAATTACCATAAGCCATGCTCTGCATGCTCAAATATTGAATATTGTAAGGACCGATGTGAAAGATCATGGCCACTGAAGAATTTACATTTTCACGGTCAGGTCGCATGGTATATTATTTTTGTAATGGTACCTATATTGTACTGTGATGCACCAGCGCACTAAATTGAAGCGATTCCTGCAGGCAGTTCTGAGCCTTGGGTTCGAACCCTAGTATTTCCGCAACATTTCGCACGAACGTACAGGCAATTCATAATTTTATGTTATAAGCATCTTTTAATCAGAAAACGTTGGAAAAATCGCATTGAGATACCTGCAAAACTTGCCAGATATTATCGATTAGTGTTACTTATGGGGTTTGAACCCACTTAAGCAGCATGAAATAGACCTTGAATAAATTAAGGCAAGGAGTCAA
>CM065701.1:27483797-27486297 GCA_017654935.2 Phymorhynchus buccinoides
AACAATTAATTCATTGCTAAAAACATTCTGGATAATTTTGAGATTATATACAAAATGATCTCATCGAATTATAAGCAAAGGAGGTTTGTAGTAAAGAAACGCAACTTATTTTATTTGTTGTGATAAGTTGTGTGTTCGTTTGTTCCTTCCATTTTATTTTTTTTTATTTTTTTTTTTGTCTTCACATATACACTTGCCTTAGGTATTACGTAATACTCCTCGTGGGGTAGCGGCCAGTGAATATAAATTTATTATACTTCCTTAGGCCGATGTTTCCACTGAATAACTTAGCCGGGTTCACATTAGACGTGTTAAGTTCCGTACGGGAAAACCCTAATAAGTGGAAAGAAAGAAGGATGAAAGTTACGCATATAGGGGAAATTCGGACACGTGCGCAAATCTTTTCCCTTCTTTGTTTCACTTTTTTATTGAGTCACGCACGGGGTTTCCGCGTGGAATATGGAATATCCGCTTATGTGTGTACAAAGGGGCCCTTAGTCGTTCGATATTTCCTAATCTTGCCTGACTTCGGATAGCTTGCATAGGTTTATATTCGGATCGTACCTTATTATGGTGTAACGTCATTTCTGCGTAATGCGCGTGGGCAAAGAGGTGTTTAAAAGGTAGGCCTACCGTCAGGTTGGTACCGTGGTAAGACAAATTTCGGCTCAAATCCTTTGTGTTAGGGGGGTGGGGGGGGGGGGGGTGATGTGTCTGTGTTATGTGTGTGTGTGTTTTGTGTGTGTGCGTGTGTGTGTGTGTGTGTGTATGTGTGTGTGTCGGGTGGTTTGTCTGGAATGGCAGGCTTATTGGCTAAGGGCCCCATAGATCATGATACGGCAAGACACTAAGTCCGGGATGGAAAATGCAAATTAGTCTAAACTACCAAATACCGATTGGCATGTTTAGACTATTTTTACTTTTCCTCGTGGATTAGCTGTCTTAATCCGTCTTAAGCCGTACTCACGACAGGCCCAAGGACGTAGCCTAAAACCGATGAAGAAAGAAACCTGGAAGCTTTTGTTTTGCCTTTTTAGTCCCCGAGCGAGCTTCGGGAAGCATGTTTTTGTTTCATCGTCCGTCCGCCGGAATTGCTGCGTGCTTCCGTCCGCGTTTTCTTGAAAACCGGGCAGTCTATTTCATCACTTTAGTATACCAGTTCTAGGGATATGTTTACCTAATCCAACTTGATTGGGGTTTTTTTCAGGTCTAGGCCATGTTGATTAAGGAGTTCAAGATCCGAAACACTTCATCGATATATCCTCCGAATTTTTTTTGCACGTATTTCATGCGGTTTTTTTACAACGTTTTTCTGATGAAAGGGCTTAACATTATAATAATTAATTTGTCTGTGCGCTCGTGCTCGAACCCCCAAGCGGTAATCTCAAGAACTGTCGCATGAAATCGCTTTCAATTTCTGTGGTGGTGCAGCATGGTACGCAAAAGCCATAATAACCATACTGACCTTGACTATGAAGTTTGACCTTGAAACGTATATTTCTTCTTGTGGTTATATCTTTCACATCGTTGGACTTATAATGTTCAAATTTGGTATGCAGATGCATTGGATCATTCCGAATATTTAGTACAAGAAAAGTCAAGGTCACAACGGCTATAGTCTGTCGATATGACCATCTGTAACTGGTCATTTACAACCACACATTTTTTACACATTTATTATTTGTTAAGTTTTTTTTTACAATTGCTCAGTTTTTTTGTCACTTGAGCGCAGATGCGTCATGCTGCTGTCATATGCCCAAGTTTAGCTGATCGGGAACTTATCTGCCGCCCGGCGATCCGCTTGTTGTACTTTCAGTGGGTTTTGTTTTAGCACAATGAGTACCTTGCACTGGAGCGAGCCTCTGTGTGTTTTTCTGTCTGTCTGTCCGTCTGTTTGTGTTACCTTTCTGTGAGAAGCAAAAACAAAAAGTGTTCCAATTGTCATAAATTAATACACCTATACTTCTGAAGGGATCACTACTAAATTTGCCCCAGCGCTCTCATGTTGTGTAAAGCTTATACGCTGGCCTCATTCATGATATAGCCTTGATATTACATTATTACTGGCTTTAATACCCAACTCGGTTTCATTTTATTTTCTAGCTGTTCTAATACGAACAACTACTGGGGGTAAGTTTATGTGCTTGCCTCCTTGTTCAATCTCACTCTTTTGTTTCTTTTTCTTTTTCTTTTCTACCACTGGCCCACGTTATGATGTTTTGTCCTGTTATTCGTGTGCAGTATTTTTGGTGTAATGTCTGAGAGAGAGAGAGAGAGAGAGAAGAGAGAGACGAGAGAAGAGAGAGAAGAGAGAGAGAGAGAGTAGAGAGAGAGTAGTTGACAGACAGACAGACAGACAGACAGACAGCCAGCCATAGATAGAGGGTGGGGGAGAGAGAGAGAGAAAGAGAGAGCTTTGAAATAATTTCACGTTCGTGAAAGTCCGTTTAGCGTCCTTCGAAGATTAGGAGATATGCAACGATGATGACAACGACGGCGA
>CM065701.1:27491297-27502082 GCA_017654935.2 Phymorhynchus buccinoides
TAGCTGAAAAGAGAGAAAGCAAGACAATGGAATGCACCTCAGACTTCAGAACTAAAGTGTATTTAAAATTACTTCATTTCCTGCAACTTTACATGCATTTCTCTGTTGAATGTTGTTAGTGCCAGTTAGGACTGACAACGTCGGCACAAAATGGTCACTGAGACTGAGAGTGAGACTTGAAAATGTATGGGGATTGAAACAACTGGAAAGAGAGTAAACAAGAAAAATGGAATGCACCTCAGACTTCAGAACTAAAGTGTATTTAAAATTACATTTCACTTCCTGAAGCTTTACGTGCGTTTCTCTGTTGAATGTTGTTAGTGCCAGTTAGGACTGACAACGTCGGCACAAAATGGTCACTGAGACTGAGAGTGAGACTTGAAAATGTATGGGGATTGAAACAACTGGAAAGAGAGTAAACAAGAAAAATGGAATGCACCTCAGACTTCAGAACTAAAGTGTATTTAAAATTACATTTCACTTCCTGAAGCTTTACGTGCGTTTCTCTGTTGAATGTTGTTAGTGCCAGTTAGGACTGACAACGTCGGCACAAAATGGTCACTGAGACTGAGAGTGAGACTTGAAAATGTATGGGGATTGAAACAACTGGAAAGAGAGTAAACAAGAAAAATGGAATGCACCTCAGACTTCAGAACTAAAGTGTATTTAAAATTACATTTCACTTCCTGAAGCTTTACGTGCGTTTCTCTGTTGAATGTTGTTAGTGCCAGTTAGGACTGACAACGTCGGCCACAAAATGGTCACTGAGACTGAGAGTGAGACTTGAAAATGTATCGGGATTGAAACAACTTAAAAGGGAGTAAACAAGAAAACGGAATGCACCTCAGACTTCAGAACTAAAGTGTACCTACGGTGCTTTCCCTATCCCCTCAGTCATGATAGTTTTGACGTTGTGCGATTTGGTGAGTGATGGACGACAGAGAGGTTTAATCAGGAAGTGCGAACAATAGAGGGACGCCATTACGGTGTAGTGAGGAGAGCCAGGGGCGGCCACTCAGGATGAATTATCAGGGTTATCGGGATTATCGCTTCTACTACCAGACTCTGCCCAGAGCCCGGGTAAGTGACTGATCTCTCTGTCCTGTCTCTGTGTCTCTGTCTCTGTCTCTGTCTGTCTGTCTGTCTCTCTGTCTCTCTCTCTCTCTCTCTCTCTCTCTCTCTCTCTCTCTCTCTCTCTCTCTCTCTCTCTCTCTCTCTCTCATTACATGTCTTTACTTATTTGCTAATTGATTCTGTGTGCTTTTCGATTTTTGCTTTTGTTACTGTGACATTGTAACGGTCTATATACAATTAAGCCATTGTCAATTATTAATTGTCTCATAACATGTCTGTCTCTGTCTCCTCTCTCTCCCTATGTGTGTGAAAGAGAGAGAGGAAGACACAGTGATAGTCAGAATACGAGAGAGAGAGAGAGAGAGAGAGAGAGAAGAGAGAGAGAGAGAGAGAGAGAGAGAGAGACAGACAGAGAGAGAGAGACAGACGACAGACAGACAGAGACAGAGAGAGTGACTGAGACAGTAAGACAAATAGAGATTAATTAAGTGACTGCATTTTATGACAATCTATTCATGTGCAGATGTCATTCATTCATTTATTCACTCACTCAACCATTCACACATTCATTCATCCTCACTGTGTGTCACCTTCGCTCCTTCCCACCCCCACCCTCTTTCTCTACTCTTTTTACTCTTTTTTGGCGCGCTTTTCTCTATTTTGTTGTCTGTATGCCAGTCTGTCTGTCTGTCTGTCTGTCTGTCTCTCTCTCTCTCTCTCTCTCTCTCTCTCTCTCTCTCTCTCTCTCTCTCTCTCTCTCTCTCTCCCTCTCTCCCCCTCTCTCTCTCTCTCTGTGCTATATTATAACCCCCTCCCCCAGCCTCCCTATGATACGGGCAGAAGGCCTATTCATTAAAGCTGAGTCTCTCTCTCTCTCTCTCTCTCTCTCTCTCTCTCTCTCTCTCTCTCTCTCTCTCCTTCTCCCTCTCTCTTTCTCCCCTCAATTTCTCTCTCCCTCTATAGCCCTCTTTCTCTTTGTGGTCTGCCTGAGCTTCCTCCCCGTGGGGATACCGGGGGGGTCGTAAAAATAGTTCCCCCACCTTCTGGAAGTTCTGTGCTAGTAACTTTCTCTGATCTGCCACTCTCTTAGACTCTACCTTTTCCCTTTGCTTTCTATCATCTACTATCTTTCTGACTTTATTGGCCCATTCTCCTGCCTTAAAAAAAAAATCATCTAAAAAAAATTTCTCCTTTGAGCCTCTCCAAAATCGGAATGTGTCGGCTGTACCAGGCGGGGAAACCAGTGAAAACTGAAAACCGGACACATACGTACCTTACCCATTATGGCCATATGGCCTGGGAACACAGAAGAAGAAGAAGAAGAAGAAGTCTGAGTTGTCTCTCTGTCTGTCTGTCTGTCTCTGTGTGTGTCTATGTCTTGTATAAAGCATACAACCAATGTTTGGGTGTAAGTCGAGGTATCAGCGATGGGATTTATCCCCCCTGTTGTCCGTTACGGATTAGTACGAGTCTATTTTTAACTGGGTTTTTTGCCCCAGAAAAGAGATTTTTCTGTGGTTATATTTATATGTTCGTTCCGACCTCACCAGAACTGCTATCGATTTTTCCAGACGCAGAATTTTTTTTTTTTTTTAATGGACAAAGGCGAAGAAAGAGGTGAAAGAAAGACAGAAGCAATTGAGAGGAGAGAGAGAGAGAGAGAGAGAGAGAGAGAGAGAGAGAGAGAGAGAGAGAGAGAGAGAGAGGGGGTGGACAGAGAGGGAGAGGATATGACAGACAGAGAGAGAGAGAGAGAGAGAGAGAGAGTCAGGATTGATTTAATTGTTAGGTACACACACACACTCTCTCTCTCTCTCTCTCTCTCTCTCTCTCTCTCTCTCTCTCTCTCTCTCTCTCTCTCTCGCTCTTCTCTCTCTCTCTCTCTCCCTCTCCCTCCCTCTCTCTCTCTCTCTCTCTCTCTCTCTCCCTCTCTCTCTCTCTCTCTCTCTCTCCTCTCTCTCTCTCTCTCTCTCTCTCTCTCTCTCTTTTATTGCCGCACGCTTCATAAAACGCCTGTGTCATTGCCATTTTCCATGTCGGTTTAGTTGGCTGCAAGTATGGCAGATGTGCTTCACGTGCTAAGCAAATGGAAAAAAAAAAACAAAAAGTATTAGCAGGGGAAGTAAACGACAAGATTCCTCCTACTAGCTATACATCAGCGTACTGACTGACTGACGAGGAGCTGAGAATGTAGCTCTGCTTTGGCCTGGCAGCCTGTTGTGTGGCTTCCTCCTATATGAATGTAAAGCAGTAAAGAACAACAATGCTGTTAGTGTGTGTGTGTGTGGGGGGGGGGGGGGGGGGTTCTACCTCAGATATGAATGTCTCTAAAGCAATGCAGAACAGCAATGCTGTTAGTGTTGTTGTTGTTTTTCTACCTCAGATATGAATGTCTCTAAAGCAATGCAGAACAATGCTGTTAGTGGGGGTTTTTTCTTAATCTACCTCAGATATAAATGTCTCTAAAGCAATGCAGAACAATGCTGTTAGTGGGTTTTTTTCTTAATCTACCTCAGATATGAATGTCTCTAAAGCAATGCAGAACAACAATGCTGTTAGTTGGGGGTTTTCTACCTCAGATATGAATGTCTCTAAAGCAATGCAGAACAACAATGCTGTTAGTTGGGGGTTTTCTACCTCAGATATGACTGTCTCTAAAGCAATGCAGAACAACAATGCTGTTAGTTGGGGGTTTTCTACCTCAGATATGAATGTCTCTATAGCAATGCAGAACAACAATGCTGTTAGTTGGGGGTTTTCTACCTCAGATATGAATGTCTCTAAAGCAATGCAGAACAACAATGCTGTTAGTGGGGGGTTTTCTACCTCAGATATGACTGTCTCTAAAGCAATTCAGAACAACAATGCTGTTAGTTGGGGGTTTTCTACCTCAGATATGAATGTCTCTAAAGCAATGCAGAACAACAATGCTCTTAGTGGGAGGTTTCTACCTCAGATATGACTGTCTCTAAAGCAATGCAGAACATGCTGTTAGTTGGGGGGTTTCTACCTCAGATATGAATGTCTCTAAAGCAATTCAGAACAACAATGCTGTTAGTTGGGGGTTTTCTACCTCAGATATGACTGTCTCTAAAGCAATTCAGAACAACAATGCTGTTAGTTGGGGGTTTTCTACCTCAGATATGAATGTCTCTAAAGCAATTCAGAACAACAATGCTGTTAGTTGGGGGTTTTCTACCTCAGATATGAATGTCTCTAAAGCAATTCAGAACAACAATGCTGTTAGTGGGGGGTTTTCTACCTCAGATATGACTGTCTCTAAAGCAATGCAGAACAACAATGCTGTTAGTTGGGGGTTTTCTACCTCAGATATGACTGTCTCTAAAGCAATGCAGAACAACAATGCTGTTAGTTGGGGGTTTTCTACCTCAGATATGACTGTCTCTAAAGCAATGCAGAACAACAATGCTGTTAGTTGGGGGTTTTCTACCTCAGATATGAATGTCTCTAAAGCAATGCAGAACAACAATGCTGTTAGTTGGGGGTTTTCTACCTCAGATATGAATGTCTCTAAAGCAATTCAGAACAACAATGCTGTTAGTTGGGGGTTTTCTACCTCAGATATGAATGTCTCTAAAGCAATGCAGAACAACAATGCTGTTAGTTGGGGGTTTTCTACCTCAGATATGACTGTCTCTAAAGCAATGCAGAACAACAATGCTGTTAGTGGGGGGTTTTCTACCTCAGATATGACTGTCTCTAAAGCAATGCAGAACAACAATGCTCTTAGTGGGGTGTTTTCTACCTCAGATATGAATGTCTCTAAAGCAATGCAGAACAACAATGCTCTTAGTGGGGTGTTTTCTACCTCAGATATGAATGTCTCTAAAGCAATGCAGAACAACAATGCTGTTAGTGGGGTGTTTTTTTCTACCTCAGATATGAATGTCTCTAAAGCAATGCAGAACAACAATGCTGTTAGTGGGGTGTTTTCTACCTCAGATATGAATGTCTCTAAAGCAATGCAGAACAACAATGCTGTTAGTGGGGTGTTTTCTACCTCAGATATGACTGTCTCTAAAGCAATTCAGAACAACAATGCTGTTAGGGGGGGGTTTTCTACCTCAGATATGACTGTCTACTAAAGCAATGCAGAAACATGCTGTTAGTGGGGGGGGGGGGGGGGGGGGGAGGGGGATTCTACAGTAATGGAAATCATTATGCAGCTTAGTCTTTCGAGGAAGACAAAGCACTCTCAAACTAGGAGGCATTCGCATAGGATTTTAGTGCTGCAGCCGGGGCAGATGGGTGGATGCCTCGTGCCTCCATACGGGGAGCTGGACGACCCCGACCCCTCCACGAGTTTCTCAGTCCCCGTCGGGATACCGTTAAAATAGTTCCCCCCACGTTTTGGAAGTTCTGTGCTTGTAACTTCCTCTAATCAGCCACTCTTTTTGACTCTACCTTTTCCCTTTGCTTACTGTCATCTACTATCTTTCTGACTTATTGGCCAATTCTCCTACCTTTCCCCCCAAAAAAAAACACCTTCCAAATAACCTTTCTCCTTTGAGCTCCTCCGAAATCGGAATGTGTCGGCTGTACGCTAGCGGGGACACCGGTGAAAACTGAAAACCGGACACATACGTACTTTACCCATTCTGGCTTTCTGGCCTGGGAACGCAGAAGAAGAAGAAGAAGTGCTGCAGCCAAAGGGTTTGGTTGGCCTTCCCCAACACCGGCTGTATAATTAAATCCTTTTTTGCCGAAGGAGTGGGAATGTACCCTGGGCAAGGTATTGCCACTAAAGAAATGTTTGAGCCCCGCCGTCAAGAACAGCATATGATCGTTTTTGGGGGGGAGGTTAGTCTAATTCACATACTATTCCCCGTGTTGACTGTCTAATTCGCACTCATGACTACAGGGCCTGAAAACTAAGGTACGAAATGCGCCAGCTTAGGGATGCGAAACATTCCGTGTGTGTGTGTGTGACCGGTTTTCATTACCCCGCCACGTGGGCAGCCACACTCCGACTTCGGAGGATATCTGGCAGTCGTAGTCAGACGCGACAGACTAGCATACGTACAAAGCAATCATATCTTGGTCTACGACCATGGATATAAGCTATTAAGTGTGTGTCTTCTTCTTCTTCTTCTTCTTCTGATCGCTCAGAGCAGTTTCCTGTCAATTATGAGCGCAGATGCATCATGCTTCCGTTATGCGCCTAACTAAGAAATAGTTAGGCCCAGCAAGTCCGACTTCGGCTGGAGGAGGAAATGTTTCTGAAAGTGTTTCGTTGAAAAAAAGGGCAGGAGAATGGACCAGGTAAGGCAGAAAGATAAGTAGATGACAGTAGAGCAAAGGGAAAAAGGCAGAGTCAAAGAGAGTGATAGATTAGAGGAAGTTACAAGCACAGAACTTCCAGAAGGTGGGGTAACTATTTATGCAAAAGACCCCCCCCCGGTATCCCCACGGGTGGTAAAGTGTGTATTACTGTACATAATGTTACTTTGCAATTACATTAGGCTATTTTACATTGCATCGGTTTAACAAGAAAATGGGTGGTGATGCGTTGCGGTCAGTGATCAGGGTTTTGGTAGCATCGTTAAACTGTGTAAAATAAATACAGAATTTCATTTGACACGACACCACCCAACTTTTTCTTTTCCTGTTTCACACCGATTTCGCGATGTTGGTTACGTTTGACCTTTGACGCCTTGCTTGTCTGTTTGTTTGTCTGTTTGTTTATTTGTTTGTTTATAGTTGAGACACCCTGCTGAGTGCTCTGGGCGCATCTTAACTCTGTAGGCCATAAGTACTTTAGGGCAGTGGGCGTTGTGGGTGGTCCCCATGTGCCAACGAATCCTCAAAGCTGCAGCACTAAGAATCAGGGCAATGCCTCCTTCTTCGACAGTCATGGTCATTCACAAAAGACAAAGCTGCAAATTGATGTTTCCACACAGAAAAGAATGATCAGACATCTCTTTTTTTCTTTTTTTTTTTTAACCTCTCTTTTACACTTTACTATCAATAAAAACATGACACATCTTCTTTTCACACTTTACTATCAATACAAAACATGACACATTATCTCCTCCTCTTCACACTTTACTATCAATACAAAACATGAAACATTATTCTCCGCTTCTTCACACTTTACTATCAATACAAAACATGACACATTATCTCCTCCTCTTCACACTTTACTATCAATACAAAACATGACACAATATCTCCTCCTCTTCTTCACACTTTACTATCAATACAAAACATGACACAATATATCCTCCTCCTCTTCCGTGTACTTTACTATCAATACAAAACATGACACATTATCTCCTCCTCCTCTTCACACTTTACTATCAATACAAAACATGACACATTATCTCCTCCTCCTCTTCACACTTTACTATCAATACAAAACATGACACATTATCTCCTCCTCCTCTTCACACTTTACTATCAATACAAAACATGACACATTATCTCCTCCTCCTCTTCACACTTTACTATCAATACAAAACATGACACATTATCTCCTCCTCTTCACACTTTACTATCAATACAAAACATGACACATTATCTCCTCCTCCTCTTCACACTTTACTATCAATACAAAACATGACACATTATCTCCTCCTCCTCTTTACACTTTACTATCAATACAAAACATGACACATTATCTCCTCCTCCTCTTCACACTTTACTATCAATACAAAAACATGACACATTATCTCCTCCTTCTCTTCACACTTTACTATCAATACAAAACATGACACATTATCTCCTCCTCCTCTTCACACTTTACTATCAATACAAAACATGACACATTATCTCCTCCTCTTCACACTTTACTATCAATGCAAAACATGACACATTATCTCCTCCTCCTCTTCACACTTTACTATCAATACAAAACATGACACATTATCTCCTCCTCCTCTTCACACTTTTACTATCAATACAAAACCAATGACACATTATCTCCTCCTCTTTCACACTTTACTATCAATACAAAAAAAACATGACACATTATCTCCTCCTCCTCTTCACACTTTACTATCAATACAAAACATGACACATTATCTCCTCCTCCTCTTCACACTTTACTATCAATACAAAACATGACACATTATCTCCTCCTCCTCTTCACACTTTACTATCAATACAAAACATGACACATTATCTCCTCCTTCCACACTTTACTATCAATACAAAACATGGACATTAGTTAAGCCGCATAAAACGTGCTTCGAGAAGTTATCTCCTCCTCCCTATTCAAACACTTTACTATCAATACAAAACATGACACATTATCTCCTCCTCCTCCTCACACTTTACTATCAATACAAAACATGACACATTATCTCCTCCTCACTTCACACTTTACTATCAATACAAAACATGACACATTAATAAATCCTCCTCTTCACACTTTACTATCAATACAAAACATGACACATTATCCATATCTCCACTCTTCACACTTTATTATCAATACAAAAACATGACACATTATCCTCCTCCTCTTCACACTTTACTATCAATACAAAAACATGACACATTATATCTCCTCTTCTTCACACTTTACTATCAATACAAAACATGACACATTATCTCCTCCTCCTCTTCACACTTTACTATCAATACAAAACATGACACATTAATCTCCTCCTCCTCTTCACACTTTACTATCAATACAAAACATGACACATTATCTCCTCATCCTCTTCACACTTTACTATCAATACAAAACATGACACATTATCTCCTCTTCTTCACACTTTACTATCAATACAAAGACATGAAACATTATCTCCTCCTCCTCTTCACACTTTACTATCAATGCAAAACATGACACATTATCTCTTCTCTTCACACTTTACTATCAATACAAAACATGACACATTATCTCCTCCTCCTCTTCACACTTTACTATCAATACAAAACATGACACATTATCTCCTCCTCTCACACTTTACTATCAATACAAAACATGACACATTATCTCCTCTTTCTACACTTTAAATCAATAAAAAACATGACACATTATCTCCTCCTCCTCTTCACACTTTACTATCAATACAAAACATGACTCATTATCTCCTCCTCCTCTTCACACTTTATTATCAATACAAAACATGACACATTATCTCCTCCTCTTCTTCACTTTATCATCAATACAAAACATGACACATTATCTCCTCCTCCTCTTCTCACTTTACTATCAATACAAAACATGACTCATATACTCCTCTCTCTCTTCACACTTTACTATCAATACAAAACATGACACCTCTTCGCCTCTCTCTCTCGACACACTTATAGCTTCTTTATTATATTTGACACATTATATAATCATCCTCTTCACACTTTGCTGTCATGAATTAAAATGTTATTATATTTTTCCTATTCTTTGCTGCTGGGACTTTAATCAGGTATGTATTTTCATGTTTACATATGGAATGTTTTGTTGTTGATGTAATCATAACACACACACACACACACACCACACAGACCCTCACGCACGCACAGCACGCACCGGTCACAATTTTTTCGCACACGCACATATCTGTTTTTCTCACACACCCACATATCGTACACGCACGCATATCGCACGCACTCACCCACATGACGTCCACACGCTCACACACACGGGCACAGGTCGCACACACCGACTGTGACACGGAATCGGGGAGAGGTGACGCGTGGATATAGGTACGCTCCCGGGGGGGTGCGCGGTCAGCGGTGTCGTTTTCATGTATAGCAAAATTTGAAGAGACTGTAATGCGGCCCGCTTGCCGTCATCCAATCAAATGATGTATGGTTCCACTGCGCTTAACTGTATGTTAGAAATTTACACTCAGATTTAGGGCACCACCCCGGGACCTATTGGCATTAGGTACTTTATAGTCACAGAGAGGCATCTCTGTGAAATTCGGGTTGCTCCCACATTGGAGAAAGCGTCGCAGCCAGAGGCGCGCCACCTTTTGTGTTGTTGTTGTGTGCATGCGATTTTTGTGTGATTGATAAGGAAGGAAAGGGGGGGTGGGGGTATAAATTTTGACCAAATGATAACCTTTTCGTTACCACTGGGTTTGGGTTTACCTTGTGCTAAGTGCATTGGGCAAACGGGACCTCGGTTTATCATCTCATCCGAAAGACTCCACATTCAGACAAACTTAAGGCCTAGTGCAAAGTGAGAGGGAAAAAAAATCCCCTGTACCCAGGTTCAAACTCGGGGTTACTTGACACGAGGCGAAAGCCTTTGCCATTTGTGCCACTTTGGTCTTCATGGAGCAAGACAGCCGTGGAGAAAGTGTGAGCATGTAGAACAGTTAAAAAGGGAGAAACCCATTGGGGACTAGGGAGGGGAAGTGGGAAGTTTAAATAAGCTTCCAAGGAGTGTGAGTGTGTGTGTAGGTAATCAAATCAAAACAAATCAAACAAAAGTCAAATCAAAACTCATCATCTTTATTATCTCATAACTGAGGAAATTGCAGCCAGGTGCATAGTAAGCAAAAACAAAACATACACACAGACAAACAAACAAAAAACAACAACAAACAAAACAATAAAACACATTTATCAACAATTAAAGAATATAAACGATAATAATAAACCAATGCAAAATTGTAGTTAACAAATGGACGAATACGACATACAAAATTCAATCCAAGGGAGTATGGAGAGAGTTGAAGGACCTGATGTATGGAGGAGGGCACACGTTGCCCTGGCAGATGTACGCCTGAA
>CM065701.1:27502582-27530082 GCA_017654935.2 Phymorhynchus buccinoides
GAGAAATTTTTGTATTCAATGGTTTCTTGGAGTGATTTTGTTTCTTTTCATTTTTTTCCCTCACGTTTCTAGCAATTTAATTGTTTTCTTTTATCCAAGGACAGGTTGTAAGAATAGGCATCGCCTAAAATCTTTTATCCTTGCTAAATAAAGTTTTTCACGTGCCTCTCTCTCTCTCCTCTATCTATCTATCTCTTCTCTCTCTCTACTCTCTCTCTCTCAACACCTCATACTTGTTTACAGGCATGCTTTAATTATTGTGTTCAAACCCTGTTTTGTTAAAATATGTTGTGAGTTACTTTTTTTCAGCTTATCCGTTCCTCTCTCTTTTGTCTGTTTTTTTATATATAATAATTTAGTGAAGAAATGCAGACTGTCAATGTTTTGGGGTTTGTTTTTTTGTTGTGGAGGGGTGTGTGTGTGCAGAGTGTGGGATTTGACCGAGTAATGGAGGTAAACAACTCAAATTTTCACGAAGTGCTCTACCCTAGTTTTTCTCTCTCCGAAAATCGTCTATTGATTGTGTCAAATCACTCAAGGTTGGTGTGAGCCGACACGAAGTGTAAAGTTGTAACTTCAAAGGTGTTTTGATCAGTGGTGTTTTTTGTTTTGTTTGTTTGTTTGCTTCTCTTTTTCTCGTGTTGTTTTTATCATACAGCCAGGAGCAAGAACAAAATGTGGATAATAAGGTAAGTTGACATGTCAGTAAAACGGACAACCAACTGCCAAGCTGACCAGGTGAATTGTTGTACAGAAACAAGACCTTCAGTTTATGCCTCTCATCACTTACCAAAGGTTTGTATTGACAAAGCATCGGGTGGGGGTGGGGCACGGGGGATGGGGGAGATTAAAAGATTTGGAAGGAGTATTGTGTACAATGTTGAAAATAACGATAACATATTGAATAACACATGGGTGCTACTCTTTAATTTTTTTACACTGATTTCATTATTTTTAATTTTACCAGAAACTGAACTTCATGTGTGGTTTTTAATTCATTCCCACCAAAACAAATTGACCACAAGCGATTTGGGGCGTTTTGAACTTGGTTGTATCTTGGAAGTTTACAAAGGCAATGTAATAATTTTACAAGGCTTATCAGACTCAAACTGTCCTTGTCTATCATTTTGTCTCGTTATCTCTCTCTTAAGTTGCCCCACTGAATCGTCTGACGGGGCTCTGCCCCTGTACCCTGCCGGGGCCATGGGTCCCATGGACCCCTGCCTTTCAGGGTTTTTTTTTATTTTGGGGAGTTGCACCCATGCAATAAAAAAAAAAGTCTGATTTCATATTAATAAAGCATGATCCTAGCTGGTCACTTTGATGGGTTTGCTCCATATGGCCGCTGGTGATGAGGCTAATTCAACAATCTGAAAAGGGGTTGTAAGAAATGGATAAAGTTTATTATAATTTTTAAAAAGTGGAAAGGTTTTGAAGCGAATGGTGAGGGGGTACCGAAAATGGGTTGCCCATGAAAGGGGGGGGGGGGGGGGGGGGAGGATAAGCAAACTATGAAACAGGATAAGTTAAATCATAACTGAATTTAAAGTATTGTGAATCTTGTATTTCATGAAAAGTACATTTTGTTCCTCATGACAATAAAAACTCATTTGTAAAGAAAGATCCTGGATGGTGATGTTGTTTCTCTTCTCTCTCTCTCTCTCTCTCTCTCTGAGCTCGAGCTCTCTCTTTTATGTTTTGTTGTATTTTAGCTTCTGTCTTTCTCTGAAAGAGATCAAGTCAAACATATTTTCTTATTCTTCGATCGCTCAAGACAGTTCCCTGTCGATTATGAGCACAGATGAGTCATGCTGCTGTTATGCGCCTAAGTAAGAAATAATTAGGCCCAGTTAGCATGTCCGACCTCGGCTGGAGGAAATCTTTTTTGAAAGTGTTTTCTTGAAAAAAGGCAGGAGAATGGGCTGGAAAGGCAGAAAGATAGCTGACGACTGCAGCGGCCAAACGTGCCATGGGATACTACGAACACTTCTGTTTGGATATAATAGGGCCCAATATTTTGGGGTGTCTTGAATTAGAATGATTCGCTGGTGCTTCAAACAAGTTGTGAACTAAGTCCCTCTGTCAACTTCTTCCTCTGCGTTCCCGGGCCATATGGCCATAATGGGTAAGGTACGTATATGTCCGTTTTTCAGTTTTCACTGGTCTCCCCGCTGCGTACAGCCGACGCATTCCGATTTCGGAGGAGCTCAAAAAAAAAAACATTTTGGAAGATTTTTTTTTTTTTTAAAGGCAGGAGAATGGGCCAATAAGTCAGAAAGATAGTAGATGATGAAAAGCAAAGGGAAAAGGCAGATTCAAAGAGAGTGGCAGATTAGAGGAAGTTACAAGCACAGAAGGTGGGGGAACTACTTTTATGAAAGACCGCCCCTGTATCCCCACAAGGGAGCTTATCAACAAGAATATGCGGCGCCATGTTGAATTCTAGTAAATCTAACATTAGCTACAACTGTGTGTGGGGGAGAACGGGGCAGGTCCGACATTTCGTTTTTATTGCTAAGTGCTTTGCTCTAAAAGGAGTATGTCATAGCCACGCCCTATCCTCCCGACCTTTTCTTGTATGTTTGGAGGGTGTGTATCAATTTCAGAAAAGTTGAGAGCAAAAAACGTGAAATTTGGTTTTTGGGGTAACAAATCAATCCATGACTTATTTTCGGTTTTCATGTTTTTTTATATGAAGATAAGGGGGGAGGGCTTTTCCCAGCCTGTAGGCGGACTTGCCCCGCCTTGGGGCAAGTATGCCTACGTAAGGGTGGGTGTACTTCGAGCAGCATGCAGAAAACCCCTTTTGTGCTTTAACTGAATTTTCTATATTATACGTATGCTTACCTAACTAGTGGTCTAAAACTGTAGCTTCTACTTCAGTTAGTTTGCCAGTTACTGTATAACGAGAGAAGCTGAAAAGTAGGCGGACTAGCCCCGTTCTCCCCTAATAACCAGCTTCGCACTTTAGATCAAAACAGGATGCACTAAACTCCACTTTTGCGCCTCATACTGTGTCTCCTCTGTTGGTGGCCTCTTGGCAGCACAGCAGAGATTGCTATACACACAGATACACAATCGCACACACAAGCCCATCCAGTATATTATCAATAATTACATGCGCTTTGTACGCATGCAGAACAACGGTAGTGTGAGACTAGCAATATAAATGGGAACAATGGTATGTCGCCAATAAGATAAAATGCTTCAAAACTTTCCCGTAAGAGTGGGTTTGTGTGCTCGTGCGTGTGTATGTATCATGTTTTGCATATGCATTTGTGTGAGTGCATGTGTGTGTTTCTGAGATACGGAGACGCACAGGTTGAATGACGGAGATACAGAGAGATATTGACAAACAATAAGAGAGATACAGCACCAGAGAGAGAGAGACGGACAGACAGAGAAACACATACATGTACACAGGTTGAATGACAGACTGTCCAAGATACAGAGAGAGAAACAATGATAGGTAAGCTTACAGACACAGAGAGAATAACATGCATAAAAAAGGACAACCATTCACACAGATTCGCCCCACACAGGGAAAAACAATCCGAATCATACTTTTTTTTTGGCTTTGCTTTTCAATACTCATGATCAGGCAGTTAGGTAGGGGAGAGCGGGGCTGGAACTAAGAGAGGCTGGAAGTTGGGTTGGTTGGTTGGCTTACCCTCGCTAAAAGACTCCAGGGATCATCCCAACAGCACGAGAAGCACTTGAACACTATGGTACAAATGCATCAGCTAGGGATGAGAACATTACGTGTGTGACCGTTTTTGATTACCCCGCCACGTGAGCAGCCACACTCCGTCTTCGGGGGAGGGGCTGGAAGTAACAAGCGAAATAACTGCTCACCATTTAGGGGCTGACTGCCCAGATTAGGTCCCTCCGTCTATCATTCACCCACAACACCAGAAAACATTGTGGTTTGAAATCAATGTGTTCGAACCAAAATGTTATTAAAAAAAAATGCCAAAATTAGGTACTTGAGTAATTTTTCCGCATTTGTGATAAAAAATTATTATTCCACTATACTAACTTGAATTATTTCATATGCTTGAAAGAAATGCTTGGTCCTTTGATCACGTTGTCATACATTGACATTTTCGTAATGTTCTCGTGATAGTCAACAACGAAGGCGGACATGACCTACTGTTGTTTGGGGCTGGTTGTAACATGCAAGTTATCAACTTGTGGCGGTGCCATAGCCGATGAGGTTTAACCGAGGCGTGGTTACCGCTACACCTATCTGTATTAATAAAAAATCGGGACTTTACTGGTTTCGTACTGCCTCCGGGCATTGCCTCCAGTATTTGTTCCCATCATATTTGTATTTACAAATGTCCCATATGTGTCTGATTCAGACCAGGAGGACGTAAAACACCATTTTCGTCTGGTTGTAACATGCTAGTACATAGTAGTAAAATAGTAGCAGCAGCAGTAACAGTAGGCCTACAGAGGCCGTATTTTGTTATTGTGTTGGAGATGGATTCTTACCTACTAATATTAACCACTGCTGCTGCTACAATTACTACTGCTACTAAGCTTACTATTGCTGCTGTTGTTGTTATTACCACTGCATCAGTATTAATTGTAGGGATAATGGATGGTGTGTGCGAGCGTTCACAGCAGTGCACTATGTGTGTGTGCATGTTTATGTGTGGGTGTGCACGCACATAAGTGCACGTTTGTGTGTGTGCGCGCGCATTTGATTTGAATGCCTCTCTTACTGCTATTTTGCTGGTCACGGTCATAAGGGTTTTTTTGCTATGAATTTTGAACTGCTTAGTGATGCTATTCGTGTAATATGTAATGTCATCATAATCATAGCTGCATGATAGAAGTAGACCTATAGAAGTGTATTACAACCACTAGCCCCACACTTTGTCACAACTTACCGCACATGTGGGGCAAGTTGTGACAAGTAGGGTGACCTTGGTTTTGATCACCCGTGACGTAAACTGTTCGGGTTTGAGTTCAAATGTTTGTTACAACATTGAGGGGAATACAGTGATATAAGACCTCCCTTAAATAAGACCTCCCATTATAAGACTCCCTCCCAAATAAGACCTACTTCTCTGAGACATTGCCCTTCTTTGTAAGTATTAAAATTAGCTCCCTTATAAGACCCCTCCACTGTAGTTTGTTTTATTGAGCCATTAAAATTGTAGAAAAAAACAACGTGCGGCGTGCATGGATTTTGCTTAAAAAATGCTACAACCAGCCCCGCTCTCCCCTACTCATTTTTGCTAATCATCATCATTACGTCATGCACACACACTCACACTCATAAGTGTGTGCACGAACTCACATACACATACACGCGCGCGCATGCATGCACACAAGCGTGTGCACGAACTAAAAGAAAGAAGGGAACAAATATAATACGGATTAAGGGAATACGGACACGTCCGCTTATTTTTTGTTTCTTTATTTTACCTTATTTACGGACTGCGCATGAGTTTCCGCACGGAACATCCGCGTGTGTGTGTGTACACGGCCTAACCCTGAGGTCTGCAGCACCAATAGGCCTATGTATATGTCTTTGTTTATCTATTTATTCATTCATTTATGTATTCATGTGTTCGCTTATTTAGTTAGGCCTATTCATTCATTCGTTGTTTCTATTTATTTGCATGATCCACTGTTCGTTTGCATGCGCATGGATGAATATGCGTGCGTGTGTAATATGTGCGCGCGTGTGTGTCTGTATATGTTCCCCACCAAAGCATACAAAATGTGCATATTGGTGAACAGAGTTCATGTTTCATTCTTTGCAACCATACAGTTGCACTGTATAACCCACTTGAAGATATCTCAGTCTGGAGCGGAAACAACATAAGAAGGCATCACAGTAATGGAGGTAAGTGCTTTTTGCTTTTTGGGGGGGAGGTTGTTTTCCCTCACTTAGACTAATTAATTATACATAAGTCATAATTTTTTTTATTGTCCATTGGCATTGAACAACGCACATAGAAACTTGTCTTCCACCGTGTAAAATAAGATGAAATATATCAAAATAAAAATGTGAAAAAAATTTACATTAAGACTCTCACACCCAATCACACATCCGCTCTCCGCTATCTTGCTCACTCATCATGCAACCACCACCACTTCCGCCTTCATTTTTAGCCCTTTTTTTCTTCGTTTCCTTCCTTTTTTCCTTGTTTCCTTGTTCCTTTTCTCTTTCTTTTCTTTCTTAAATGGGCCTAGTTGCTTGGAGACAGAAGGGGACGTATCGAATCCACATTTTCCCATCTCGCCTTATGGCCGGGAACGTCCCTTTTTGGAGATATATTCAATTATAAGAGTACAAGAATTAATTATAAGATATATTTATTGTCAACTCTCAACGCGCTCTCCCATTCCGTTGAGTAAATAGCAGGCATAGGCTCCTTCGACGTAGAAGAACCAGAACCAGATCAGGGTTCACAGAGATATATTCTATATTTGTAGCGGTCGTTACATAGCGTGTAGCGGTCGTTGCATAGCTTGTAACGGTTGTTACACAGCTTGTAACGGTTGTTACACAGCTTGTAACGGTTGTTACACAATGCGTGACGGTCGTTACAAGAGCGATTGACTATTGTAACAACCGTTACACAATGTATAACGACCGTTACTAGAATGTGTCTCTGTAAACACTCAAAACGTTTAAATGTAGAGTAATTCGCTCTTGTAACGACCGTTACGCACTGTGTAACGACCGTTACAAATATAGAGTGTATCTCTTGTGAACCCTCGAAACGTTTAAATAGAAAGCAATTCGCTCTTGTAACGACCGTTAAACACTGTGTAATACCGTTACTAATATAGAATAGGTCTCAGTAAGCCCTCATAGCGTTTGGATAGAAAGTAATTCCCTCTTGTAACGACCGTTACGCACTATCTAACGACCGTTGCATACATAGAGTATGTGTCTTCTATCCATAAATCTTTTTAAGAAAGACTATTTCGCTCTTGTAACGACCGATACGCAGTGTGTAATGACCGTTATTAATATAGAATGTCTCTTTTAAGCCTCGAAACGTTTAGAGTGTAATTCGCTCTTGTAACGACCGTTACAAATATAGAATATGTCTCTGTAAGCCCTCAAAACTTGAATAGACAGTAATTCGCTCTTGTAACTACTGTAGCACACTGTAACGACCGTTACGCAATATGTAATGGCAATTACATCTAAAGACCGTGTGTTTCCTGTCCTTAAAACGTTGGAATACAGAATAATTCGCTCTTGTAACGACCGATAAGCAGTGTGTAGCGACCGTTACTGATATAGAATCTGTCTCTGTAAACCCTCGAAACGTTTAAATAGAGTAAGTCGCTCTTGTAATGACCGACAGGAACTGTGTAACGACCGTTACACACGATACAGCGACCGTTCCAACTATAGAATATACTGTGTAACGACCGTTACGCACTGCATAACGACCGCTACAAATATAAAGTATGTGTCTGCAGTTCTTACAACTTTTGAATAGACATTAATTCGCTCTTCGAATGACCGTTACACAGTGCATAGCGACCGTTACTGATATAGAACGTGTCTATAAACCCTTGGAACGTTTAAATAGAGAGTAATTCGCCCTTGTAACGACCGTTATGCACTATGTAACGACCGCTACTAATATAGAATTTATCTCTGTGAACTCTCAAAATGTTTAAATAGAGAGTAAATCGCCTTTCAAACGACCGTTACAAATGCATAATATGTCTGTGTAAGCCCCCGAAACGTTCGAATGGAAAGTAATTCGCTCTTGTAACGACCGTTACGCACTGTGTAGCGACATTTACACACTGTAACGACCGTTACAAATGCACTAGGTGTCTGCAACTTTTGAATAGAGATTAATTTGCTCTTGTAACGACCGGTTTGCAGTGTGTAACGACCGTTACGAGTATAACATATGTCTGTAAATCCTCAAATCTGGAAGAAATCGCTCTTGTTGCGCACTGTGAAACAACCGTTATACACGATGTAACGACCATCACAAATATAGAATGAGAACCGAGGGGCCCTCGAAATGTTTAGAAAGAGAGTAATTCGCTCTTGTTACGACGGCTGCGCACTGTGTAAAGACCGATTACAACATAGAATATGTCTCTGTATAAGCTCTCGAAACGTTTGAATAGATATTCGCTATCGTAACGACCGTTACGCACTATGTAACGACCGTTACATATATAAAGTATGTGTTTTCTATCATTAAAACTTTTGAAACGGCTACGCAGTGTGCAACGACCGTTACTAAAATAGAATGTGTCTCGGTAAACCCTCTAAACGTTTAAATAGAGTGTAATTCACTCTTGTAACGACCGTTACGCACTGTATAACGACCGTTACAAATATAAAATATGTCTCTGTAAGCCCCTCAAACGTTTAGAGTGTGATTCGCTTTTATAACGACTGTTCTGCATTTTGTAACGACCGTTTCAAATATAGTGTGTGCCTGCAGCCCTTAAAACTTTTTTTTTTGCTGTCCCATCTTCTGGGCCGTACAGTGGCGTTGCTCCCACGCCGCTCATTCCGAATCTCAATACGCAGCCACACCCCGGCTTGTTCAGATCACAGAATCCGAAACCAGCAGTCCAAGGGGAGCGAATCTATGTTAGGCCGTCAGGAGGCAACCAACCGAGGAAGACACTGCACTGCTGCTGAGTCACTTCGGTGGAGTTCAGTGGAGCCAGTACGCAGGAGACCACCTACTAAACCCCCTACTGACGACAATAATGTCTTAGTCGGTCCAGGGCCGAAAAAACTTTCGCCTCTGATAGGATTCGAACTCATGACCTCCCAGCCAGTAGTCCGCGATTTTACCACTGCACCACGGCGGCTTAAAGTGTTTAGAAAAAGTGCCTCTCTTATTTCTTCAGAAGCAGAACCTTCTATGTTGCCAAATAGCTCTGCAGTCGTTTCCTGTGTGATTCAGCTGAAGTTAATGGCTTTGGTTGGTTTTCTTCACATCTGAATACAGATTGTAACGACAGTTATGCAGTGTGTAACGACTGTTACTAATATAGAATGTGTTTCTATAAACCCTTGAAACGTTCAAATAGAGAGTAAATCGTTCTTGTAACGACCGTTTTGAACTGTGTAACAACCATTATAAATATATAATGTCTCTGTAAGCCCCCAAAACGATTGAATGTACAATAATTCGTTCTTGTAACGACCGTTACGAACTGTGTAACGACCGTTACAAAGTAAAAATAATATGTCTCTGTAAGCCAAACAACGATTGCATTGACAAAGATTCGCTCTTGTAACGACCGATAAGCAGTGTGTAACGACCGTACTGATATAGCATTTGTCTCTGTAAACCCTCGAACCGTTTAAATAGAGTGTAATTCGCTCTTGTAACGACCATTACGGACTGTGTAACGACCGTTACAAATATAGAATGTCTCTTAAGCCCTCAAAATGTTTTAATACAAAGTAATTCGCTCTTGTAACGACTGTTGTGCATTGTGTGTAACAACCGTTACGCATTATGTAACCACCGTTATATGTACAGAGCATGTGGGTTTTTTATGCTTCAAACTTTTGAATAGGGAATAATTCGCTCTTGCAACAATCGATAAGCAGTGTGCAACGACCGTTACTGGTGTAGTATTTGTCTCTGGAAACCCTCAAAACGTTTAAAGGGACACCCTGACGGATGAGTTTTTGTAAGAAACACGTCGAGATCACCAGAAAGACAGCCTTTTCAAGGATCGGAACACTCGCTTTGCTCTGGTTTCCTATAAATCAAACCGTCAAAACGGCGATTCCTCCTTGGCGGAGATGCCGGAGAGATAAGTCATTTTGGACGGGGTGGGTGGAGGCCACTCAAGAGAGGTTGAAGCTTTTTCTTCTTTGTAGTGCAGTAAAAATAAATTGGAGCTGTTTCCTTTGCTAAGCAAACAAAAAAGGTGTGTATTGTAAATGTTTCGTGCAAACGATTTGGTCTGACTCAGGCGGCCATTAGAAAAGAGAAGCCAAGTGCTTCGTCTTTCACTGAACGAATCTGGCTTCCAGCACCTCCACCAAGGAGGAATCGCCGATTTGATTGTAAACCAGAGCAAAGTGAGTGTTGCGATCTCTGTAAAGGGTGTTTTCCTTGTGATCTCGACATGTTTCTTGCAAAAAAACTCATCCGTCAGGGTGTCCCTTTAAATAGAGTGTAATTCGCTCTTGTAACGACCGTTACAAACTATGAAGCGACCGTTACAAATATAGAATATGTCTCTGAAGCCCTCAAAATGTGTGAATAGAAAGTAAGTCGCTCTCGTAACAACTGTTGCGCACTGTGTAACGACCGTTACGCAATATGTAACGACCATTACAAATACACTGTGTGTCTGCAGCCGTGAAAGCTTTTGAATAGAGATTACTTCGCTCTTGTAACGACCGTTACGCAGTGTGAACGACCGTTACTGTAAAATGTGTATGTAAACCATCGAATAGTTCAAATAGAAAGTAAATCGCTCTTGAAACGACCGTTACACACTGCATAGCGATCATCACTGATATAGAATGTATTTTTGTAAAACATCGCAACGTTTAACTAGAGAGTAATTCACTCTTGTAACAACCGCTACGCACTGTATAACAACCGTTACAAATATAGAATGTTTCTGTAGTCCTCAAAGCGTTTGAATAGAAAGTAATTCGCTCTTGTGCGCACTGTGTAACGACTGTTACAACTATAGAATGTCTCTGTAGTCCTCAAAGCGTTTCAATGGAAAGTAATTCGCTCTTGTGCGCACTGTGTAACGACTGTTACGCACTGTGTAACGACTGTTACAAATATAGAATGTCTCTGTAGTCCTCAAAGCGTTTCAATAGAAAGTAATTCGCTCTTGTGCGCACTGTGTAACGACTGTTACGCACTGTGTAACGACTGTTACAACTATAGAATGTCTCTGTAGTCCTCAAAGCGTTTCAATAGAAAGTAATTCGCTCTTGTGCGCACTGTGTAACGACTGTTACGCACTGTGTAACGACTGTTACAAATATAGAATGTCTCTGTAGTCCTCAAAGCGTTTCAATAGAAAGTAATTCGCTCTTGTGCGCACTGTGTAACGACTGTTACGCACTGTGTAACGACTGTTACAAATATAGAATGTCTCTGTAGTCCTCAAAGCGTTTCAATAGAAAGTACTTCGCTCTTGTGCGCACTGTGTAACGACTGTTACGCACTGTGTAACGACTGTTGCAAATATAGAATGTCTCTGTAGTCCTCAAAGCGTTTCAATAGAAAGTAATTCGCTCTTGTGCGCACTGTGTAACGACTGTTACGCACTGTGTAACGACTGTTACAAATATAGAATGTCTCTGTAGTCCTCAAAGCGTTTCAATAGAAAGTAATTCGCTCTTGTGCGCACTGTGTAACGACTGTTACGCACTGTGTAACGACTGTTACAAATATAGAATGTCTCTGTAGTCCTCAAAGCGTTTCAAAAGAAAGTAATTCGCTCTTGTGCGCACTGTGTAACGACTGTTACGCACTGTGTAACAACTGTTACAAATATAGAATGTCTCTGTAGTCCTCAAAGCGTTTCAATAGAAAGTACTTCGCTCTTGTGCGCACTGTGTAACGACTGTTACGCACTGTGTAACGACTGTTGCAAATATAGAATGTCTCTGTAGTCCTCAAAACGTTTGAATAGAAAGTAATTCGCTCTTGTAACGACTTTTGCCGCACTGTGCAACGAAAAAAATGAGGAGAGAGAGAGAGAGAGTGTGTGTGTGTCTGTGTGTGTCTGTGTCTGTGTGTGTCTGTCTGTCTGTCCTGGTCACAATCTGTACTTTTTTCTATGTCTAATTACAATACACATACAGTGATCAACAAAAGTTAAGTATCACGTTTTTCTGAAGAGCTCAGAACAAACATGGCCCTTTCAAATCCTTTCATATTTCACTTGTCATGAATTCAGTATGTGTTCATCATCAGACCCTCACATTCCATTGCATTCGTATTATTACAACAAACAAACAACTACACAACAAATGTAAAGTGACGTTATTTTATTCACAAGACACAAAAACAAAACTACTGGATATTTCGGCGAATGCGCCTTTATCAACACAGACAAACAATTAAACAGCAAACATCAAATATAGCAAAAGGAGCAAAAAGTAGGCAACAGAAGGAGCAAAAAAAAACACATCAAGATCAAAATAAAAAACAATACTTCCCCTCTACAGTCCAATGCGTAATAATCGTATTAATTAGTTTTGAAAGCAATAGCTAAACAAATAAACCAGCAACTGCAAATTCACAAAAACACTGCTAATTTCAAAATGTTGCCCCCCCCACAGAATGTGTCAAAATCGGATATGCCCCCCCCCCCCCCCCCCCCCCTACCCCCCTACCCCCCACCCACCCCCAGGCCCTACATTTCTCATTTTCGGTGAATTCAATTTTTTCCGTTTTTTTTTTTTTGCCTTTCTTTTACCAAACAAACATGAAGCTGTATTTTATGAACATTTTCAGATAATTATCTTTGTCCTCCCCCCCCCCCCCCCCCCACTATGTAATGCAGTACACCGCGGCATTTGTCACAGTCGTGGTTCATTGCGTTTTCCCGTCTTATAGGGGGGCGGGGGGGGTTAGGGTTAGGGTTATTATTCCAAAAAGATAATGAGCTGAAAAGGTTCAATAAAATACAGCTTTATGTTTGCTAAGAAAAGGCAAAAACGGAAAAATGGAATTAACCGAGAAATGCAGGGGGTGGTGGCACATCTTACACCTTTACCAAAAATTTGTACCTCGCCAACAAACAGTGGACACACCTAATTTTCACAGTTTTTTGTGTAGTCACGCTTTTGTGATTTTCAAATTCGGGGGTGGTATTGTTTGTCGAGCCATTGTATCGAAATTAATCGCATGAATGTAATAAAACTTATGATTTTGGGTACACAAATACCTGAATTAGACATCCGCAAAATTTGAAACGATTTCAATAAGCCATTCTTTTGTGCGCACATAAAATGCACATGTGTAGTTTCTTTTTGCAAGGCAGTATATAAAACACTTTCTGGCGGAGGTTGGCACTAAAATCATGAGGAAGGGTCAAGCGTAGGATAAGTGGTCTGAAAGGGGCCCTGGTTTTTCTTCTTCTTCTTGTTTTCCTTCTTCTTAATTAGTTGTCGTGTACGGTGTAAGCTATTCCTTTGTGGTTAATATTATGTGTGTGCTTTTTTTCGTAGCTTGCCAGTTATTATCGTTTAATTTTTTATTTTATTTTTTATTTTTTTATTATTCATTATTATATATCCTTGGTTTCTTTATGTCTTTATCGTTTTGTTTGTGTTCTCTCTCTGTTTACTTCTGGCACAAAACACACGATACACTGTTCTCTCTCTCTTGCTGCTTCTTACAATTTACCTTCTTTTTTCTTCTTCTTTTTTTATGCCATTAATTCTTAGCAAATGTTATTTTTGTATTTTTAAATCCATTTACCTATGTCTTGGGATTTTTCATTTATTTATTTATTTATTGTGTTGTAGTCTATGTGCATAGTGTGTTCGTGGGTACGAACATGCGCGTGTTCACGTGCACGTGCGTATGTTTATGCATGTGTAACATTTGATCATTACACAATTATTATTTTTTTAGAGAAAGCTTTCGCAAGTGGTTTTGGTGGCTTTGAACATGGAGAGCGCGACCGAAGGTGAGGCTATAATTCTATCAATTAATTTTAAAAGAATTGAAAAGAAAAGAGGACATTTTTGTGTCACAACCATAGATATGATGGCCTGTCGAAAAGTGAGCAATTCACTTGAAAATTTTCCACAAATGATATGATGGGCGTTTGTGTTTTTTTGTTTAGTCTTATATTTTAAAATAAAACATAAAAACAATCGTAGAAAACCGATCGTTGGTTAAAAATTGCTCATAAAGGGCATCAAGGGCATCAGAATATCAGGGACAGTTCTGCACATTTGATATTACGATTGGTTTGATAGTTAAGGCTGTAGAGTTTGGAACATAAAGTCTTTCACTACTGACAGACAGGCAAACACACATGGACAGAGAAGATGAAATTCTGCAAAAAGTCCTCCGGTCTGGAACAGACACATATGGGACATCAGTAGATACAAAGATGGTGGGAACGATCCTGGAGGCAATGCCCGAAGGCAGTGCAACACCAGTAAAGTCCCCCGATTTTTTAACAATACAGATGTGTATACCGTATGTTAGTTAGGGACAGAGAAACGTACCTTAAGGCCTTTATTCTAAGTTTGCAACTCACACCTTACAGAATTAGAAATACAAAAATACAAGGGAGATTTACAGAATGTACCAACCCTCTAGGGCCACACGCATCATATATGATACATGACATATACCCCCTCCTAAAACAGAAAAGAAAAGAAAGCTGCCGCTACAGTGGGACCCAGCAAGCACATTTCACGTGACAACAAACTTGGCCTTACTTGATTTCTTTCCTTTCCCAGGCTGATGAAAAATTGACTGCAGTACCAGGCTGCTTTGGGATTTTCCGCTAGCCACTTCCTGTTCGATTATCTCAAGCTTTCCGTCTGTTCCAAAACATTGCTAACAAAACCCATCCTATTCCAACAACAGGAAGGTCAATCTTTTGATGCACGATGTGTTTTCATGATCAAATGATATCAAAAGACTCAAATACATGAGAAATTTTTTATGTTTTTCTACAGAATTTTTTAGAAGAAAAAAACATGCGTCATATATGGTATATCGGGCACAACAGCTTTGCCATGTAATTTGTGTGTCACGTTGGGTATTTGTGATAAACATCAAATAGAGATGTACTTCATTTTTTTTGTAGACATTTACATAATTACATTTTGGCAACGGTAAGTTGCCTAGAATCTCATTTACATCTATGTGCTTGGAAAGATCTTGTTTTCATTATCCTTTCATACCTTTATTTTGCACCTCCCTCCCTGCTCCACCTTTTTCCCAGGAGAAGACAGCGCCACGAGCACCTTAGGGAGAGTCAAGGCGCGGATCATGCAGTGGGAGAAAGGCGAGACACACAGCCTGCACCGCGCCGACCTCAAGAAACGCTGCTTCAGGCAATCCCTGTACTCCGACAGCAGCCTGAGACGACGCCCGACCACCACCTTAGACCCTCGCCGCAAACAGATGGTCCTGGTTCCAGGAACCACCACCACCACCCCGTCTTTGACCCCCTTCCCCTCCCTCCCTGCCCACGCGGAGCGGAGGGGAGAGGAGAGGGAGGGGAGGGGGGATTTCCAAGGGAGGAGACTCCGGCTGGCCAGCACGGGTTCGGTGTTGAAGACCAGCAACGCCTTGAACGCCGCGCTGGAGCAGCTGGAGGGTTTGGGACACGGTGAGCGAGGGAGTGAACGGGTTAATGGATGGGTGAGTGGATGGATGCATGCATGGAAGGATGGATGGAAGGATGGCTTGGATCGGAAATTTAAAAATGATGACAAAACCTAGCAACTTTCTGAATGCTGCCCCATAGCAGCTGAAGGGTATGGGACACTGTGAAGAGTGTAAGGATAATGGACGGACGCATGGATGGATGGATGGATGGACAGACAGACGGATGGACGGATGGATGGATTGGGTCAGAAAGACAAAAGAAAAATAAAGTATCAGACCTGTTTACTCTACTCTTTTCGAGCAGTATTCTACTCAATTTGGATCTCTATTACTCTTCAAAATTGAAAATAATGCTCTTTAATTCTTGATTACTACTCATTTTCAGTTAACATTATTTGTATAGTTTAATGAATAAAGCTACACATTGTGCACCAAAACCACTCATTTCAGCTATCCAGACTACTCAAGACTTGTGTAGGGGGTAACCAGGTCTGAAGTATAAAAGATTCATCGTGCAGTTGATAGAAACTAGCAACCTTCAGAGTGCTGCTCCAGAGCAGTTAAGAGGGTTTGGGATTCTGCAAGGAGTGAAAGGGTTGGAAGGATGAACCGATGGCTTGGATCAGAAAGAAAAATGAAACGTATGACAGAAACTAGCAACGTTCTGAATGTTGCATCCATCCAGAGCAGCTGAGGGACGTAGGACACGGCGAAGCAAAGAAAGGATGATGGATGGATGGATGGATGGAGGAATGGAGAGATAAAAGGATGGTTGGATGGATGGCTTGGATCAGAAAGAAAAGAAAAAAGTATGACAGATTCATAGTGTAGCTGACAAAAACTAGCAACGGCCTGAATGCTGCTCCAGCAGAGCAGTTAGAGAGTTTGGACGATGTGAGGAATGAAATAAAAGGGTTTAACACCCTTTTGGCCGCCAGCCATCTTTGAGCCAAAAGAATCCCATTAAGCTTATACTGGGTGGAGCATACTCAAATCATATGCCATATTGTGAATTCTTCTGTGATATGTATATAGTAAGGCCTATCCTTACCTCCCCAAATTTAAAACATGATAGGCTCTTTGGATAACAGACCCAGTTGATCCGTTTTTAGTGACAATGGTTTAACCCTTTCACCTCCAGCCATATTTCAGCCAAAAATGTCCCCCAAAAAATCCATCTGCAGTATTGTGGATTCTCTGTGGAAATATATAAAATAAGGTCTATCCTTTCTTCCCAAAAACTAAGACAATGGAGACAAGGACAAGACAATGAGGTCTTTGGATAATGGACCCCAGTTTGATGCCTTTTTAGTGACATAGGTGTTATAATCATTGTGGTGTTAAAATGCGACTTAGGCGGTGAAAGGGCTAAACCATTGTGTGGCCAAATTGTGACATTGGCGGCGAAAGGGTTAATGGAGAGATAGATTGATTGGCTCAAATAACCACATACAAATTGTGTGTTTAACACTTTTCGGGACCTTCCTTGTGTTGCACTGCCTCCGGGCATTGCCTCCAGGATCGTTTCCCACCATCTTTATATCTACCAGTGTCCTATATGTGTCTGTTCGAGACCAGAGAACGTTAAGCAGAACTTCATCATAGATTGATTGGCGTGTGCCATGTAGTTGGCATACAGACAAGTTTAACAAGTTGGCATATAGAGATGTTCTGCAGAAACGAGAGAGAGAGAACTCGAAACTCGAACTCGAAATTTTTAATGAGAAAAAACTGAGTAAGCAGAAATAGCTTATGTTCATTCAAAATAATGACCATATTGAACGTGAACAAAATATATAAATAAATTACAAAACAAACTCAAATGTTTCAAAAGTAAACAATGTAACAATCAAAGAGAGCGAGGAGGGAGGACGGAGAGAGGAGAAGCGAGAGAAAAGGGCGCCCTGAGGTCGAGAGAAGGAGGAGAGGGAGAGAGTGAGAGGCGGGAGGGGCATATTTTGAATACACAGACAGACATAAACAAAAAGAGGGACAGACGCATAACTCTCTGTGAGGGTGACAGAACCCGTGGCCAATATTTCAAACTATATAACTAAAAGAGACTAACACCAGACTAGAACAAAACGCGTTGTTTTTAGTAACAGAGTAATAAATGCATAGGACAACCTTCCCGATGAAGCAGTTAATGCAAAGTCATTGAAATCGTTCAAAAATATCATAGACAATTTTTTTTCCAAAACGAAATGCATTCAGTTAATATACAGATTTAACTTAATAAAACACAGATGGCTTTGTACAATAGCAGTCATCAGTGTGAATGAAGCCAAACAAAATAAAAATCAAAAACATATTTAGAGTGCAAAAGGCTAAGCAAGATAGCCTATGGTGCCATTTATGCTATGCTATAAACTGACAGAGAAGTAGGAGGAGGCAGAATGGAACAGAAAGAAAAAGAAAAAGAAAACAAATCGACCTATTTTAACAGATGATTCTATGTGTACAATCTTAACTTCTGGATTAGCAAGTGAGATATTTTTAAATCATACAAACTTTTCTCTTTTAGCTGGCGTGCACCCGTCCGTTTCTATTTGTGCAGCTTAAATAAATCTCCATCATCCCTCCACAGATATCGGTGAGCACCAGACAAATAATGGGGGTGGGGGGGGGGTGGGTTGGTGAAGGTTGACCTTTAATATTTTGGGAGAGTGAAGATGATAACAAGAAAGTTAAACAGAATTAGCTGGAGAGAGAGAGAGAGAGATTCGAGAGAGAAGTGATTGAGAGTAGAATCTGAGTCACGACTAGAGAAGAGAATATACGGTTGTAACTCTTGATATATATATATATATATATTGATATATATATATAGAGAGAGAGAGAGAGAGATGAGAGAGAGAGAGTTTCGCGTAGAGAGAGAGAGAGAGAGAGACGAGAGAGAGAGTGACCTGGGTGAGAGAGAGAGAGAGAGAGAGAGAGAGAGAGGTCAAAGTCAAAAATATTGTATATGTTTAGGCCTCTGGCCCTCATAACAACAGGAATAAATTAAATACATCGTGCAGCTTACATTTCAAACAAGAGAGAGAGAGAGAGAGAGAGAGAGAGAGAGAGCACTTCTGTCGTAGAGAGAGATCGCGAGAGGAGAGAGTCGAGAGAGAGAATGTGAGTAGAGATGAGTAGAGACAGACAGACAGATAGACAGTGTGACAGACACAGAGAGAGAGAAAGAGGTCAAGTCATTAAAGTCAAAAATATTGTTAATGTTTAGGGCTATCTGGCCCATAACAACAGGAATAAATAAATACATCGCGTGCAGCTTACATTTCAACGAGAGCGAGAGAGAGAGAGAGAGAGGAGAGAGAGAGAGAGGGGAGAGAGAGAGATGAGAGAGAGAGCGAGTGATGAAGGAGAGAGAGAGAGAGAGAGAGTAACAGACAGAGAGATAGTCATATACAAAATGGAAGGATACAAACAGACAAAGACAGAGACACAAAGACAGGACAGGACAGACAGACAGACAGACAGACATACGAAAAAGAGAAAATGACTCGACACAGGACAGATAGATATACAGATTGTTTTTTCTTTAAGGGTATGAAAGCCAAGGGAGAAGAGAAAAGAATGCATAAAATCAATAAAGCCCACCACACAAAAAAAGTTAATCCTTTTTATCTCTGTCTCCTAATCCACCACCTCCCTCCCTCCCTCATTCCCCACCCCATTATTATTTTTACAAAGCCTCTTCTCTTTCCCTCCACAACCTTGCAGCTTGGACCTCGCCGGAATCATAATTCTGGATTTAATCCCGATCGTGCCACCTGTTTAACCCACCCTCTACTATCCCATTTTATCTTCTTATTCGGCAGATGCGTCAAAATACTTGGATTCTCGGTACTCCTCAATACTTTATTCGTAGGGCAAGCGTAGGGGAAGGGCTGACGTAACGAGGGGGGAACTCACGGGAGTGAATGGCATTAGGGAGCGGGCCGGCAGTGAATTGTCCCAAATTGCCAATGGATAGGAAATAGACAGACGATTTTCGGCGAGATGTGAGTTAAACCATTCAGGCGTCGAGTATGCACACTTCGTTTAAACACATCTTTATTCATTTGAGACGATTGACAAAAAAGATTAGAACAATTATATGCTAACACTGGCAAGCTCGAAGCTGTATACCCCGTGACTCGTGCTCCTTAAGAAAGTGCACTTCGTGAAAATTTAGATATTGTTATACCCCCATTACTCCATCAAATGCCATATGCAACAATGCCAACAATGGCGTTGAAGATTGAAACCGGCAGGAATGCGAGTCAGCGACGTTTGCAAAGATTTTTTTTGTATTAGAGAGACATTAGGGCAGTTTCTGGGGACCAGTGTGGTCTACCACTTGCTACAAAGTGATATGTCAACTTGCACTCAATTCTAGTCACGTATAAAAATGACTCAATGACTAACTTGTTTATATGCAATATGATGCGTAGACGGTGTTATCTAAGTGTCTGTATGTCTTGTATCAAAACACACACGTAGTTCGGATTAGGCTACTCGAGAGCTGATGCGTAGAGTGACGTCCCATGTCTGCCCGATTGAATTAGGCAAGATAACTCAAACAAACCATGGAATTACTCCCTTTAATTATTTCTGAACAATTCCTATTGGGCACTGGCAGAAGTTGTGATCATCATGATTCTCCCCTTTGGCTTGGGAAGTGTTAATAAACATTCCCCCCCCCCCCCCCCCCCCCCCACCCCCCCCGTGGCGACACTGGGTGGCGGGGGGGGGGGGGTCTTTGTATTAATAGTTCCCCCACCTTTTGGAAGTTCTTTGCTTGTAACTTCCTCCAATTCTGTCACTCTCTTTGACTCTGCATCCAGTTTTCCCTTTCCTTTCTGTCATCTACTATCTTTTTGCCTTACCTGTCCATTCTCCTGCCTTCTTTTTTTTTTCAAGAAATACTTTCAAAAAGTTTTCCTCTAGCCGAAGTCGGACATGCTGGGGCTAATTGGTTTTTTCTTAGGCGCATAATGGCCAGCATGGCGCACATTCTGCGCTTCCTAATTTGACAAGGAAATGCGACTTCGAAAAAGAGTAAGAAGAACAAACATTCTTCTCATTTTTTTTTTCGTTTTTTAAAGTTTTTAATTTGGTGAAGTTGTTTTGAACTTTTCCAATAAACAGTCTATATATTTTAATTGATATTATTCGTTTCATAATAACTCACATCATAATCATTCAATTATTTTATTGTTTGTTCTTTTTTTTCTTTTCTTTTTTTGCAGGATCATATGAGGCCTTTTCCACCACACGTCCCGTTGAGATCACTCACCGAAGACCTTGACAGATTGTGAAAGTAGTCCCGAGCCATATTCATGTACGGACCATGTCATGACTTAAGTCACCCCCAGAATCGCTGCCGTGGTTATTCCCATCAAACCCAGGACCCAAACCATCTTCAAACTCAACAACTAAACTATCACCAAACCCCAAACCAATCTCCGAATGTTTCTCAAGGTCAAGGTCAAGGATATCAAATTCAAGGTCACGGGTACTACACTACTGCTGCTGATCATGAGTATTTCCCTGAACCTAGCAGGGATTACTTTCAAAATCGAGGTCAAGGTTATCGTCAAGACATTTACCATCAAGGTGAAGGTCAGGAATATTTTCAAGGTTCTCTTCAAGGTCAAGGGTTTTCCCAGAGGTCGGTGGAGAGGCTGAACGAGTTGCTGGGTGACGTCAGATCCTGCCTGGAGACGATGGGTGACCATGACCTTCAGGACCAGGTCAAGGACACCGTGTCACGTGACGTGCTGCACTTCCTGAAGGACTGGCTCTTCTCTCAGGAGGATCTCTTGTCGGTGAGTCTCTCTCTCTCTCTCTCTCTCTCTCTCTCTCTCTCTCGCTCATCTCTCTCTCTCTTTTATCTCTTCTCTTCTCTCTCTCTCTCTCTCTCTCTCTCTCTCTCTCTCTCTCTCTATCTCTCTCTCTTATCAAATATTGCCTACAATCTAAAATCTTCATCCTTGTAAAAAAAAAAAAAAGAATCAGTGTTTTAGTATGTTTTCTCTCTCTCTCTCTCTTCTCTCTCTCTCTCTCTCTCTATCTCTCTCTCTCTCTCTCTCTCTCTCTCTCTCTCCTCCTCTATCTCCCTCTCTCTTCCTCATCTCTCTCTCTCTCTCTCTCTCTCTCTCGCGCTCTCTCTCTCGCTCTCGCGCGCGCGCGCCCCCCCTTTCCCTCCGAGACTCATAGAGGGGTTAATATGGAATGACCACGAGCGTGACGAGCATGCATAAACTCCGCAGCTGTTGACAACATACATACACCACTGTTATGTAAAAAGTGACGTGAGAACTGTCAGTATGGAATGCGCGCACGATTAATTGAAATCGCACTGTACTGCTGCCTTATTCAACACACACGCCACCACCTCACTTCCAGCACACTGACAGACAGACTGCTGCGCAGAAACACTCATATGCGCGCGCGCACGCAAGCACACATACACATACACATACACGCGCGCGTACACGCGCAGCGTGACGCGCACGCACGCACGCACGCACGCGAATGCACGTGATAATAATGATGGGACTCGGATCGCAAGTTGAATAAGCGTCCAGTTTGTTTGCACAGGGATTGAGGGGAGGTTGATCGTTGTGGATGGGGTGGGGTGGGGTGTGGTATGTGGTGGTGTGTGTGGTGGGGGTTGGGGGTTATGGAGTGGGCTGCGCACGTCTGTGTTTACGTGTGTGTGTGCGTGTGCGTGTGCGTGATTGTGTGCGTGTGTGTGCGTGTTGTGTGTACGCGCGCGCATGCGTGTGTGTGTTTGTGTGTGTACGTGCGTGCGTGTGTGTGTGTGCGTGTGCGTGAGCGCGTGCGTGCGCGCGCGTGCGCTGTGTGTGTGCGCGTATAAGTGTGTGTGTGAGTGTGTGTGGTGTGTGTGTGTGTTAAAAATCAGAAAAAAGGAACAAATATTAATATACATTTGCATCAAGATACGAAAGACTAAAAAAATGTTTTTAAAGGTATTGAATAAATCGGAAATTATGGGAGACTAGTGATGATGTTCGATCGGAATGAATATAATAAATATGAATAGGATCTTGAACAAAAGGGAGAGCGGGTGGGTATGCTTGCGGATGGGCGAGCAGGGAGGGGGGGGGGGGGCAGGGAGGAAGGGGGGGGATTGGAGTGACAATGTATCATGTTGGCTGGCGCATTCGTTACACAGCTTTTTGTACTGCAATTCAAATTCAATCGACAAGGGGACACAGTGCATTGGGGTGGTTTTGGGTCATGGAACACTATCGTCGTTGGTCTTGCTTCGGACTTCATAATCTGGTCAGTGGATCACTTTACATCTTTCTGTATAAGGCCGTGTACACACATAAGCTGACATCCCCTGCGGAAACCCGTGCGCAATCCATAAAAAATAAGTGAAACAAAGAAGGGAAAAGATTTGCCATTACTGTGCGTGTCAGAATTTCCCTTATATGCATAAACTTTTATTCCTCTTTCTTCCACTTATACGAGTTTTCCGTACGGAAACTCACGCGTACTGGTGTGAACCCACCCGCCCGCCCACCCGGCCTAAATGTAAATTTTTGGTTACCATATGTGACCCAGCATCACGAAAGGGACATCAAGTGTCAAAATGACCATTCTGACAAAATGGTACAGTTAGAAACTTCCGACCATTTTCTTTCAAATGATTTAAGAACCATTCTAGTAACTTTTTTTTTTCCGTTTTAGAGTTACTTACTGAGGCATTTAAGATTGGTGATAGGTGCGATGGAGCAATGTCGGATTTTATTTGCTCTTTGGTGTTGTTGTTAGAAATCGCTAGTCGTACCTGATTCTGCTTCACGCCTACGCTGAAGAGAAACTGCATTGACCTATACATCATTCTTTCTGTGTATAAGCACTTTTTGGGAGTATTCCTGTGCTGATCGCACAGCACGAAAGAGATTGTCCTTTATTCCCCCCCCAAAAAACAAGCGAAAGGAATTGCCCATAACTTCAAAATTGACAAAAATGACGATTTTTGACTTTGCAAGCCTGTTTATGAGAACAAACTAGCCAGCGCTTAAGTCCTTTCGTGGTGCTGGGTACATATATCATGTAAACGTCTGCCGCTTTGTTTCCATTTCAGCTATGCTGTTGTATTGTTTGTGTTTTGTTCGTCTTGTTGTTGTTAATTGATACGTTGATGAGTTTGCAACAAACAACAAAACTTACTTTTGTCTTAGTTTCTACTTTGTGTTTTGTTTCGTCTTTGTTTAAATTATGTTTGTTAGTTCTTCTTGTCATTGCTGTGTTAATTACTGCTCTCTCTCCTCCACTCCTCAGCCTGCTGGAATAGTAGCTGCTGTCTGGCAGTCATTGTCGGAAACGACTGACAGACAGACATAGCTGTGCATGCTATTGCTATTCTCCCAAAGCTGATCATTGATGATACTGCACGACTGTGTCTTGAGAATAAAGCAGAGAAGAGAGGACTGGTGTAGTTCTTCTTCTTCTTCTTCTTCGATCGCTCAGACAGTTTCCTGTTTCCTGTCAATTATGAGCGCAGATGCGCCATGCTGCCGTTATGCGCCTAACTAAGAAATAATTAGGCCCAGCATGTCAAGTCCGACTTCGGCTGGAGGAAATGTTTTTGAAAGTGTTTCGTGAAAAAAAGGCAGGAGAATGGACCGGTAAGGCAGAAAGATAGTAGATGACAGTAAGCAAAGGGAAAAGGCAGAGTCAAAGAGAGTGACAGATTAGAGGAAGCTACAAGCTCAGAACTTCCAGAAGGTGGGGGAACTATTTATACAAAAGCCCCCCCCCCCCCCCCCCGGTATCCCCACGGGGAGACTGGTGTAGTGTAGCTTATTAGTATTGTGAACTATACTGGAGAGAGCTTTGGGAGAATAGCAATAGCATGCACAGCTATGTCTGTCTGTCAGTCGTTTCCGACAATGACTGCCAGACAGCAGCTACTATTCCAGCAGGCTGAGGACCCAACCCGTGGAGCAGACGAATAGATGAGAGCAGTAATTAACACAGCAATGACAAGAAGAACTAACAAACATAATTTAAACAAAGACGAACAAACAAAAAGTAGAAACTAAGAAACAAAAAAGTAAGTTTTGTTGTTGTTGCAAAACATCATCAACGTATCAATTAAACAAACAAACAGACGAACAAACAAAAACATAAAAAAGCATAGCTGAAATGGAAACAAAATAAGGGGCAGACGGTGTATCATCGATATATTGTGACCCAGCGCCGCAGAAAGGGACATTGTTAAGTCGCTGGGCTAGTTCCTCATTAACAGGCCTTTGCAAAGGCAAAAATCTCATTTTTGTCATTTTGAGTTGTCTTACATCGATACCTTTAATGGGCATTATTTCGTGTTTTTTGGTATAAAGGACAGTCTTTGTTATGGTCTCCTAAATACTCCCAAAAAGTGCTTTAAAATGAGTAGGCATGGTGCAGTTTTCTTCAGCTAGGCTAAACATTAGATTGTGATTTTCTCAAAATGGCTGACATTCACCCTACCAACATTAGATGCTCATCATAACTCTAAAACGGAAAAAAAAAAGTTACTAGAATGGTTCTTAAATCATTTGAAAGAAAATCGTCTGAAGTTTTTAACTGAACTTTGTCCTTCACGAATGGTTCAGTGTTTTTTACCAAATTGAATGCATAGCGTATGTCCCCTTCGTGGTGATGGGGTCACATATGCGACCACAAAAGATATGACAATTTAGAGCCAGGGTTCACATTAGGAAGCGTAAGGTTTGGTCGTACGGATAAAATCCTTAAACAAGTCGGAAAGAAAGCGGGATAAAAAGGATACGCAGTATACGGGGAAACTTGGGCCACATCCTACACGTGCAGCAAATCTTTTCCCTTCTTTGTTTCACTTATTTATGGATTTGCGAACGGGTTTCCGCATGGCGGGTATCCCGCTTATGTGTGTACACGGCCTTATACAGAAAGATGTTAAAGTGATCCACTGACCAGATTATGAAGTCCGAATGCAAGACCAACGACGATAGTGTTCCATGACCCAAAACCACCCCAATGCACTGTGTCCCCTTGTCGATTGAATTTGAATTGCAGTACAAAAAGCTGTAAAACGAATGCGCCAGCCAACATGATACATTGTCACTCCAATCCCCCCCTTTCTCTCCCTGCACCCCCCCCCCCCCCGCTCCCATCCGCAAGCATACCCACCCGCTCTCCCTTTTGTTCAAGATCCTATTCATATTTATTATTATTCATTCCGATCGAACATCCATCACTAGTCTCCCATAATTTCCGATTTATTCAATACCTTTAAAAAATTTTTTTAGTCTTTCGTATCTTGATGCAAATGTATATTAATATTTGTTCCTTTTTTCTGATTTTTAACACACACACACACCTCTGTACACTCACACACACACACGCTTGTCTCGCGCGGCCACACACACGGCGCGCGCACGCGCACACACGCACGCACAACGCACGCACACGCACAAACACACACGCGCGCGCGCGTACACACACAACGCACACGTACATGCACACGCACACACACACACACACACACACACACAATCACACACACACACACACACACACGTAAACACAGACGTGCGCAGCCCACTCCATAACCCCCAACCCCCACCACACACACCACCACATACCCCACCCCACCCCACCCCATCCACAACGATCATCCTCCCCTCAATCCCTGTGCATACAAACTGGACGCTTCTTCAACTTGCGATCCGAGTCCCATCATTATTATCACGTGCATTCGCGTGCGTGCGTGCGTGTGCGCGTCACGCGCGCGTGTATGTGTATGTGTGTGTATGTGTATGTGCTGTGCGCTTGCGCGCGCGCGCATATGAGTGTTTCTGCGCAACAGTCTGTCTGTCAGTGTGCTGGAAGTGAGGTGGTGGCGTGTGTGTTGAATAAGGCAGCAGTACAGTGCGATTTCAATTAATCGTGCGCGCATTCCATACTGACAGTTCTCACGTCACTTTTTACATAACAGTGGTGTATGTATGTTGTCAACAGCTGCGGGCGGAGTTTATGCATGCTCGTCACGCTCGTGGTCATTCCATATTAACCCCTCTATGAGTCTCGGAGGGAAAGGGGGGGCGCGTGCGCGAGATGCGCGCGCGCGCGCGCGCGAGAGAGAGAGAGAGAGAGAGAGAGAGAGAGAGAGAGAGAGAGAGAGAGAGAGAGGAGAGAGAGAGAGAGAGAGAGAGAGAGAGAGAGAGAGAGAGAGAGGAGGAGAGAGAGAGAGAGAGAGAGAGAGAGAAACATACTAAACACTGATTCTTTTTTTTTTTTACAAGGATGAAGATTTTAGATTGTAGGCAATATTTGAGAGAGAGAGAGAGAGAGAGAGAGAGAGAGAGAGAGAGAGAGAGAGAGAGAGAGAGAAGGGAGAGAGGCAAGAGAGAGAGAGAGAGAGAGAGAGAGAGGAGAGAGAGAGAGAGAGACGACAAGAGATCACCGACCTCCTGAGAGAAGAGCCAGTCCTTCAGGAAGTGCAGCACGTCACGTGACACGGTGTCCTTGACCTGGTCCTGAAGGTCACGGTCACCCATCGTCTCCAGGCAGGATCTGACGTCACCCAGCAACTCGTTCAGCCTCTCCACCGACCTCTGGGAAAACCCTTGACCTTGAAGAGAACCTTGAAAATATTCCTGACCTTCACCTTGATGGTAAATGTCTTGACGATAACCTTGACCTCGATTTTGAAAGTAATCCCTGCTAGGTTCAGGGAAATACTCATGATCAGCAGCAGTAGTGTAGTACCCGTGACCTTGAATTTGATATCCTTGACCTTGACCTTGAGAAACATTCGGAGATTGGTTTGGGGTTTGGTGATAGTTTAGTTGTTGAGTTTGAAGATGGTTTGGGTCCTGGGTTTGATGGGAATAACCACGGCAGCGATTCTGGGGGTGACTTAAGTCATGACCTTGGTCGTAACCTTGAATTTGGCTCTGGGACTCTTTCCACAATCTGTCAAGGTCGGTGATGATGCTCAACGGGGACGTGTGGTGAAAGGCGTCATCTGATCCTGCAAAAAAAAAAAACAAAAAAAAGAAACAAAAACAAAATTAATTGAATGATTATGATGTGAGTGATGAAACTCGAATAATCAATTAAATATATCGACTGTTTATTGGAAAGTTCAAACAAACTTCAAAATAAAAAATTAAAAAA
>CM065701.1:27535082-27567265 GCA_017654935.2 Phymorhynchus buccinoides
TGAGGTCGGCGCGGTGCAGGCTGTGTGTCTCGCCTTTCTCCCACTGCATGATCCGCGCCTTGACTCTCCCTAAGGTGCTCGTGGCGCTGTCTTCTCCTGGGAAAAAGGTGGAGCAGGGAGGGAGGTGCAAAATAAAGGTATGAAAGGATAATGAAAACAAGATCTTTCCAAGCACATAGATGTAAATGAGATTCTAGGCAACTTACCGTTGCCAAAATGTAATTATGTAAATGTCTACAAAAAAACTGAAGTACATCTCTATTTGATGTTTATCACAAATACCCAACGTGACACACAAATTACATGGCAAAGCTGTTGTGCCCGATATACCATATATGACGCATGTTTTTTTCTTCTAAAAAATTCTGTAGAAAAACATAAAAAATTTCTCATGTATTTGAGTCTTTTGATATCATTTGATCATGAAAACACATCGTGCATCAAAAGATTGACTTTCCTGTTATTGGATTAGGGCGAGTTGTGCTAGCAATGTTTTGAAAGAGACGGAGCGCGTGAGATCATCGAACAGGAAGTGGCTAGCGAAAATCCAAAAGCAGCCTGGTACTGCAGTCAATTTTTCATCAGCCTGGGAAAGGAAGGAAATCAAGTAAGGCCAAGTTTGTTGTCACGTGAAATGTGCTTGCTGGGTCCCACTGTAGCCGCAGCTTTCTTTTCTTTCTGTTTTAGGAGCGGGTATATGTCATGTATCATATATGATGCGTGTGGCCCTAGAGGGTTGGTACATTCTGTAAATCTCCCTTGTTCTTTTGTATTTCTAATTCTGTAAGGTGTGAGTTGCAAACTTAGAATAAAGGCCTTAAGGTACGTTTCTCTGTCCCTAACTAACATACGGTATACACATCTGTATTGTTAAAAAATCGGGACTTTACTGGTATTGCACTGCCTTCGGGCATTGCCTCCAGGATCGTTCCCACCATCTTTATATCTACTGATGTGCCATATGTGTCTGTTCCAGACCGGAGGACTTTTTGCAGAATTTCATCTTCTCTGTCCATGTGTGTCTGCCTGTCTGTCAGTAGTGAAAGACTTTATGTTCCAAACTCTATAGCCTTAACTATCAAACCAATCGTAATAAAAAAAATGTGCAGAACTGTCCCTGATATTCAGATCTTGACGCCCTTTGTGAGCAATTTTTAACCAACGATCGGTTTTCACGATTGTTTTTATGTTTTATTTTAAAATTAAGACTAAATAAAAAACACAAACGCCCATCATACCATTTGTGGCAAATGTTCAAGTGAATTGCTCACTTTTCGACAGGCCATATCTATGGTTGTGACACAAAAATGTCCTCTTTTCTTTTCAATTCTTTTAAAATTAATTGATAGAATTATAGCCTCACCTTCGGTCGCGCTCTCCATGTTCAAAGCCACCAAAACCACTTGCGAAAGCTTTCTCTAAAAAAAGTAATAATTGTGTAATGATCAAATGTTACACATGCATAAACATACGCACGTGCACGTGAACACGCGCATGTTCGCACCCACGAACACACTATACACATAGACTACAACACAATAAATAAATACATAAATGAAAAATCCCAAGAAATAGGTAAATGGATTTAAAAATACAAAAATAACATTTGCTAAGAATTAATGGCATAAAGAAAAAAAAGAAAAGAAAAAAAAGGTAAATTGTCAGAAGCAAAGAGAGAGAGAACAGTGTATCGTGTGTTTTGTGCCAGAAGTAAACAGAGAGAGAACACAAACAAAATGATAAAGACATAAAAGAAACCAAGGATACATAATAATGAATAATAAAAAAAAGAATAAAAATAAATAAATAAAATAAATAAATAAACGATAATAACTGGCAAGCTAGGAAAAAAAGCACACACATAATATTAACCACAAAGGAACAGCTTACACCGTACACGACAACTAATTAAGAAGAAGGAAAACAAGAAGAAAAACCAGGGCCCCTTTCATACCACTTATCCTACGCTTGACCCTTCATCATGATTTTAGTGCCAACCTCCGCCAGAAAGTGTTTTATATACTGCCTGCCAAAAGAAACTACACACGTGCATTTTATGTGCGCACAAAAGAATGGCTTATTCAAATCGTTTCAAATTTTGCGGATGTCTAATTCAGGTATTTGTGTACCCAAAATCATAAGTTTTATTACATTCGTACGATTAGTTTCGATACAATAGCTCAACAAATACCACCCCCGAATTTTAAAATCACAAAAGCCTGTGCCTACACAAAAACTGTGAAAATTAGGTGTCCACTGTTGTTGGCGAGGCAACATTTTTTTGTACACGATGTCTCGTGGAGGAGGGTCCGTTGGGACTAATCCCGCTCGGACTACTCTTTTGATCACACCGCTGACAGTCATGGCGGACATACCACATACCACTGGGACTAATCCCGTGTGGACTAACATTTTATCTGTACCGCTCGGACTACATACATACGCTTAGTGCAAGAAATAATAATAAACAGTAAAGTCATTTCGACGAATTTATTACAAAATAAAATAATAATTTAAAAAATTAATTAAATTCAAATTTTATCTTTTGTGTATGTCGACACTAAATGGACCCTAAACCTATCCCTATCCCTAACCCTATCCCTAACCTATCTGAAAAACAAGGAATATCTGGGTATGCAGAAATGCAATGATACAAATGCTCAGCAGACATTAGACCGAATGGGAAAAGCTATACAAATCAAAGCAATTAGGTCGAACGGCATTAGTCCGACTGGGATTAGTTCGAGGGGTATTAGTCCGAGCGGGATTAGTCCCAATGGGACGCCCCCGTCTCGTGAACCCCCTCAATGTGTCCACAAAGTCCCGAGGGACTGTTAATTAGACGGTTAAAGTTATTGCTGATTGGGTGAGCATATCCAGTTTTGACACATTTTGAACAGCCATGTTTTGTGATGTTACAGTTGGGTTATTTGTTTAGCTATTGCTTCAAAGCTAATAACACGAATGCAATGAAATGTTAGGGTCTGACGATGAACACATGCTTGAATTCATGACAAGTAAAATATCAAAGGATTTGAAAGTACCATGTTTGTTCTGAGCTCTTCAGAAAAGAGTGATACTTAACTTTTGTTGATCACTGTATGTGTATCATAATTAGACATAGAAAAAAGTACAGATTGTGACCACACACACACACACACACACACACACACACACACACACACACACACACACACGCACTCTCTCTCTGTCTGTCTGTCTGTCTCTCTGTCTCTCTCTCTCTCTCTCTATTTAAACGTTTCGAGGGTTCACAGACGTAACAGTCATCACATATATAGTGTATAACGGTCATAACAAGAGCGACTTACTTTCTATTAAACATTTCGAACGTACACGGAGATACATTCTATAGTTGTAACGGTCGTTACACAGTGCGTGACGGTCGTTACAAGAGCTGATTACACTGTTTAAACGCTTCAATAGTTTACAGAGACAACGACTATATCAGTAACGGTCGTTACACGCTGCTTATCGGTCGTTACAAGAGCATATTATTCTCTACTCAAAGGTGATAAGTATAGAACACACATGCTCTATAGATGCAAAGTCCTTACATAGTGCGTAACGGTCGTTACACAGTGCGCAAAAGTCGTTACAAGAGCGAATTACTTTCTATTCAAACGTTTTGAGGGCTACAGATCAGAGACATTCTATATTTATAACGCAGAGCGTAACGGTCGTTACAAGAACGAATTACTCTCTATTTAAACGTCCCCAGTGTTCAGAGAAATACATTCTACAGTCTATCAGTGATGGTCGTTATATAGTGTGTAACAGTCGGTTCACAGTGCGTAACGGTTGTTAAAGAGCGAATTACACTCTATTTAAACGTTTTGAGAGTTTACAGAGACAAATTCAATATCAGTAGGCCTAAAGGTCGTTACACACAGCTTATCGTCGTTGCAAGAGCGTATTATTCTCTATTCAAAAGTGTTAGGCTTAGAAAACACATGCTCTATATATGTAACGGTGGTTACACAGTGCGTAACAGTCGTTACACAGTGCGTAACAGTCGTTACACAGTGCGCACAAGAGCGAATTACTTTCTATTGAAACGCTTTGAGGACTACAGAAACATTCTATATTTGTAACGGTTGTTACACAGTGCGCACAAGAGCGAATTACTTTCTATTGAAACGCTTTGAGGACTACAGAAACATTCTATATTTGTAACGGTTGTTACACAGTGCGTACAAGAGCGAATTACTTTCTATTGAAACGCTTTGAGGACTACAGAAACATTCTATATTTGTAACAATCGTTACACAGTGCGTAGCGGTTGTTACAAGAGTGAATTACTCTCTAGTTAAACGTTGCGATTTTTTACAAAAATACATTCTATATCAGTGATGGTCGCTATGCAGTGTGTAACGGTCGTTTCAAGAGATATTTACTTTCTATTTGAACTATTCGATGGTTTACATAGACACATTTTACAGTAACGGTCGTTCACACTGCGTAACGGTCGTTACAAGAGCGAATTAATTTCTATTCAAAAGCTTTCACGGCTGCAGACACACAGTGTATTTGTAATGGTCGTTACATATTGCGTAACGGTCGTTACACAGTGCACAACAGTTGTTACGAGAGCGAATTACTTTCTATTCACACATTTTGAGGGCTTCAGAGACATATTCTATATTTGTAACGGTCGCTTCATAGTTTGTAACGGTCGTTACAAGAGCGAATTACACTCTATTTAAAGGGACACCCTGACGGATGAGTTTTTGCAAGAAACACGTCGAGATCACAAGGAAAACACCCTTTACAGAGATCGCAACACTCACTTTGCTCTGGTTTACAATCAAATCGGCGATTCCTCCTTGGTGGAGGTGATGGAAGCCAGATTCGTTCAGTGAAAGACGAAGCACTTGTCTTGTCTTTTCTAATGGCCGCCTGAGTCAGACCAAATCGTTTGCACGAAACATTTACAATACACACCTTTTTTGTTTGCTTAGCAAAGGAAACAGCTCCAATTTATTTTTTACTGCACTACAAAGAAGAAAAAGCTTCAACTTCTCTTGAGTGACCTCCACCCACCCCGTCCAAAATGGCTTCTCTCTCCGGCACCTCCGCCAAGGAGGAATCGCTGTTTTGACGGTTTGATTTATAGGAAACCAGAGCAAAGCGAGTGTTCCGATCCTTGAAAAGGCTGTCTTTCTGATGATCTCGACGTGTTTCTTACAAAAACTCATCCGTCAGGGTGTCCCTTTAAACGTTTTGAGGGTTTCCAGAGACAAATACCACACCAGTAACGGTCGTTACACACTGCTTATCGATTGTTGCAAGAGCGAATTATTCCCTATTCAAAAGTTTGAAGCATAAAAAACCCAGATGCTTTGTATATATAACGGTAGTTACATAATGCGTAACGGTTGCTACACAGTGCACAACAGTCGTTACAAGAGCGAATTACTTTGTATTCAAACATTTTGAGGGCTTAAGAGACATATTCTATATTTGTAACGGTCGTTACACAGTCCGTGATGGTCGTTGCAAGAGCGAATTACACTCTATTTAAACGGTTTGAGGGCTTACAGAGACAAATGCTTTATCAGTATGGTCGTTACACACTGCTTATCGGTCGTTACAAGAGCGAATCTTTGTCAATGCAATCGTTGTTTGGCTTACAGACATATTATTTTTACTTTGTAACGGTCGTTACAGTTCGTAACGGTCGTTACAAGAACGAATTATTGTACATTCAATCGTTTTGGGGGCTTACAGATATATGTGCGCAACGGTTGTTACGCAGTTCGTAACGGTCGTTACAAGAGCGATTTACTCTATTTGAACGTTTCAAGGGTTTACAGAAACACATTCTATATTAGTAACAGTCGTTACACACTGCATAACTGTCGTTACAATCTGTATTGAAATGTAAAGAAAACCAACCAAAGCCATTAACTTCAGCTGAATCACACAGGAAACGACTGCAGAGCTATTTGGCAACACAGAAGGTTCTGCTTCTGAAGAAATAAGAGAGGCACTTTTTCTAAACACTTTAAGCCGCCGTGGTGCAGTGGTAAAATCGCGGACTACTGGCTGGGAGGTCATGAGTTCGAATCCTATCAGAGGCGAAAGTTTTTTCGGCCCTGGACCGACTAAGACATTATTGTCGTCGGTATGGGGTTTAGTAGGTGGTCTCCTGCGTACTGGCTCCACTGAACTCCACCGAAGTGACTCAGCAGCAGTGCAGTGTCTCCTCAGTTGGTTGCCTCATGACGGCCTAACATAGATTCGCTCCCCTTGGACTGCTGGTCTCGGATTCTGCGATCTGAACAAGCCGGGGAGTGGCTGCGTATTGAGATTCGGAATGAGCGGCGTGTGAGCAACGCCACTGTACGGCCCAGAAGATGGGACAGCCAAAAAAAAGTTTTAGGGGCTGCAGGCACACACTATATTTGTAACGGTCGTTGCATAGTGCGTAACGGTCATTACAAAATGCAGAACAGTCGTTATAAAAGCGAATTGTAACGGTCGTTATACAGTGCGCAACGGTCGTTACAAGAGTGAATTACACTACTTAAACGTTTAGAAGGTTAACAGAGACACATCTATTGTAGTAACGGTCGTTACACACTGCGTAACCGTTTCAGGAGCGATTTCAAAAGTTTTAATGATCGAAAACACATACTTTATATATGCAACGGTCGTTACATAGTGCATAACGGTCGTTACGATAGCGAATTTCTATTCAAACGTTTCGAGAGCTTATACAGAGACATATTCTATGTTGTAATCGGTCTTTACACAGTGCGCAGTCGTCGTAACAAGAGCGAATTACTCTTTCTAAACATTTCGAGGGCCCCTCGGTTCTCATTCTATATTTGTGATGGTCGTTACATCGTGTATAACGGTTGTTTCACAGTGCGCAACAAGAGCGATTTCTTCCAGATTTGAGGATTTACACATATGTTATACTCGTAACGGTCGTTACACACTGCAAAACGGTCGTTACAAGAGCAAATTAATCTCTATTCAAAAGTTGCAGACACCTAGTGCATTTGTAACGGTCGTTACAGTGTGTAAATGTCGCTACACAGTGCGTAACGGTCGTTACAAGAGCGAATTACTTTCCATTCGAACGTTTCGGGGGCTTACACAGACATATTATGCATTTGCAACGGTCGTTGCACAATGCGTAACGGTCGTTTGAAAGGCGATTTACTCTCTATTTAAACATTTTGAGAGTTCACAGAGATAAATTCTATATTAGTAGCGGTCGTTACATAGTGCATAACGGTCGTTACAAGGGCGAGTTACTCTGTTTAAACGTTCCAAGGGTTTATAGACACGTTCTATATCAGTAACGGTCGCTATGCACTGTGTAACGGTCATTCGAAGAGCGAATTAATGTCTATTCAAAAGTTGTAAGAACTGCAGACACATACTTTATATTTGTAGCGGTCGTTATGCAGTGCGTAACGGTCGTTACACAGTATATTCGGTTGGAACGGTCGCTGTATCGTGTGCAACGGTCGTTACACAGTTCCTGTCGGTCATTACAAGAGCGACTTATACTCTATTTAAGCGTTTCGAGGGTTTACAGAGACAAATTCTATATCAGTAACGGTCGCTACACACTGCTTATCGGTCGTTACAAGAGCGAATTATTCTGTATTCCAACGTTTTAAGGACAGGAAACACACGGTCTTTAGATGTAATTGTCATTACATAGTGCGTAACGGTCGTTACACAGTGTGCTACAGTAGTTACAAGAGCGAATTACTGTCTATTCAAGTTTTGAGGGCTACTGACATATTCTATATTTGTAACGGTCGTTACAAGAGCGAATTACACTCTAAACGTTTCGAGGCTTAAAAGAGACATTCTATATTAATAACGGTCATTACACACTGCGTATCGGTCGTTACAAGAGCGAAATAGTCTTTCTTAAAAAGAGTTATGGATAGAAGACACATACTCTATGTATGCAACGGTCGTTAGATAGTGCGTAACGGTCGTTACAAGAGGGAATTACTTTCTATCCAAACGCTATGAGGGCTTACTGAGACCTATTCTATATTAGTAACGGTATTACACAGTGTTTAACGGTCGTTACAAGAGGGAATTACTTTCTATCCAAACGCTATGAGGGCTTACTGAGACCTATTCTATATTAGTAACGGTATTACACAGTGTTTAACGGTCGTTACAAGAGGGAATTACTTTCTATCCAAACGCTATGAGGGCTTACTGAGACCTATTCTAAATTAGTAACGGTATTACACAGTGTTTAACGGTCGTTACAAGAGCGAATTGCTTTCTATTTAAACATTTCGAGGGTTCACAAGAGATACACTCTATATTTGTAACGGTCGTTACAGAGTGCGTAACGGTCGTTACAAGAGCGAATTACTCTACATTTAAACGTTTCGAGGGTTTACAGACACATTCTAGTAACGGTCGTTATACATTATGTAACAGTTGTTACAATAGTCAATCGCTCTTGTAACGACCGTCACACATTGTGTAACAACCGTTACAAGCTATGCAACGACCGCTACACGCTATGTAACGACCGCTACAAATATAGAATATATCTCTGTGAACCCTGATCTGGTTCTGGTTCTTCTACGTCGAAGGAGCCTATGCCTGCTATTTACTCAACGGAATGGGAGAGCGCGTTGAGAGTTGACAATAAATATATCTTATAATTAATTCTTGTACTCTTATAATTAAATATATCTCCAAAAAGGGACGTTCCCGGCCATAAGGCGAGATGGGAAAATGTGGATTCGATACGTCCCCTTCTGTCTCCAAGCAACTAGGCCCATTTAAGAAAGAAAAGAAAGAGAAAAGGAACAAGGAAAAAAGGAAGGAACAAAGAAAAGGGCTAAGAATGAAGGCGGAAGTGGTGGTGGGTTGCATGATGAGTGAGCAAGATAGCGGATGAGTGATTGGGTGTGGTGTGGTGTGGGAGTCTTAATGTAAATTTTTCACATTTTTATTTTGATATATTTCATCTTATTTTACATGGTGGAAGACAAGTTTCTATGTGCGTTGTTCAATGCCAATGGACAATAAAAAAAATTATGACATGTATAATTAATTAGTCTAAGTGAGGGAAAACAACCTCCCCCCCAAAAAGCAAAAAGCACTTACCTCCATTACTGTGATGCCTTCTTATGTTGCTTCCGCTCCAGACTGAGATATCTTCAAGTGGGTTATATAGCAACTGTATGGTTGCAAAGAATGAAACGTGAACTCTGTTCACCAATATGCACATTGTGTATGCTTTGGTGGGGAACACATACAGACACACACGCGCGCACATATTACACACGCACGCATATTCATCCATGCGCATGCAAACGAACAGTGGATCATGCAAATAAATAGAAACAACGAATGAATGAATAGGCCTAACTAAATAAGCGAACACATGAATACATAAATAGATAAACAAAGACATATACATAGGCCTATTGGTGCTGCAGACCTCAGGGTTAGGCCGTGTACACACACACACGCGGATGTTCCGTGCGGAAACTCATGCGCAGTCCGTAAATAAGGAAAATAAAGAAACAAAAAATAAGCGGACGTGTCCGTATTCCCTTAATCCGTATTATATTTGTTCCCTTCTTTCTTTTAGTTCGTGCACACGCTTGTGTGCATGCATGCGCGCGCGTGTATGTGTATGTGAGTTCGTGCACACACTTATGAGTGTGAGTGTGTGTGCATGACGTAATGATGATGATTAGCAAAAATGAGTAGGGGAGAGCGGGGCTGGTTGTAGCATTTTTTAAGCAAAATCCATGCACGCCGCACGTTGTTTTTTTCTACAATTTTAATGGCTCAATAAAACAAACTACAGTGGAGGGGTCTTATAAGGGAGCTAATTTCAAAACTCACAAAGAAGGGCAATGTCTCAGAGAAGTAGGTCTTGTTTGGGAGGGAGTCTTATAATGGGAGGTCTTATTTAAGGGAGGTCTTATATCACTGTATTCCCCTCAATGTTGTAACAAACATTTGAACTCAAACCCGAACAGTTTACGTCACGGGTGATCAAAACCAAGGTCACCCTACTTGTCACAACTTGCCCCACATGTGCGGTAAGTTGTGACAAAGTGTGGGGCTAGTGGTTGTAACACACTTCTATAGGTCTACTTCTACCATGCAGCTATGATTATGATGACATTACATATTACACGAATAGCATCACTAAGCAGTTCAAAATTCATAGCAAAAAACCCCTTATGACCGTGACCAGCAAAATAGCAGTAAGAGAGGCATTCAAATCAAATGCGCGCGCACACACACAAACGTGCACTTATGTGCGTGCACACCCACACATAAACATGCACATACGCGCGTGCACACACACATAGTGCACTGCTGTGAACGCTCGCACACACCATCCATTATCCCTACAATTAATACTGATGCAGTGGTAATAACAACAACAGCAGCAGCAGCAATAGTAGTAGTAGTAGGCTTAGTAGTAGTAATTGTAGCAGCAGCAGTGGTTAATATTAGTAGGTAAGAATCCATCTCCAACACAATAACAAAATACGGCCTCTGTAGGCCTACTGTTACTGCTACTATTTTACTACTATGTACAAGCATGTTACAACCAGACGAAAGTGGTGTTTTACGTCCTCCTGGTCTGAATCAGACACATATGGAACATTTGTAAATACAAATATGATGGGAACAATACTGGAGGCAATGCCCGGAGGCAGTACGAAACCAGTAAAGTCCCGATTTTGTTATTAATACAGATAGGTGTAGCGGTAACCACATCGGCTATGGCACCGCCACAAGTTGATAACTTGCATGTTACAACCAGCCCCAAACAACACTAGGTCATGTCCGCCTTCGTTGTTGACTATCACGAGAACATTACGAAAATGTCAATGTATGACAACGTGATCAAAGGACCAAGCATATGAAATAATTCAAGTTAGTATAGTGGAATAATAATTTTTTTATGACAAATGTGGAAAAATCACTCAAGTACCTAATTCTGGCATTTTTTTTTTTTAACATTTTGGTTCGAACACATTGATTTCAAACCACAATGTTTCCTGGTGTTGTGGGTGAATGATAGACGGAGGGACCTAATATGGGCAGTCAGCCCCTAAATGGTGAGCAGTTATTTCGCTTGTTACTTCCAGCCCCTCCCCCGAAGACGGAGTGTGGCTGCTCACGTGGCAGGGTAATCAAAAACGGTCACACACGTAATGTTCTCATCCCTAGCTGATGGATTTGTACCTTAGTGTTCAAGTGCTTCTTGCTGTTGGGATGATCCCTGGAGTCTTTTAGCGAGGGTAAGCCAACCAACCAACCCAACTTCCAGCCTCTGTTAGTTCCAGCCCCGCTCTCCCCTACCTAACTGCCCGATCATGAGTATTGAAAAGCAAAGCCAAAAAAAAAGTATGATTCGGATTGTTTTTCCCTGTGTGGGGCGAATCTGTGTGAATGGTTGTCCTTTTTTATGCATGTTATTCTCTCTGTGTCTGTAAGCTTACCTATCATTGTTTCTCTCTCTGTATCTTGGACAGTCTGTCATTCAACCTGTGTACATGTATGTGTTTCTCTGTCTGTCCGTCTCTCTCTCTCTGGTGCTGTATCTCTTATTGTTTGTCAATATCTCTCTGTATCTCTGTCATTCAACCTGTGCGTCTCCGTATCTCAGAAACACACACATGCACTCACACAAATGCATATGCAAAACATGACACAAACCCACTCTTACGGGAAAGTTTTGAAGCATTTTATCTTATTGGCGACATACCATTGTTCCCATTTATATTGCTAGTCTCACACTACCGTTGTTCTGCATGCGTACAAAGCGCATGTAATTATTGATAATATACTGGATGGGCTTGTGTGTGCGATTGTGTATCTGTATGTATAGCAATCTCTGCTGTGCTGCCAAGAGGCCACCAACAGAGGAGACACAGTATGAGGCGCAAAAGTGGAGTTTAGTGCATCCTGTTTTGATGTAAAGTGCGAAGCTGGTTATTAGGGGAGAACGGGGCTAGTCCGCCTACTTTTCAGCTTCTCTCGTTATACAGTAACTGGCAAACTAACTGAAGTAGAAGCTACAGTTTTAGACCACTAGTTAGGTAAACATACGTATAATATAGAAAATTCAGTTAAAGCACAAAAGGGGTTTTCTGCATGCAGTTCGAAGTACACCCACCCTTACGTAGGCATACTTGCCCCAAGGCGGGGCAAGTCCGCCTACAGGCTGGGAAAAGCCCTCCCCCCTTATCTTCATATAAAAAACCATGAAAACCGAAAATAAGTCATGGATTGATTTGTTACCCCAAAAACCAAATTTCACGTTTTTTGCTCTCAACTTTTCTGAAATTGATACACACCCTCCAAACATACAAGAAAAGGTCGGGAGGATAGGGCGTGGCTATGACATACTCCTTTTTAGAGCAAAGCACTTAGCAATAAAAACGAAATGTCGGACCTGCCCCGCTCTCCCCCACACACAGAGTTGTAGCTAATGTTAGATTTACTAGAATTCAACATGGCGCCGCATATTCTTGTTGATAAGCTCCCTGTGGGGATACAGGGGCGGTCTTTCATAAAAGTAGTTCCCCCACCTTCTGTACTTGTAACTTCCTCTAATCTGCCGCTCTCTTTGAATCTGCCTTTTCCCTTTGCTTTTCATCATCTACTATCTTCCTGACTTATTGGCCCATTCTCCTGCCTTTAAAAAAAAAAAAAATTGTCCAAATGTTTTTCTTTTGAGCTCCTCCGAAATCGGAATGCGTCAGCTGTACTCAGCGAGGAGACGGGTAAAAACTGAAAAACGGACATATATGTACCTTACCCATTATGGTCATATGGCCCGGGAACGCAGAGGAAGAAGTTGACAGAGGGACTTAGTTCACAACTTGTTTGAAGCACCAGCGAATCATTCTAATTCAAGTCACCCAACAATATTGGGGCCTATTATACCCAAACAGAAGTGTTTGTAGTATCCCATGGCACGTTTGGCTGCTGCAGTCGTCAGCTATCTTTCTGCCTTTCCAGCCCATTCTCCTGCTTTTTTTCAAGAAACACTTTCAAAAAGATTTCCTCCAGCCGAGGTCGGACATGCTAACTGGGCCTAATTATTTCTTACTTAGGCGCATAACAGCAGCATGACTCATCTGTGCTCATAATCGACAGGGAACTGTCTTGAGCGATCGAAGAATAAGAAAATATGTTTGACTTGATCTCTTTCAGAGAAAGACAGAAGCTAAAATACAACAAAACATAAAAGAGAGAGCTCGAGCTCAGAGAGAGAGAGAGAGAGAGAGATTCAAAACACATCACAGGATCTTTCTTTACAAATGAGTTTTTATTGTCATGAGGAACAAAATGTACTTTTCATGAAATACAAGATTCACAATACTTTAAATTCAGTTATGATTTAACTTATCCTGTTTCATAGTTTGCTTATCTCCCCCCCCCCCTTTCATGGGCAACCCATTTTCGGTACCCCCTCACCATTCGCTTCAAAACCTTTCCACTTTTTAAAAATTATAATAAACTTTATCCATTTCTTACAACCCCTTTTCAGATGGTTGAATTAGCCTCATCACCAGCGGCCATATGGAGCAAACCCATCAAAGTGACCAGCTAGGATCATGCTTTATTAATATGAAATCAGACTTTTTTTTTTTATTGCATGGGTGCAACTCCCCAAAATGAAAAAAACCCTGAAAGGCAGGGGTCCAGGGACCCATGGCCCCGGCAGGTACAGAGCCCCATCAGACGATTCAGTGGGGCAACTTAAGAGAGAGATAACGAGACAAAATGATAGACAAGGACAGTTTGAGTCTGATAAGCCTTGTAAAATTATTACATTGCCTTTGTAAACTTCCAAGATACAACAAAGTTCAAAACGCCCCAAATCGCTTGTGGTCAATTTGTTTTGGTGGGAATGAATTAAAAACCACACATGAAGTTCAGTTTCTGGTAAAATGAAAAATATTGAAATCAGTGTAAAAAATTAAAGAGTAGCACCCATGTGTTATTCAATATGTTATCGTTATTTTCAACATTGTACACAATACTCCTTCCAAATCTTTTAATCTCCCCCATCCCCGTGCCCACCCCCCACCCCCATGCTTGTCAATACAAACCTGTGTAAGTGATGAGAGGAAAAACTGAAGGTCTTGTTTCTGTACAAACATTCACCTGGTCAGCTTGGCAGTTGGTTGTCCGTTTTACTGACATGTCAACTTACCTTATTATCCACATTTTGTTCTTGCTCCTGGCTGTATGATAAAAACAACACGAGAAAAAGAGAAGCAAACAAACAAACAAACAAAAAACACCACTATCAAAACACCTTGAAGTTAAAACTTTACACTTCGTGTCGGATCACACACCATTGACACATCAATAGACGATTTTCGGAGAGAGAAAAAAACTAGGGGAGAGCACTTCGTGAAAATTTGAGTTGTTTACCTCCATTACTCGGTCAAATCCCACACTCTGCACACACACCCCCCTCCACCCCCCTACCCAACAAAAAAAACAAACCCCAAAACATTGAGTCTGCATTTCTTCACTAAATTATTATATATAAAAAAACAGACAAAAGAGAGAGGAACGGATAAGCTGAAAAAAAGTAACTCACAACATATTTTAACAAAACAGGGTTTGAACACAATAATTAAAGCATGCCTGTAAACAAGTATGAGGTGTTGAGAGAGAGAGAGAGAGAGAGAGAGAGAGAGAGAGAGAGAGAGAGAGAGAGAGAGAGAGAGAGAGAGAGAGCACTGAAAAACTTTATTTAAGGAGGATAAAGATTTTAGGCGATGCCTATTCTTGTACACATAAACAATCTGTCCTTGGATAAAAGAAAAACAATTAAATTGCTAGAAACGTGAGGAAAAAAAAAGAAAAGAAACAAAATCACTACAAGAAACGCATTTGAATACAAAAATGTCTCTCTCTCTCTTTCACTAGAGAGAGAGAGAGAGAGAGAGAGAGAGAGAGAGAGAGAGAGAGAGAGAGAGAGAGAGAGAGAGAGAGAGATTAACCATGGGTGCTTTGATAACCCAAGCTTTTGCCTGAACTTTTCATCATAACCCTTGATACAGCTAGTCCATACAGATGAGCCTTTTCTTCAGGCAAACCACTGCCTGAACCTGCATCAAATTGTCTGAATTCAGGCTTCAGGCAGACCCACATGCACCCCTGATTAACAAACACAAAAGACATACAGAATGAGAGAAGCCAAGTCTGAATGACCATCGGTCTACAGCATTTCAATGAGTACACTCACTCACTCATTATCATTAATATGAACAAAAGAAGAAAACACCCCCCTAATTGTTTTACGAACAAAAGGCCAGAAACTTAAAGACACACTGACGCACCACGATTAAGTCCCTTGCTTTTTTTTCTGGGTAGCTGTGACCCACATACAAATGTCCCCAACTTCAAATTGAGGCTGCTCTTTAAAATGTTTCGTTTTCAATTTGGGGACATTTGTATGGGAGTCAAACCTGGTCAAAACAAGATTTCTTACCAGCTATAAGAGGGAAAATCCGTGATTTTGACACGTGACCTGGTGGGTCTTTAAGAAAGAAACATATATAAACACTGTTCCATTAAATCTGACAAATTTCCATGACAATACCACGCTGCTTTTCAGTTTCCAGTTCACTGCATGTGGATTTAGATTAACGACTTCAAAGAAAATAAAAATAGACATACACCTTGCATAATGGATAATCAAGTTAATGACAAACTTATAGAATGTTTTCTTTCACTTAAGTTATGAAGCAACCGTGTTTCACACATGTATAAAATAAAATAAAATAAAATAAGCGAAGCGAAGCTATATATATATAAATATGGAAGGGTTAAGAAAAGGGTGGTGGTAATATGATCCAGTGAATGGTCTTGTACAAGTTTTAAAATTTGTCATTGGAATTGAAACATGACATAACAGGCCATTACTTTATGTTATAATAACCAAAGACATGTCAAATAGTAAATATATCACTATCTTTGTGCAAGGGGTGTGTAAAAAAAAAGACTATTGGACAATATCTTTAAAAAACAACAACCCAAAACTATAATTTGAGAAGGAATTTGGCCAAATGATGCAAACTTGAGTATGCAATACCAGAACATTGTCTTAATTTTAGCATTAAGGAAATCGTTTGAGCAATATTTAAAAAATAATAAGACGAAACAGAAGGGAAGGAGGGGGAAAGGGTTATGCTTATGAAGCAAAAATTAGATGAAACAAAAATATTTTCATACACACAAATGTGTTGGCGACACATTTAGGCTTGCATGGTGACACGTAATGTAGCATTCTAAGCATATCAAATTCTTCATCACATATTTCATGACAAATTAGCAACACATTTTGACACAGGAACACTCATATACTGACAGAGAGAGAGAGAGAGAGAGAGAGAGAGAGAGAGAGAGAGAGAGAGAGAGAGAGAGAAATTTGACACCTAGATTTTTATACACATTAACACACACGTGTGCTCACGAGGGAGGGAGGTCTTGTGCAAAAATAGTTCCCCCACCTTCCTTAAGTTCTGTGCTTGTAACTTCCTCTGATCTGCCATTCTCTATGACTCTGCCTTTTCCCTTTTGCTTTCTATCATCTACCATCTTTCTGACTTATTGGCCCATTCTCCTGCCTTCTTTCAAAACAAAATCTTCCAAATAATTTTTCTCCTTTGAGCTCCTCCGAAATCGGAATGTGTCGGCTGTACGCAGCGGGTAGACCAGTGAAAACTGAAAACCGGACACATACGTACCTTACCCATTATGAATAAGACAATTCTGACAGTTTGCAGTACATTACAAGGATGAGGATGCCAAAACAGCTGCCTTTAAGCTTAAGGCCGAAATGCAAGTTGTTACTTTTTACTATTTCCCCATGGCAACACAGTGATAGGCAAGTGATATCATTACTATAGTATCACTGTGTTGTTGCCATGGGGAACGAGTGAAAAAACAATGCGTATTTCGACCTTTAGCGAGGCAATTTGGCTAATGTTAAGATCAGCTCCCTCCGCTGTTCCAGGGTGAAGTTGGGCCACCATTCATGACCTTTTTCGTTAAGCTGAGACACGGGGGAACAGCTGGAGGGAGCTGATCTTAACATCTGCCGGCAATTTCAAGCACTTTCCATGGCATGTTGTCATCTGTCTGTGCAGTGCGCTAAAAATGAATTGCAGGGGAATGTAATTCATCGGATTATAAACTATTAATTAACACCCAAACAGTACCAATACAGTGGAACCTCCCTTATAAGACTCCCTCCCATATAAGACCTACTTTTCCAAGACATTGCCCTTCTTTGTAAGTATTAAAATTACCTCCCTTATACAGGCATGGGAATTGTCAGAGACAAAAAACTCTGAAAAGCCCCCCAATTGAAGTATTTAGTAACAGTTTCAGAAAAAAATTCGCGGAAATCCGCAAACAATTCCCATGCCTGCTTATAACACACCTCCCTTATAAGACCTCATTTTGGATGATTTCTCAAGGTCTTATACGGGAGGTTCCACTGTACAACAATGCACATGCATGCACAAATGTGATTGATCTCACAGCCTTCTACCGATATTAATTTAACCTAGAGTCCAAAGAATGTCAGCCTTATGATACAGTGGAGCCTCCTTTATAAGACCTTCAAAAATCAGGTCTTAAAATGGAGGGGTCTTATAAAGGAGGTAATTTTAATACTTACAAAGGGCAATGTCTCAGAGAAGTAGGTCTTATATGGGAGGGAGTCTTATAATGGGAGGTCTTGTAAGGGAGGTTCCACTGTACTGATGGATTTTTAAATGTGTAAGATTCTTTTGACCACAACAGCATAATAAACAAAGGCACACACAGACAAAGCAAATACAGTGGAACCTCCCTGATAAGACCTTAAAAAATCATCCAAAAGGTCTTAAAGGGAGGGGTCTTATTGGAGAGGTAATTTTAAAACTTACAAAGGGCAATGCTTCAGAGAAGTACGTCTTATGTGGGAGGGAGTCTTATAAAGGGAGGTCTTATAAGGAAGGTTCCACTGTACCACTGAACATAATTTTTACACAAAATTCGACATGGTGGAGTGGAGTAAACATTCAGATTTGGTTCTAGGATGGATTTCATAGATAAAATGTGATAGAAATCAGATAAGTATACAAGTAAATAAAGAACACAAACGCCCATAGTCTAGTTTGCAGCGAATTTTCAAGTGCCTTACACTTTTCTTCAGGCCGTATTGCGACACAAAAATCAATTAAAAAATTGGCAGTGAATGTCTGAATTTGGCAGGAGTGTAGAAATCAGATAAGATAGAATTGTATGCACCCACCCCTATATAAAAAAGAGGAAATTTTGATATTATTCATATATGTTAATCAGGCATGGGAATTGTCAGACAAAAAACTCGGAAAAGCCTGAAAAAGCCCCCCAATTGAAGTATTTAGTAACAAAAACGAAGTATTTAGTAACAATTTCAATTTTTTTTTCATGGAAATCCGCGAATAATTCCCATGCCTGTTAATATACTTATTATTCCTGTATTGTTGAAAATTCGGGACTTTACTGGTGTTGCAATGCCTCCGGGCATTGCCTCCAGGATCGTTCCCACCATCTTTATATCTACTGATGTCCCATATGTGTCTGTTCCAGACCGGAGGACGTTAAGCAGAAGTTTTCCTCTTCTTGATATTATTCATGAAAGAATATGTATAAACTTTAACTCTTCTAGCACCATGTATTTTTTTATGTCCACTTCTTGATTGTCCGTTGCATCTCAACAGACAAGAGGGGGGGGGGGGTAACTATTTTTTTCCCGAGTGTGCATGGGTTTGCGTTGCCTTAACGGAATAATCATTGACATAAGCTCTAAAAATAGACAAACACATGGCAGGGTGCTTGTCAGTGAATGCCTTTGCATTTGGTGGGAGTGTAGAGTGATGTACTGGGCGAATGTTTTCGCCCATGGTGCTAGAAGAGTTAATCTGTATTCCGAGAAAGGAGTGTAATTTTGTCATTTAAACGAATGTTCAAAGGCAGGAGCAACACAACTTAAAGTGCATGAACACACACACAAAAAAAGTGTAAAATTAATATTTTAAGAGATTTTGTCTATTAACTGTATGCATGTACAAAATGAATCTACAGTACGACTGCCCGTGGCAAATGTCCTATTCCAGAAGCATAATTACAAATTTTGAATAAATCATAATTTATGAATAAAGTATTGGGAACGAACATTTGAAGCCAAAGTAAACATAAAAAGGACATGGACACGAGTGCAGAATGCATAGGACTTCATACAACACAGAACAGTGTTCTGAAATACCCTTCTTTTAAACATAACAAATAACCACAAAAAGGACATGGACATGAGTGCAGAATGTATAGGACTTCATACAACACAGAACAGTGTTCTGAAATACCCTTCTTTTAAACATAACAAATAACCACAAAAAGGACATGGACATGAGTGCAGAATGCATAGGACTTCATACAACACAGAACAGTGTTCTGAAATACCCTTCTTTTAAACATAACAAATAACCACAAAAAGGACATGGACATGAGTGCAGAATGCATAGGACTTCATACAACACAGAACAGTGTTCTGAAATACCCTTCTTTTAAACATAACAAATAACCACAAAAAGGACATGGACATGAGTGCAGAATGTATAGGACTTCATACAACACAGAACAGTGTTCTGAAATACCCTTCTTTTAAACATAACAAATAACCACAAAAAGGACATGGACATGAGTGCAGAATGTATAGGACTTCATACAACACAGAACAGTGTTCTGAAATACCCTTCTTTTAAACATAACAAATAACCACAAAAAGGACATGGACATGAGTGCAGAATGCATAGGACTTCATACAACACAGAACAGTGTTCTGAAATACCCTTCTTTTAAACATAACAAATAACCACAAAAAGGACATGGACATGAGTGCAGAATGTATAGGACTTCATACAACACAGAACAGTGTTCTGAAATACCCTTCTTTTAAACATAACAAATAACCACAAAAAGGACATGGACATGAGTGCAGAATGTATAGGACTTCATACAACACAGAACAGTGTTCTGAAATACCCTTCTTTTAAACATAACAAATAACCACAAAAAGGACATGGACATGAGTGCAGAATGTATAGGACTTCATACAACACAGAACAGTGTTCTGAAATACCCTTCTTTTAAACATAACAAATAACCACAAAAAGGACATGGACATGAGTGCAGAATGTATAGGACTTCATACAACACAGAACAGTGTTCTGAAATACCCTTCTTTTAAACATAACAAATAACCACAAAAAGGACATGGACATGAGTGCAGAATGCATAGGACTTCATACAACACAGAACAGTGTTCTGAAATACCCTTCTTTTAAACATAACAAATAACCACAAAAAGGACATGGACATGAGTGCAGAATGCATAGGACTTCATACAACACAGAACAGTGTTCTGAAATACCCTTCTTTTAAACATAACAAATAACCACAAAAAGGACATGGACATGAGTGCAGAATGCATAGGACTTCATACAACACAGAACAGTGTTCTGAAATACCCTTCTTTTAAACATAACAAATAACCACAAAAAGGACATGGACATGAGTGCAGAATGTATAGGACTTCATACAACACAGAACAGTGTTCTGAAATACCCTTCTTTTAAACACCTTCTTTTAAACATAACAAATAACCATAAAAAGACACTTTTTTTTTTAATCAGTGATTTCTAGAGACTTGCCAGAATGAGAATCAATCCATTCTGATTCATTTTTATGTTTATCAGTAAAGTTTAAAAATATATTTTTATTAAAAAAAAGTCATTGTTCTTTGCGATTAACCCCTTCACTGCCACCTATTAGTTGCGCATGCACCGCTGGTTTGCTGATTTTTGGCGACGTATATATACGTCGGTAGCAAGTACTGAAGCGTTATAGAGGACATAATGTCGTTGGCAGCGGAGAGGTTAGTATTGTTTTTATTGTTGTTTTAAATAAAGTCATAATTATATTTCATTGAAATATTTTTTGTTTTGTTTTTTGTTTACTGGTTGTTGTTTTTCCTCAGAAGCAGATTTCTGTTTGTTTCTACATTCGAAGATCCGCAGCACTTTTAATAAAGTTTGTACATATTTTTCTTTTCTCTCCATTGCTCAATTACCATTAGTAAAATAGTTAAGTGTTCAGGTGATTTATTCATAATCCATGTGCTTCATTGCGACATCGACATGTCATGCTCTTTACAGTCACATGATTTATTATGCAATCCACTCTCTGGTGTTACTTTGCTAATAAAAATGAATACAGTGGATTCCTGATAACTCACAAACACTGGGTAACTCACAATAATGTTCTGGTCCCAGTTTAATCAAATTTATGCTAAAAGGTCTTTTTAACTCAAAACATCCCAAAAAATAAATTTCAGTCCCTTCAATTTTGACTTAAAGCGATTTTCACTGTATTAAGAAAAAAACTACAATCCACATTCATCCATTTGTTGTAAATCTTGTTGAAATATTTGCCCACCTCTACAAATTATTATACATCATCATCATATAGTAATAAGCCAACTGTCCGTGTGTGTGTGTGTGTCTGTGTGTCTGAAACACAAAACGGGCCTTATAACTCCGCCGTTTTTCGACCGAATCGCTTCAAATTTGCTGTGAGCCCTAACGGGGCGATGGCAACGGCAACCGAGGTGGCCGTATCATTTGCGCGGTTTCGCAAATGCGCGAAACGCGCATCCGCCGGCCTCTCGGCGCCCGTATCTCCGGCGTTTCTGGGCCGATTGCCTTCGAATTTGGCAGGTAGATGACCGGGGACGGTGACTATCGGTGTGCCAAACTGCAAGCGAATCGGTTCAGAAACGTGCGCGCTATACCACTCCGCCGTTTCTTAACCGAATCGCTTCAAATTTGCTGTACTCAGCGGACCAGTACTTGGCGTTACCGTTACTAGGCGTTACTGGTACTCGGCGTTGCGCTAGTGATCATATAAAAGCTCAGTTTGCAAAGAGTTTGGCATGGTAGAAGAATAGATTATGTGATCAAAAAACACACACGAAAAACAAACAAACCACATTCAATCAACTTACCTTCTCAGCTTTCTAAATTCTATTATCTCTGCATCAAAACATTTTCAAGGCTATTTCAATTAAACCAGAATGTCGGGACTGGTAGAATCAAACTCTCAAGGACAACCTGTCTGATAAACAATGTATTATACATTCACAAATTCTGTATTTTTCGGACTATAAGGTGATACTTTTACCCAGAGTGAGCGCACGTACACAGCACATCCTGGATTTTCAGCTCAGAAATAATTATAACTATAAGGCGCACCCCCAAATCTTAAACAAAATACAGGTTTTGTTGTTACTGTATTGCTATATCAGTAGTCATAGTATAAGGCACAGAGGGATCTAAGGGCATGTACACAGCACATCCTGGATTTTCAGCGCAGAAATAATCAGCAAGTAAAAGAAAGGAACAAAATATACGGATTAGGGGAAATATGGATACATCCGTATATTTTTTCCTTCTTTGTTTTACTGATTATTTCTGCGCTGAAAATCCGGATGTACTGTGTACGTGCCCTTGATTCCTGCGCCTTATATGACTATGTACTAATAACAATAAAAACTGTATTTTGGTTAAGATTTGGGGGTGCGCCTTATACTTATAGTTAGAAAAATATGCAATACAAACAGTAACCATGGTTGCATGAATTAAAGAGAAAACTGATGTTAAGGCATTTGGTTTACAGCTGACCTTTATACATTCAATACCAGTACTCATCATTGATATATACATACCGGTACTCCTCGTAGAAATACCGGGTGGGTCTTTCGTACAATAGTTCCCCCACCTTCTGTAAGTTCTGTGCTTTGTAACTTCCTCTATCATTTTCTTTGACTCTGTCTTTCCCTTTCCTTACTGCCTTTCCATTTCCATTCTCCTGCTTTTGTTCAAGAAATTCTTACAAAGATTTTCTCCAGCCCAAATCGGACATGCTGGGCCTAGCTGTAATGTCTTTGTAAGGCGCAGAATGGCAGCATGACGCACATAACAGGATGTCTGAGTGATTGAAAAGGAAGTATACATACTTTTTAAATCTCTTGTCTCAATCCTTTCATCTTAAAAAAAAAAATTAATATTTTTTTGTGTGCTTGGTATATAAGTAATGAGTGCTCATGGTGGATTTATCCCCCTTTCGTATAGGTGGCGCAATAGAAGGCTTTTGGTCAGTGACCCATGCCTTCTATTTGATCAAGGGAAATAAACTAAGCCAGGAGAGTTATCTCCCACAGCGTCACCAGGTACGGTATTCATGAGCGTTTTAAACAGTTGACATGGGTAGTAACATGTAAATTAGCATAAACAGCCAATCGTTTCTTCTAATTTGCATATTACTGTCCGTGTTAACTGTTAGACGCACTCAAGATTACAGTACTTGGTTGGGGTGGGGGTGGGGGTTCCCAATAAAAGCAGTCAGGGTACAAATGTTAACCTTAAACTACAGATCCTACATACAGCAACACGACAAGTGTAAAGTGACGTTATTTTATTCACAAGAGACAAAACAAAACTACTGGATATTTCGGCGAATGCGCCTTTATCAACACAGACAAACAATTTAACAGCAAAAAGTAGGCAACAAAAGGAGCAAAAAAATCAAGAAGTATTGTTTTTTAATCTTGTTGATTTTTCGCTCCTTTTGTTGCCTGCTTTTTGCTCCTTTTGCTATAATTTTGCCGTTTTCTTGTTTGTCTATGTTGATAGAAGGAGCATTCGCCGAAATATCCAGTAGTTTTGTTTCTTGTGAATAAAATAACTTCAGTTTACACTTGTCGTGTAGTTGTTTGTTTGTTGTATGTTCCAGTGACGTTGCAGTCTGATTCATTGTTTTGAGAAATACTAATAATAAATGAGAGTTAGCCCCAGCAGGCTGACATATTTCACAACACTGCTTCGTAATTGCAGGACACCAGAAATTGTTTGTTCAAGAACAACAGATAACGGCGATCAAATAAACAAAAAAACAAAAAAGAGGAAAAAGGCACAAGCCAGAGACAGACAGACAGAGAGAGAGAGAGAGAAAACACTGAACACTGAATGGTTTAATGAATAGGCCTTAGGCCCATGTTATGGTGGGCGGTTACAAAAACAGACCATTTTTTCCCCCCAAGGGCATTGCAATGCATGAATAAATTCAAACACATGTAATTCACACACACACACGCGCGCGCATGCACGCACACATACATACTCGCTCATACATATACATATGTATGCACGCTCGTTCACACGCATAATTGTTGTTTTAAAACAAAAATCATAATGAATAAATAAATTTTAAAAAAGTACAAATTATTATGAGAGAGAAAGAGAGAGAGAGAGAGAGAGAGAGAGAGAGAGAGAGAGAGAGAGAGAGAGAAGAGAGAAGACACAAAGAGAGAAAAATGAAATGATCGATTAGAACAATTGACCTAAATCTATTTGATGGATAACATTCAAAACAAGAGAGAGAGAGAGAGAGAGAGAGAGAGAGAGAGAGAGAGAGAGTAGAGAGAGAGAGAGAGAGAGAGAGAGAGAGAGAGAGAGAGAGAGAGAGAGAGAGAGAGAGAGAGAGAGAGAGAGAGAGAGAGAGAGAGAGAGAGAGAGAGAGAGGGGGGGGGGAACAGAGAAGGGAGAGACAGAGAGATAAATACTTAGAAAGAAATCTTATCAAATAAAGACAGAGATAAAGCCAGACAGGGGGAAAAAAAAGATGGGCAGACAAAATTTAAAAAATGTGAAAAATATCATAAGCAACAAAAAACAACTCTCAAATAATGAACAAAACTCTCTAGAACATTCTCAGTACAAGAGACTGGAAAAGGGGAGAACGAGAGACAAGCAGACAGATAAACAAGAAAGAAATAGTAATATATGACCTATCATAACGACAACAATAACTTAAGAGTTGCATCAATGAATAACAAAAATTATCAAGTTGTTTCACTAGTGCTTAATCTCTAAAACAACAAACAAACAAACAAAAGATTGGGAATGGACAAACATGTGTGTAGTTTGTATGCAAGAGTGTACATGCACGTATGTGTGTAAATGATGTGTGTGTGTGAACGCATACACCCATGCATTTGAGCAAGTACATAAGCCTGAGTTCTAGACCAGCCACTGTGGCGTAGTGGTAAAGTCACGGACTACTGGCTGGAAGGTCACGGGTTCGAATCCCATCAGAGGCGAGGTTTTTTTTCGGTCCTGGACCGACTCCTACCCAGAGTGAGTGGCTATGGGCTCAATGGGAAGACTGAAACCACACAGTCGAGCTTCATCCGCTTAACGGATGCGATTCTGAGAGTGTTGCTCTAATTTCATGACCAACACTGCAGGTGTCTGTAGTTCTCGGGCCTGGTTAACGCGACTAACATATTATTGTCGTCAGTAGGGGGCTTAGTAGGGAATCCTGAGCACAGGCTCCACTGAACTCCACCGAAGTGACTCAGCAGCAGTGCAGTGTCTCCTCAGTTGGATGCCTCCTGATGGCCTAACATAGATTCGCTCCCCTTGGACATCTGGTCATCGGATTCTGCGACCTGAACAAACTGGGGTGTGGCATGCGAGTTGCTCTCAGAATGACCAGCGTGGGATTACCAATGCCACTGTACAGCCCAGAAGATGGGACAGCAAAAAAAAGACCAAGTTCTAGTGGAAGTTCTATAGTTCACCACTTATCAACCAACCATCATTTTATTTTTAAGACAAACTTATCAATAATTGAAACTCCATTTTGACAAAGAACTAGAAGCAGACAAGCCAACTAATTTAGAAAAATCTACATGAAGTCAAAAATAAAAGTAAACAAAATTGATAGGTCGAGGAGCCATTTCAGTTTTCCTCTAGGTGTGCATTTTTGTCTTCCTTTTTGTCCTGAATGTCGACTTTTAAAAGTATAACAGCCATTTCAATATCCATTCAGTTAAATCTAACTCTGCATGTTGATGTACAGAAAACAAACGTACATCATTCATTTAAAAATTGGAATGCAAAACCAAATATTGATGTACAGACAAACCTCTATTTTAAGACTTCCAAAATGTCCGGAAAAATCGGTCGTAAATTGGAGGGGTCGTATGACGGAGGTTTTCACTGGCAGCCGTAGAAAGAAAAAGTTCAGCACAGTTCATACTCTCTTCTTCATGCACACATACAATGACATATTAAAACTGGATTTGGGTCTTTCCAACTCCATAGGATTGTGCAATCGATGTATTACAGTTTCACTTTGCCGACTTCTTTTAATCACCTCCACTCTCGTCCAAAGTCAGTGGTTTTCTTTTTCAAAGTCAGTGGTTTTTCGTGCTTTTCCTACGCTTTCCGCTATCTTTTCCTACAACAAGGGAAGCGACTCCGCTTTCAGGCCCTTGACCGTGGTTGTTTCCCTTTGCTCGAAGTCTATGGAGACGACAGCAACGGTCGTAAAAACCAACAAAATGGCGGTCGTAAGTCGTGCAAGAGGAAGTCGTTTACATAGTAAAATGCATCCGTGCCAACAAATCCGGTCTCAAATGAGAGGTGGTCGCTTAACAGAGGGTCGTAAAATAGGGGTTTGTCTGTATTAATAAAAATGTTCATACTTTGTACATTTTTGTTATATAACAAAGAACTCATGGGATCTTGGGACATTAACGTTACCACCACCCCTTATTTGCCAAGAGGCACATATGTACATGCCCCCACTACCCTTTATAAGCTATGCATGTAAAATAATTTTTTTATTTTTCGAAACTGTAAATTGAAAACTATGATTAAAATAATTAAAGAAAAAACACCACCACCAACTGTAAAAAAACACACCCAAAAACGAGATTCTTGCCCAAGTCTGAACAGTCTTATTTTAATAATGCTACATAAAAAACAACAGCATGGACGTCGTTTTTTTAAATTATATATTTGTTTCAGGCCGGAGGATGTTACACAGATTTTTCTTCTTCCAGTGCTATACTGTATCTATATACACATCTGTATTGTTAAAAATTCGGGACTTTCCTGGTGTTGCACTGCCTCCAGGATCGTTCTCACCATCTTTATATTTATATCTATATCTTTATGTGTCTGTTCCAGACCGAAAGACGTTAAACAGAATTTCACCAGTGCTGTACCAGGGTTGCCAAGAACAGGCATGGTAGTGGGGGCAAAGTGGTTTTCAAGGAAAATGGCCGGGGGTCCAGGGGGCCGAAGAAAATTCAATAACATTCAATAAATGAGTGAAATTTTTACTTTTTCATGCCATTTCAATGGATTTTTTAATAATTTTGTTTCAAACTGTTTCGCGGATTTTCCGCGATTCGCGGAGGTCTACCATGCCTGCAAGAAATAAAACTAGTAAAGGCAAAAATATCTTAAATTTATAGGAAAAAACAACCAAAAAAACCACCCAAATCCTTTAAATGTATACATTCCTTGTTAACATTTTAATGGTTTTTGTAATGTTGATTTTAGAAGTTAGAACAACATAAGATCTATTTACCCAAGATCTCATCGCTCGACTTATGTTCTAGATCTTTGTTCCGCCCCTTTTGTATTTGAAAATAACATTTTCCGTTGCATGTCATTTCAATTTTGTGTGTGCTGAATTTCAAGCAAATTAGCTGAAAATTCGGAACCCTGAACACATTCTAGATAACAACTTCAATAAAAGAACATACACAGCACAAACTAAATATAAATCAAAGTTCATTCCAAGTCCATATGCAGACCTGTTTACCCTTATAATGAACAACCTGGAATTTGCCACAGAAAACCCCGGAATTTGAGAAAAACACACCAGAATTCACATAGGTACATGACTCGCGATAATTTTGAAGTCCACGTTGCAGTACTTGCAGTGTGCATGCTCGTCTCCAAAACGCGAACTTGTTATTCCTGGCACTTTCAAATACTTTTGAGAAAACTTCTGCTTCACTTTTGGCCGTTTCAACCTATCACTGCTGTCGTTTGTCGAAGATTTGTGGCGCTAGCCGTCTGCGGTTGACTTGCCTGACATGTTTGGCGCAAAACTACAATCTCTGCCAACAAGAAATACTATTATTGGTTGAGGGGAGTCCACGGACCAATGAAAAATCGCGTCTCAGAACTCCAAGGTTTCGGTCAACCCTTGCGTCTTTTCATACAAACGGAAACAAATAATAGACGTTTTTTCGAAATCCCGGGATTTTCAGCGTTCACCCGGAATTTATTATTTTACCCAGAATTTTTGCAAATTCCCGGGATAATTCTGGCAAAACCGGGAGGGTAAACAGGTCTGCATATGACAGAAAAAGGCTGTAATGGTCCTGATGGGAGAAGATTTGTTGATTTTGACAATTGAAATGAAAAAAATCCTCATCAAACTAACTGAAAATCTATCTTAAAAGCTGACAAAAAAAGAAAAGGGGGGTTAATTAAAATTCACAAAATGACAGTTGGCTTGTCTGCCTAAGGAATGATTAAATGTGATGAAAAGAATATGCGGAAGAAGTGATTCAATCTTCATGCGTAAATCCATCTTATTAATCATAGCTAAACACAAAAGCAAAGTGGACCCCTCGAGACACATTCTCAATTTACACACCCAAACACAAGCAAGACTTCGCCATGTTTGTGCATATATGCATAGCTGCCAACTTTTCCAAACAAAATCCTGGAGGGGGGTGGGTTTGGGAGGGGGGAGTATCCCCCCTCCCAGAGCGGGGGTCAGGGGGCGCAGCCCCCTGAAGCTGAGAAACTTTTTTCTTTTTAATGTGAAAACTAGCCCTCAGGAGGCTCACTGAAGTCATTCTAAGTTAAAGTTTACGAGGGCCTGTATTCACGTTGAGATAGCATGAGACTTAGCATGATGCTAACTTAGAAGCTCTTCCAAAAGTCCTATTAAATCCTATAGGACATTGGAAGAGCTTCTAAGTTAGCATCATGCTAAGTCTCATGCTATCTCAACGTGAATACAGGCCCAGCTTATCAAATTTTTTGTATTCGTCTGAAAAGACGGTCTTCCATTTCTTCGTCTTCTCCTTTGCCTTCGGCATTGTGGCGAGGTTACTTCAATGGCGGCCTAAAGACCGCCAAACAAAGGATTGCAGGAGGAAGTAGCCCCCTCTTCCGACATGCGCAGTACGAACTCTGCTCCGCGAAGCTTCCTGAAACCCAGTTTCGGTATTCGGGTTTCATAACACTCATTTCTGAGGTCATCTAAGCTGGAAATTTCGAAATCCGGGAGTTTCACGTGAATTCCGGGAAGACCGGGAGAGGTGACAAAATCTGGGAAGCTCCCGGATACTGGGAGTGTTGGCAGGTATGATACATGTCGCTATTGCATTCATATCCCCATTATTCAAGAGCAAACACTGAAATAAAAAACCGATTAGGCCGGGTGGAAGACAAAAAGTGCTTTTAACGAACCGCATCGGCTAAAGCTAACAAATGAAGCCTTGCATATGCAGCATCATTCCTGATGGTCAATAAAACCTTTGAATACAGTGGAACCTTCCTTATAAGACCTCCCATTATAAGACTCCCTCCCACATAAGACCTACTTCTCCGAGACATTGCCCTTCTTTGTAAGTATTAAAATTACCTCCCACATAAGACCCCTCCCTATAAGACCTCATTTTAGGATGATTTTTGAAGGTCTTGTACGGGAGGTTCCACTGTACTGATTAACAACCAGATATTCTTTAACTCACTCGGCACTGGTGAACTGCTTCCCCTTACATGCGTTCTGGACGAGCGATTCGAACGGACTTGAAAGAAAAATTGCGAAATTAAGTTATAAACAATAAGGACCAACATTTTCAGAAAAGTTTAGCAACACCATGCATTAATCGATCAAAAAATGTAAGATTCCATACCTTCATTGTTTGTCTTTTATTGACGCATAGAATGAAGACATTCTCCATAGCCCCCCCCCCCCCCCCAAACCCCTTTTACCAACAATGCAAAAGTAAAGTCTGCAATGATTGGTTGATTTCAAGAGAGGACAGGTCAGAGCAAACTAAAAATAGATCATTGTGGAAAGATGGTTACACGCCAGAAATCAAAACTCTTGAAAACTCTCAAGGCCCTGATCAGACTCAGTCGTCCTAAACGGTTGTGCAGGTCATGAGCCCGATCGGGCTCATTCGTACTGAATGAGATTTTGTTAAAATTAAGCTTCATCCTAGTGGAGATAAGGAATGGTGGTGCATACCAAGGCTACTTGGGTGTATATGAAGAAAATTATGTACAAACTATACAAACCAACATGCAAGTCAAACACCGATTACAACGCATGCTTCATACAGCCACGCACAATAAAGTACAAACCGAAAACATACACATTGTCACGCTAGGAGCATAATTGCTCGTCAGACTTGTGGAATTTCGCAACAGAACCCCAGAATTGGTTTTCACCTGTTGTTGAAAAGCCTAGATGGAAGTTGTGATCCAATACTGTTTGCTGAGGTCAGACATGCCTACCCCAAAATTTGCTTTCAGAGACAATAAAGAAAGAAATCGGGGACAAATCCGTGAAATCAGGGACAGGACAGGTTATCCGACGTAATGTGACGCCTACAGTCATCTCTCCTGCCAGATTTCACATAGAAATCGCATACACACGTCTGGCAGAATGCAAACGAAACTCCTGTTTTACCGTGTTTTACTCAAGGCCACTTTTTCGTGAACTTTTTCTTGAAAACACGCTCGCGCTTCACAGCCGTTTTCTTCTTCTTTTCACACTTGTCTGATCCGTGATCCCAATCAGAATCAGACTCTTGTGTCGGCAGGTGCTCTCTTCGACGCCATGTTGCCTTCAACTTGGAAGTGAAAGAGAGGCTATCTTCTTCGCGCATGCGCATTCTGTCTAGCAGACGATAACGATTCCAGATTTTTTTTCCGGGACGCGTATTGCAAGTCCAGGATTTCCGGGACAGTCGCTTCTAAAAATCAACTTTCCGGAACAAATCCCGGATGTACAGGGATGGTAGGCATGTCTGTGAGGTACATGTTTGAAAGTTTTCAAGTCTTGGTTACGTTTCATCACGCAAGATTTGCCGTATTTTACGGACAAGGCGTGCCTGATTATAAGTCGCACCCCCCCAAATTTTACACAAAATTCAGATTTCGTTATTGTAGTTTCTTACTATATTATCAGTCATATTATAAGGCGCAGGGGTCTCAGTCTAGGAAAAAAAGTATTCTATCGCCTTATAGTCCGTAAAATACGGTATTCATTTTACTCAAAATATCGAGTCAATTATGCTATGAGCATGACAACACTATAGTAACCAAATACAAAAAAACCACCTTTCAATAAGCACAGTATCTGACAGACGTTCAATTGAACAACGCCACACAGTCGTTCAAAGCCTGTGTCTTTATTCAACAAACAACAAAAACCTACCGGGGGGGATTTAACTATTTAAAAAAAAAAAAAAGATGCAGGAAGAATGTCCCAACTTTACGAAACACTGACGTGAAGCAATGATGTCCGAAGAGGCGACGACGATGACGACAGAGATGACAATGTTGAACACGCTGGTGACGTCACTCCTCCACCCCTTGAAGCTGCATTTCCTCGACTTGTCCGTTCGTGCTGATTCTCCCCCTTCTCCTTCACGCCTAATCCATTTACCAACTCTCCCTTTTCCTTCCCCACCCTCCTTCACCCCTAATCCATTTATCATGTAATATCAAGTCTCCTTTTTTTCTCTCCTTTCCCCGTCCTAATGATATATACTGTCTTCTACACTGTCGATTACACCATTTAAAAACTTTACAACAAAACGACTTAACATGGACAAAAGAAAGGAGGGGGGTCATGTATATGTACAGAAGTGAATCGTGGCCTAACGCCTTACAGTGGGGCTGAGAGGTCAGGTGATGAGGAAGAGATATCTAGGCAACGCACGAGGCTACAGTGAACACACGCCTGACGGTTAAACTGACAATTGGCAGACCTTCAAACAGTGAACGGGAGCAGAAGGCGACATCCCTGGAAAAACAAGAGGAAAACAAGGTTGTGGCATCGTTTTTAACACAAAAACACGTCGGTTACCCCATTTGTGTTTCCAGCCCATTTCCGTGTGAAACAGTGCATCAGTAAAACAGTGGTCATTCCATTGTAATCTTACAATA
>CM065701.1:27567765-27572765 GCA_017654935.2 Phymorhynchus buccinoides
GTAGAGCTTCAAGTTGTAATGGTGCTGAACTGAGTAGGGTCATTGCTTATTTTGCGAATGTTCATTCAAATCAAAGCAATTCATTTATATCTCCAAGGAAATTTGGGTTTCGTGGCCAGAATACAAACTCACATGTAGCATGCAGGAATGAAGCAAAGTTACATATATAACGGTAAAGATCACTTTAATATTAAACATCACTCTAAGATAAGCATGCATGTTTTCTTTAACACGAGACACACATCTAACCTAAAAGGTCATAGTTTACGGATGTGGATGGATCTGGGGATTACGGATTTCTTTGCCCTGTTTACTTCAAAAGTTTGTAGCGACGTCCAGAAGTAATAGTTCTTAATGTTTGTTCACATGGGAAGTGTCATTACATACTTCTGGCTTTATCTTGTTCGTTCTTTCGTACATCTCATTCAAACACACTCTGCACTCTTCCACAACTTTCTACACCATTCACCACATCATCCCACCACGCTTGTTCTCAAACACAGACTTCCAAACCACCACGTAAAGGAAACAATAAGCTTGACATCAATGCACCTACTATAGTCAACGGATGGTTGAAATTTTGATTCAGGCTTCAAGCGTCACAGACTAATTATATATACGGTAACCAAATATAATGTTATGCTGTATTGATGACGACCGCGTGAAGGGTTCATCGATCACGTTTATATCATTTGCATCAGCCCTGAATTTATTTCCGTACAATCCTTGACGATGGAACATTCGCCCAAAGGCATTTCTTTGAAGGAACAAATTTATGACAAAGATTCTATCAACGAATATTCATCTGAATTGTTTTCCTTTGTAAAGGAGTATGAATTTGTTGACAAGGATTCTATCAACGAATATTCATCTGAATTGTTGTCCTTTGCAAAGGTGTATGAATTTGTTCGTGTATGTTTGTTTCTTTGTTGTTGTTTTTTATTTTTATTTTTTGGTATGTTTGTTTTTGTCTGTCTTACCCAAGGATAACTCCCGCACCGCTTGACCGAATTGTTTCAAATTTTGTGTGGTGGTGTGTCGCTATGAGAGGAAGCCATCCGCGCATAAATTATCGCAATCGCGACATTGACCTTGACCTATGGCGTTGGTTTGTTGCTTTTTTCGATTCTAAATTACTGTATTGTAATCTATCATAGTGCATTGTATTATTGAGTATGCAATGACTTCAAATGAAGCTCAATCCAATGTAATCAAGCGAAACAGATTGTGAATGCCGCTCAAACAAAACTTCATGACCATTCATTCTCGTGTTTGTCAATTTTCTTCTTTTTTCTTTTTTCCTTTTTCTTTTTTCTTTTTTTTTCATATACACCCAAGCGACTTTTTGGAAATTAATAACTCGTGAAAATTTAACACTTCTCGTCGCATCATATGCGCGCGGAGGGTAGTGTTGGGGGTGTTGGGTGTGTGTGGGCGTCCTGACTATTGTATGCGAGCTGGTGTGACTGCGATAGTTGAAATCGCCAATATGTCGATCCAAGCCGCCATTTTGTGTATTGTTTGACTTATTGACTTTTTAAAGGGGCACGAGGATGGCTACGTTTTTGAAAGAAACACGTCGAGATCACTAGGAAACAAACCTTTACAGAGACTGCAAAACTCACTCTGCTCTAGTATTCCTATAAATCAACCCGAAGCAAATTGGCGTTTCCTCTTTGGCGGAGGTGCTGGAAGTCAGACTTTTTTTTAGTGAAAGAGAAGGCGTGTGCCTTCTTTTTTCTAATGGCTGCCTGAGTCGCTTTAATTAGGTCAACTCGTTTGCACGGAATTTCCACTATACAAGCCTTTATTTTATACAGTTTCAGTTTGCCAAAAGGAGTTTCGCTCACAACAAAAGAAATAGCTCCCTCCCCACCCCTTCAAAAATGGCGGGCTTTCTGTCATTAAGGTGTATCATCACGCCTTTTAACGAATTATTATATAACAAAAAAGGCGCAGAATGTTTCAAAGAGAGTATGTAAGAAAAGGTCTATTCATCAAAAGAAGTGTTTTGACCAAGTTTCGTCTTTGGCTTGGGTCCTCCCTTAAAGCCCCACTGACCCACCGCGATTAAGTCCCTTGGTTTTTTTCTGGGTAGCTGTTGCCCACATACAAATTCCGCCCAACTTCAAATTGAGGCTGTTCTTTAAAACGATGTTTCGTTTTCAATCTGGGGCATTTTGTATCGGAGTCAAACCTGGTCCAAACAAGATTTCTTACCAGCTAAAAGAGCGGGAAACACGTGAAAACCGTGATTTTGATTTGACGTGATCTGGTGGGTCTTTAACAAAGTTTAAAAAAAAAGGCTGACCATTCCGTTGACTAATTCGTTACTACATCATTGTTATGCTGGAGCAGGCGTTTCAAAGTCAAAGCGCGTGATGTACAATGTTGCCGGGGGGGAAATTAGACCGATGGAGAGAATGCTTTTCTTGTTTGTTTTTAAATTATGATTCGTGATTATGTAAAAAGACGATTACTTTGCAATCAACACAGGGGCTTCTCTCTCCGTCTCTTGTCTTCTGCGAAGTTAAAGTTTTACGAATCTCAAAAAATCTGCGAAGCCATACGGAACATTGTCTTCTGTCTGTCGGTCTGCTTATATACCAGTTTGTCTCTATCATGTCTGTCTGCTGTCTGTCTGTTCTGTCTGTCTCTCTGTCTGTCTCTCTGTCTCTTTCTCGTCTCTGTCTCTCTCTCTCTCTTCTCTCTCTCTTCTCTCTCGTCTCTCTCCTCTCTCTCTCTCTCTCTCTCTCTCTGTGTGTGGTGTGTGTGTGGGTGTGTGTGTGTGTGTGTGTGTGTGTGTGTGTGTGTGTGGTTGTTTTTAACATGGGTCAACGGCCTATTCTGCAGTGTTTTTTTAGTGTTTCTCTCTCTCTCTCGGTGTGTGTTTCTCTCTTTTCTGGTTGCCTCTGTCCCTGTCTCTGTCTCTCTCTCACTCACTATCTCTCTCACTCTCTCATCTCTCTCTCTCTCATCTCTCTTCTCTCCCTCTCTCTCTCTCTCTCATCTTCTCTCTCTCTCTCTCTCTCTTTTTTCTTTTCTTCTCTCTCTCTCTCCCTCTCTCTCTCTTCTCCGTGTGTGTGTGTGTGGTGTGTGTGTGTGTGTGGCGTGCGTGTGCGTGCGTGTGCGTGTGCGTGTGCGTGTGCGTGCGTGTGCGTGCGTGCGTGCGTGTGCGCGCGCGCGTTTGCTGCGTGCGTGCGTGCTTGCGTGCGTGCGCGTGTGTGTGCGCTGTTTATTGCCTTATCAAACAAACGCCCTTATTGCAAGGGAGGAACAACCATTTAACATTCACGGTAGGCAACACTGGAACAAATGAAAAACATAACTGAATAATCCTATTCTTACAACTTTTCTTCTTTACTTTTTTCTACTTTCTTCCAAGTAAACAGCTTCCTTAATACATGTATTCCATACACACCTACACACTTATACATTTACCCATGGATACATGTATAAACACTTAAGTACACACAACCTCTCTCTCTCTCTCATCTCTCTCATCTCTCTCTCTCTCCTCCTCTCTCTCTCTCTCTCTCTCTCTCTCTCCACACACTCACTACTCACTCTCTCTCCGGAACCTCTCTCTCTCTCTCTCTCAATCTCTCGGTCTCTCCGTCATCTCTCCTCCATCCCATCTCTCTCCGGGCTCTCTCTCTCGTCTCTCTCTCTCTCTCATCTCCGCTCTCTATGTCCTCTCTCTCTCTCTCTCTCTCCTCTCTCTCACACGCACACGCACACACCATTTTACTAACATACTAGCAATCCTAAACCTACATCCTTGCAAGCATATATATTATTCCATGTTCGAATAGAATAAACAATGGACAACAAACAAACCAATCATACAACATCATTGCGAGCATATAATATTATTTTCTAGGAATACAAAACCATAGCATACTAACAAACCATCCATCTGGTACCCGCATCGTTACGAACAATAAATTATAGTATTCTTTTGCTCAATTTTAGGCTGGACAGCAACACAAAAATGGCGACTATGATATTTCAGGTATCAGCAGTAACAGTATAGTATCTTATATAATATTATAATTATGTATTAGCATTTGTTTTTTTCGAAGATTAGTTGCTTCTGCAATAAACTTAGCAAAAGAAATAATCCATTCTTCTTTCTTACTCAATAGAAGTGGAGCCAAATGTCTTCCCTGTATGACTGGCTCTTTAAATATACTATAGCACCTTCCCCGAATTTCTTCGTATGCTGAACAATCAAAAACAAAATGTATTTCATTTTCAATACAGTTTGGGACTGAACACATTAAGCATGAATTTTCAGAGGAAACTTCAAACCATTTCTTATTGGCATTGAGGCCTAAAGTCCGTGTACGGAATTTAGCAAGACTAGCTCTATGATACCTGTGCGAAATAGTCATCAGATATTTTTCCATCTCAAAAGTATTTTTGAAGGACATAAACCAATCATATTTAGGGTTTCCATCTATATTTGCATGCCAGTTTTGCTTGCAGCAACATATTAGCCTATCTCTAAATTCAGAAACAAATTGAACTGGATTTCCTACCCCTTGAGATACCCAGACTATCCCAACCATTTTCAGTTAATTTTAGAGCTGGGGTGCTAGTCAAGAGAGAGAGAGAGAGAGAGAGAGAGAGAGAGAGAGAGACAAGAGAGAGAGAGAGAGAGAGAGAGAGAGAGAGAGAGAGAGAGAGAGAGAGACAGACAGACAGACAGACAGACAGACACACAGAGAGAGGGACATACAGCCAACAGACATTGACAGACAGACAAACACAAACATGTTGTTTTTTTTTTAGGTGAAGTTGTTCAGACAGACAGACAGACACACAGACGAGTGTGGAACCACATACTTGCATGTATAAGGCCGCAATAATAGTAAAGCAACAACATGCTGTACTAACCAAAAGGAGGTTTTGAATAAGTATATTATTTTCCTAATCCTCCTATTAAAAGATGAAGGTGTTTGCGAAGAGGAGGGAGGGAGGGGGGGGGAGAAAAG
>CM065701.1:27577765-27585265 GCA_017654935.2 Phymorhynchus buccinoides
AATAGTGAGGCCAAGAGAGGAGATGACGAAATTGAACAAAGGGTAATTACTCTCTTTTTCTAATTAACTCCCCTCCACCAAAGTTGATTGCGATACCATTCACCTAGCAGTGCGTGGGTCAGAACCAAAGTGAGACAAGCAAAGCATCATTCTTAAAAAGAATGTGCCAAGCTCGCCTTTATGACCCTCACCCACACAGTACACATCAACAATGGTGGAGAGGACAACATACAAACAAATCAACACACTTTGGTTCTGACCCACGCACTGCTAGGTGAATGGTATCGTAATCAACTTTGGTGGAGGGGAGTTAATTAGAAAAAGAGAGTAATTACCCTTTGTTCAATTTTAGCACATCAATGGACTATCTAAAGATATGGGGATTACGCTTTTGATATTTCTGCAGTCTGCAGTCTTTTTTTTGGAATTGATACAAGTTATTAGTTTTCGCAATAAGTTCAATAACGCATCAATGGACTATCTTTAAAAGATAGTCCGGTTTTGACTCCGAGCCATCGTGTAGGCCTGTCCCCAAGATGGCGGCCATGACGACAGCTGATGTCCATCCGTATGTGACCTTGCAGGTGTGGGCAGCACCTTAGGGGCGGGGCTGTACATCCTGTCCGGCCAGGTGGCCAGGGAGTCTGCCGGACCTGGCGTGGTGCTGTCCTTCCTCGTTGCCGGACTGGCCGCAGCCCTGTCCGGTGAGTTAACGAGAACGTTGAGTTCCCTGAGCTCCAGCCGACACCCTCCCCCCCCCCCCCCCCCCCCCCCCCCCCCCCCTCTCTTTACCCCCCCCCCCCACCACCCCCCCCCCCCCCCCCCCCCCCCCCCCGCCCCCCCCCCCCCCCCCCCCGACCTCTCTTTACACCCTCTACCCTACTACTCTCCCCCCCCCCCCCTCGAGCTGATCATCTGGGCAGCTGTTCTTTTCCCACAGTAGGGGAAGACGGGGTAAAAAGCGCATGGGCGGGTAAGAAGCCCACCCCAATTATCTCATGAAATAAAGAAAATTTCAGTCAAATTTGCCCATGAGACGAATGCTAGACATTAACGCTCGTCTCATGGGCAAAATGAGACTGAAATTTGCTTCATTTCATGAGCTAATTGGGGTGGGCTTCTTACCCGCCCATGCGCTTTTTACCCCGTCTTCCCCTACCTGTGTTTATAGAGAATACTGGAACCCCCTGTTTCTATACATGATAGTCGTCAACAAGCTGACGGAGGATGTAAAAGCGAAGAAGAAAAAGGGACGTCCATGATTTGCCTTATCATTAGGTACTTTATAGTCACAGAGGCGTCTCTGTGAAATTCGGGTTGCTCCCACCTGGAGAGCGCGTCGCAGCCAGAGGCGCTACCCAATTGGTGTGGTTTTTTATGCGATTTTTGTGTGATTGATGAGGGGGGGGGGGGGGTAAATTTTGACCAAATGACAACTTTTTCGTTGCCACTGGGTTTAGCGTATGCTAAGTGCATGGGCACACGGGACCTCGGTTTATCGTCTCATCCGAAAGACTATTATCCCTCAATACACTTTTTTTCGTGCGTGTGTGTGTGCGTGTATGTGTGTGTGTGTGTGTGTGTGTGTGTGTGTGTGTGTGTGTGTGTGTGTGTGTGTGTGTGTGTGTGTGTGTGTGTGTGTGTGTGTGTGTGTGTGTGTGTGTGTGTGTGTGTGTGACGTGTGTGTGTGTAAGCGCGCGCGTCTGTGTGTGTGCGCGTCCTGTGTGCGTGCGCGCGTGTGTGTGTGTGTGTGTGTGTGTGTGTCTGTGTGTGTGTGTGTGTGTGTCTGTGTGTGTGTGTGTGTGTGTGTGGTGTTGTGTGTGTGTGTGTGTGTGTGTGTGTGTGTGTGTGTGTGTGTGACTGTGTGTGTTTGTGTGCATGTGCGCGCGCGCGCGTGTGTGTGAATGTGTGTATGTGTGTTTTTTGTGTGCATGTGCGCGCGCGCGTGTGTGTGAATGTGTGTATGTGTGTTTCTGTGTATGTTTACATATCTCTTTCTCTGTGTGTGTGTGTGTGTGTGTGTGTGTGTGTGTGTGTGTGTGTGTGTGTGTGTGTGTGTGTGTGTGTGTGTGTGTGTGTGTGTGTGTGTGTGTGTGCGCGTGCGCGTGCGTGCGTGCGTGTGTGCGTATGTGAGTATGCGTCAACGAACGTGCATGCATCTGCACTATCTATCTATCCGTCCGTCTGTCTGTATATGTTCCAGGTTTGTCTTACGGAGAGTTTGCCGCACGAGTTCCACGTGCTGGTTCAGCTTACGTGTACACTTACGTCACCGTCGGCGAATTCATGGCCTTCATCATCGGTTGGAATGTTCTGTTGGAATACGTCATCAGTTAGTATCTCTACTGTCCGTCTGCATCTATACATATTATATAGATCTGTGTGACTGTGTGTATATATAGGGGAAGACGGGGTAAAAAGCGCATGGGCGGGTAAGAAGCCCACCCCAATTATCTCATGAAATGAAGCAAATTTCAGTCTCATTTTGCCCATGAGACGAGCGTTAATGTCTAGCATTCGTCTCATGGGCAAATTTCACTGAAATTTTCTTTATTTCATGAGATAATTGGGGTGGGCTTCTTACCCGCCCATGCGCTTTTTACCCCGTCTTCCCCTACCTATGGTCATGTCTTTCCGTAATAAACAGCCTCACAATGTAAGTACTATCAAAACAGTAAATAAATATCTCTGTTTTCTCTCTCTCTCTCTCTCTCTCTCTCTCTCTCTCTCTCTCTCTCTCTCCGCTCTCTCTCTCTCTCATCTCTCTCTCTCTCTCCCTCTCTCTCTCTCTCTCTCTCTCTCTCTCTCTCTCTCTCTCTCTCTCTCTCTCTCTCTCTCTCTCTCTCTCTCGGTCTCTCTCTCTCTCTCTCGTCTCTCTCTCTCTCTCTCTCTCTCTCTCTCTCGCGCACGTTCGTATCAAGGACAGGATGGAAGAACAGGCTTGCTACTATAATGAATGATTCTCTTTCTCGTTAAATAAAGTTTCTGACGTCTGAAGCCTGAGGTAATCTCACTCTGTGTTAAGGGTATGTCAGACCGGGCGAGGCCTCAACTATAGTACCACCAAAAAGCCTAAATATACAAAGAGCCCGCACTCCGCAGCTGAATGAAGCCGGTGTTTTTTTTTATTCTCCCACCCTTTCACCTACACTACAGCTGGGGATCATTGTGAACTCACTCACTGCCTACAACAGCAACACTAACACTTCCCACCTTCCACCTTTTCACCCTCCAAGTGGGAAGTGAGAAAGTTGGCTTCATTCTTTTTTGCAAGGTTTGTAGGTTGCGAAGTTATCACTCTTTGTAACATTTAGGCTCTCTGGCACCACCGCTCCTTTCATGTTTCATGCGTTGGTGTTGGTATTTGGTATATATTCTAGTCACAGAGACTTATCTCTGTGAAATTCGGGCTGCTCTCCCCCGGAGAGAGCGTCGCCGCAAGCGCAGCGCCTATCCTTTTTTTTGCGGGGGGGTGGGGTGGGGGGGAGGGCTAGCTATCAATTTGGTCATACCAGGCAGCGGGATTTCTCCCTGCTCTTACCGACTTTCAACTGCCGAGGGATTTTTTACGAACGTAAATCGCACGAGTCAGACTAGCTTTAAGTCTCTCCATCCGAAGGACTTGGACGCTCAGTTCGATTTTCCTGTCGAACTAGAAAGAAAGGGTTCCAGAAGCCGGGGATTCGAACCCCAGGTCACTCACTCATTCTGCTGGAATCAACCGCATTGAATTTGGCAGGCGAACAGGCTTAACCACTCTACCACCTTCCTTCCTATGCATTCCATGTGTTTCCCCGTGGGGAAACCGGGGGTCTTTCGTAAAAATAGTTCCCCCACCTTCTGGAAGTTCTGTGCTTGAAGCTTCGTCTAATCTTCCACTCTCTTTGACTCTGCCTTTTCCCTTTGCTGTCTGTCATCTTCTATCTTTCTGACTTATTGGCCCCATTCTCCTGCCTTTTTTTCTCCAAAAAAATCCTCCCAACTAATGTTTCTCCTTTGAGATCCTCCGAAATCGGAATGTGTCGGCTGTACGCAGCGGGGAGACCAGTAAAAACTGAAAACCGGACACATACGTAACTTACCCATTGTGGCCATATGGCCCGGGAACACAGAAGAAGAAGAAGAAGAAGAAGAAGAAGAAGAAGAAGAAGAAGAAGAAGAAGAATTCCATGCGTGTGGATTAGAGGGGGGGGGGGGGAGGGGAGGAAACCGGTTTGAACCGAAAAACCGGTGCTAAACTTTCGCGGTTCGAAAAACCGGTTCGAGTTGCTGTGAACCGGTTTTTAAAATGCAAACTGAAAGTAAGTTTTTCTTAGAATAACGCATTCTTTTCGAAGAACAACACTGATTCTCAGCGCAGATTGGGTGTTTGTAAACCAAGAGTAGCTGTTTCTTGTTTGTGGTGGTGTATGGCTTTGACTTTGAGTGTTGAGTTGAGTGTCATGTGTGTGTCATAAATTGTCTGTGTGTGTGTATGTGTGTGTGTGTGATTATTCTGACAAATGAATATTTTTTGGTGAAACTAGTGATGCGAGTACTTGTTTTTAAGAAACGGTTCGGTAAAACCGGTTCGAAGATGGAAACACGGTTAAAAATCGGTTAGGATTTTTGAACCGGTTCTCAACTCTAGTGTGGATCTGTGGACAGATACGGCCAGTTTATCCCGGGCCATCAGTGCCTACGTGGACTACCTGACGGGCAACGTCATGCAGCAGGCGTTCCAGCAGCATCTGCCCATGACTGTGCCTGGACTCTCCTCCTACCCAGATTTCTTCGCTCTGGTCCTCGTCATTTTCGCCACTGGTCAGTTCAATCCGGTGTCGCGAGAAATATTTCCCGGTGTGAAAATAAGTCCCCGCGGTCACCGTAATATGTTTTGCCGCGCTACAACCGTAACGATAGGGAAAGATGGGGTCAAAAGCGCATGGGCGGGTAAGAAGCCCATGCCAATTATCTCATGAAATGAAGAAAATTTCAGTCAGATTTTGCCCAGGAGACGAACGAAAAGCCCATGGGCGGGTAAGAAGCCCATGCCACTCATCTCATGAAATGAAGCAAATTTTGCCCAAGAGACGAGTGTTCATGTTTCGCGTTCGTCTCACGGGCAAAATTTGACTGAAATTTGCTTCATTTCATGAGATAATTGGCATGGGCTTCTTACCCGCCCATGGGCTCTTTACCCCGTCTTCCCCTACTTGTTTTTAAACAAATATTGAGATTTAAGTGCTCAATCTACACGAAAAGAACCGAGAAATTGAGCGGCGAGGACCTGGGTTTAAATCTACATCTTTGCCGAGAAATCGATATACAGACCCATTGCGCTTGCTTTCGCCTTTTTTTTCCAAAATGGTGGACGATGTAAGCAAACACCCATGCACACAAAAATAATTGATAATAAATTTTAGAAAAATATTCTGAATATTTAGTGATGAATATTCTGCTCTTCCTGTATTCCACGAGATGCCTCTGAATGTATTCAGGGCCCAATCCTTCCCAAACAGCAAACAATTCGAATTGAGGAAACGGGCATCCTTTCATGCGGGACGTATTTTTCGCAACACCGGGTGGATCTCAGTTGCTGAGTCTTCTTCTTGTTCTTATTCCGTGTTTCCAGGCCTTGAACGTAATGGGTTTACAAAGTAGGTATTTGCTAAGTTTTTGATTTATTAATGTGTTTTTTTAAGAAAAGTATTTTTTTACAACAAAACTTTGATTTTGTTTTTACCTTGTCTTTTTATCCCTTTTTAATACGTGGTAAGATTTAACGTGGTGACAGCCATGACATGGCCTTTGTTGTCGACGGGGCTATGGTTTTAATCTTAATCTTAAGTATGACATTGTCTGATCCCCATGCTGCATTCAACCAACACGTCATTCGAGTTTCAAGGGATCTCAAAGGAGAAAACGGCAAAGGTCAAGATGTGCCACCCCCACCCCCCCTACATTTCTCGGTTAATTGTATTTTTCCGTTTTTGCCTTTCTTACCATACATAAAGCTGTATTTTAGGAACATTTTTAGCTAATAACCTTTTTGGAATACTAATCCTAGCCCTAACCCTAACCCTACCACCCACCCTATAAGACGGGAAAACGCAACGAACCACAACTAGCCCTAACCCTAACCCTACCCCCCACCCTATCAGACGGAAAACGCAACGAACCACAACTGTGACAAATCGCGGTGTACTGCAGTACATAGTGGGGGGGGGGGGGGGGTAGGTGGGGTTAGGTTTAGGGCTAGGGTTAGTGTTAGGGTTAGTATTCCAAAAAGAGAATTAGCTGAAAATGTTCCTAAAATACTGCTTTATGTATGATAAGAAAGGCAAAAACGGAAAAATACAATTAACCGAGAAATGCAGGGGGGGTGGCACATGTTTACCTTTACCGAGAAAGCAAAACAGCACGTGAATAGGACAATGATAAGGCAGAAAAATTGTAAGCACAGAATGAAAGGCATAAATGTTCTTTGTGTGTGTTTGATTTTATTTTATTTATTTATTATTTTACTTTTTGCCTTTTTCTTTTGCTCAATTATCCAGTATAAATGATGTCTTTTTGTACTTACACAGTCTGTAATAATTATACTACACTCATAAATATAATGCTTACTTGTGGCGGTACCATAGCCGATGAAGTTTAACCGAGGCGTGGTTACCGCTACACCTATCTGTATTGTTAAAAAAATCGGGACTTTACTGGAGTTGCACTGCCTCCGGGCATTGCCTCCAGTATTGTTCCCACCATCTTTGTATGTACAAATGTCCCATGTGTGTCTGTTCCAGACCGAGAGGACGTAAAACACCATTTTTCATTCATTACACAGTCTGTCATTCACCAAATATTTTTCACGAACTTTTTCAGGAGCACGCTATATAGCTTGTTGATGCTGTCTTTCGCTTTCTGTTTCAATCTAAACTTTAGTAAAAATGTCCCATATGTGCCCCTAGGGGCCGAGAGGACGTAAAACACCAGTTTACTACTTTCGCTTTCTGTTTTATGTGCTGTTTGGAAATATTAAAGATTGGTTTAAACCAAAGGCAGTTCTAAGACAGTGACAGTATCTTTAAAGCCGGCGACAGACTATGTGACTGCCTCATGTGACTCGATCAGGTCGTGACGTTTCACCTCATTTGCATACCATCTAACTCGATCAGTCTGACTCAGTCGGGCCCAGTCAGGTGACAGGGCCGAATAGGGCGGGTTCTAAATTTCACTGACCGAGTCTGATCGAGTCAGATGGCTTGTGACCTCTTCTGTGCGGGACACAAAATTTGATCTACGTCACGACCTGGTCGAGTCATATGAGGCAGTCACATAGTCTGTCGCCGGCTTTAGAGGAAGCTGCTTGCACAGACTGCGGTAGGACTATTTTGTTCTAAAAGACACACACACACACTCCACACCCCCACCCCACCCCCCCCACCCCATGTGCCTTCATGGGGGAAGTTGGTGACTCAATGGCTGCATCTTGGTTGGTGAGTCGATCGTTTGATGCAATCC
>CM065701.1:27602765-27652765 GCA_017654935.2 Phymorhynchus buccinoides
AGAGAGAGAGAGAGAGAGAGAGAGAGAGAGAGAGAGAGAGAGAGAGAGAGAGAGAGAGAGAGAGAGAGAGAGAGAGAGAGAGAGAGAGAGAGAGAGAGAGAGAGAGAGAGAGAGAAGAGAGAGAGAGAGAGAGAGAGAGAAAAAGAAAAGAGAGAAGAGAGAGAGAGAGAGAGAGAGAGAGAGAGAGAGAGAGAGAGAGAGAGAGAGAGAGAGAGAGAGAGAGAGAGAGAGAGAGAGGGACAGAGACAGAGACAGAGACAGACAGACAGAGAGAGTCTTTACTCAACCCATAAAGCGTTAAAACGCTTCGTTGTTGTCGTTAATGATGATGATGATGATGATGATGATGATGAGGAGAGAAAAGAGGAAGAAGAAAGAAAAAAAAGGAGGGGAGGGAGTGATTCTCGTGCAGAAAAGCTGTCTTCCATAAATTTATTAGCCCTTGCCTCCCCGCCTGAAGTCGGAGTATGGCTGCCCATGTGGCGGGGCCATTTAAAAGCAGCCATACACGTAATCTTCCCACCCAAGGCCATGCGAAATGCCGGTTTACATGGCACTAGGTGTGCCCCCAGAGCGTTTTGAGATTTTGCAAGAAACACGTCGAGATCACCAGAAAGACAGCCTTTTCAAGGCAGAACACTCAATTTGCTCTGGTTTACTATAAATCAAACCGTCAAAACGGCGATTCCTTCTTGGCGGAGATGCCGGCGAGAGAAGCCATTTTGGATGGGGTGGAGGACACTCGGAGTGGTTGAAGCTTTTTCGCTTTTTTGTAGTGCAGTTTAAAAAAAAAAGGGGGGGGAGCTATTTCCTTCTTTGTGAGCGAAACTCCTTTAGGTAAACTGTATAAAATTTAAAAAGAAAATAAAGTAAAAAGGCTTGTATTTCGGAAATTTCATGTGAACGATTTGGTCTAAGCTCAGGCGGCCATTAGAAATGTGCCTTCTCTTTTGACTTCCAGCACCTCCGCCAAGGAGGAATCGCCGGTTTGATTTATAGAAATCAGAGCAAAATGAGTGTTGCGATCTCTGTAAAGGGTATTTTCCTGGTGATCTCGACGTGTTTCTTGCAAAAACTCATTCGTCAGAGTGCCCCTTTAACGAACGAAAAGGCAACAACAACAACATCAGCTCTTGCCATGTAGACCCTGCACTCATGCAAATTTCCACCCAGCCCTTCAGAATAGCAGTCGCCTTCTCTGCTATCAGTGTGGAAGCCATAGAAGGACACAACTGACTGATACACACACACAACACAGACACAGAGAGAGAGAGAGAGAGAGAGAGAGAGAGAGAGAGAGAGAGAGAGAGAGAGAGAGAGAGAGAGAGAGAGAGAGAGAGAGAGAGAGAGAGAGAGAGAGAGAGAGAGAGATGACACACACACACACACACACACACACACACACACACACACACACACACACACACACACACATGTTTTCACATCTTCATGTGTTTCTACACGAAGGGGACAAAACCCTGCAGTAAAATGAGGGGGGAGGGGGGGGGGGGTCTACGACTAACGGTTTTCACAGAAAACGCGGACAGACAGACAGACAAAGCAAGTTATAGTATTAGATGGTAGCAGCTTGATACTGCAGCCTTGAGGGATAGTTGGGAGTTTTATTTTGTATTTTGATATATTCTAGTCACAGAGACTGTGAATTTGGGGCTGCTCCCACCTGGAGAGCGCGTCGCCATGAGCGCAGCGCTACCCGTTTTTGTTTTTTTTAAGTACAAAAAATTGGGGGGGACAGACTTGGCAAACCTAGCTATCAATTTTGCTCATACCAGGCAGCGGGATTTCTCCCTGCTCTCACCAACTTTCAACTGCAGTGAGGTTGTTGGGTTTTTTTACATGCGTAAAGCTCACGGGTCAGACTAGCTTTAAGTCCCCATCTGAAGGGGTCAACGTTCAGTTTGATTTTTCTGTCGAACTATAAAGAAAGAGCGAGGCCGGGATTCAAACCTGGGTCACTCACGCATTGAAATCAGTTGGCAGGCGAACGTCTTAACCACTCTGCCACCTTCCTTCCATGTTGGCTGGATTATAAAGGGGGAGGGGGGTGGGGGGCGAGGCCATTATCCATCAGTTGAGACTAAAAGGTGTTGAGATGTTGTTGTCGTGGATTCCCTCTCATGCAGGGGTCTACGGCAATGACCTTGCAGACCGTGAGGCCAAGGCCGCAGCTCTTAACAAGGACGGTCCTATCACAAATATAAAATTGTCCATAGAAGAGATTAAAACTCGGCTGAAGCTGGCAATCTCAAATGAGTGGAAAGCTGAACTCAAAATTTATGCGGAGTCTAAAAGTGTCGACACTAACATAGTCAAACAAGGTCTATTTCTTAGCGTACCGTTCCCAGTCCAATCTATCATTTTCAGACTGAGAACGGACGCAATCCTCTCTAAATTTAACCCGAGACACTGTCTATGCGGACATATCATTAATGTGGAACACTTATTTCATTCATGTCGATTCATTGAGTCGGAACTGGGTGAGTGCTTGCAGAGCGCAAGCACTCATAACATTCCTTTCAAAAAGAAATATATATTAAATAACAATTCTGAGGGATGGGCCCCCCAGTTATGGCTAACTAGGGACCTCTCCAAGGCATCCTTTGGATATCTGTTTTAACGTTTTAAATACTTTTAAGGTTTGAAAATGTAACCTGTACATTAAACTGCAACGTAGTAGTCTGCTGCCCCGAAAAATATATTGGGAAAGCCTAGGGTCCCCCCGCTAAAGGTCCCTGACTACGTCACTCCTCTGCCCGACCCAAGGAGGAGGGGTCCCTTTCCCTCCCTCCCCTTGGTAGGACAAGAGTGAATCGTCTGTTCTTTTAATTTAACATTTTATAGGTGATTCAATGTAAATAGCACCTTATCCCCACCGGATCTTTGGCTTGGGGGGGTCGGGGGGCGGGAGGGACTTTGTTCCCCCGTCCCTCACCCCCCTCACGACCAATAAAAATTCCCATGTACAAAAAACCCACTTTTAAATAAAATTTTCTGGGCTGGGCCATTAGGCTTTGTGGGCTGACAGCCCAGGAAGATAAGAAATTAGTTTTATAATCGGTCCAGTGGGGACCTTTCACAGTTTTAATCGAACAAATAGCTTTTGTTCTATGGCTTTGGCCTCTTAATAGATCGCAACAAAATTGTTGCATTAAAATATTTTTTAAATATAAAAAGGATTGGTGTTTCGAAAAAACACAACTGTAAATATTTTTTACATAGACCTTTCTTTGAAGTTTTAGAAATTTCGTTATTGTTCTTAAAAAATAGTGGTCCTGAAATTTTAATCCTAGTCTATCCTCCTAGGTCATACTTAGGAAAATTCTTTTAAAATAAAGTATTTTACCCTAACAAACACTTTTTAGCCGCAGGCCAGACCAGACATGGTTAAACTCAACTAGCTATACAAATAAAACTATCTAAAAACCATAAGTACTAAAGTAACACTTCCTTTTTCTCTAAAACTGTATTAAAATACAAATCTTAACTTTATAAAAAAGAAATGTCCCACATGGAAATTTCCGAGAGGACGTAAAACAAATAATTATATATAGGGGCGAGGCATACCCATGCTCTAGTGTCAATGAGCGTTTCTGGTCGTCCCAAGGGGAATCAGTCTACCGCCTTATAATTACTTCCCCTTTGTCAAATAAGAGGCAACATCTATTTTGCCGCAGGCTGTCGGCTGAGAAAGGGCGAGTTTCGCGTTGCTGAGAAACACCCTCTGAATGGAGTGACATCTGGTGTACAAACGCTAAGGAAGATAACTCCACATAAACAGCCTAACTGGGTGGCGCTGCGCTTTCTGCGACGCCCTCTTCAGGTGGGAGCAGCCCGAATTCCAGAGACGACTCTCTCTGACTAGAATGGTCCCAGTACACGTGAACACTTTTGCCTCTTTCCCCATAGCACCAACACAGAAAATTATATGCAAAAAGTGATCTTATGACTGACGTATCACTGTACGTGTTGCCATGGGGGAAATTGTGAAAAATGTTAACGTGTATTGAGACCTTAATATAAGTCCCCCTCAGTGCCTGCATGGCCAATATGCTTCTCAGGCAAGAGCTCCTCTTCAAGTTTGAGCCCAGTTATCTGGACTAGCTGCTGACCCGTGACTAGTGACTTTTTTTAGTATCTCACCAGTGGAGCGGAGCATACTAGTAGTACTACATGCAGTAGCCATGCTTGCAGACAAGGATAACCGAGAACCACCTAAACTTTACTGATGTATTGTGCTTTATTTTATTGGACCGAATCTCCATAAACATGTCCAATCCCCCCCCCCCCCCCCCCCCCCCCCCCCCCCCCCCCCCCCCCCCCCCCCCCCCCCCCCCCCCCCCCCCGCCTCATATCATATGCCTGTATTCACGCACATTACCTCGACATTATCAAATTTCCCCGCATGCGCGCGCATGCACTGACACACGGCCGGCATAGGCCTACACACACATGATGCATGCACGCGCACACGCATGCACACATGCACGCACACACACATGCACATACACACATACCACGCAAACACAGAGTGATACTGACATAGACACACGCCGTGCGCACACACACACATTACACACACACTCAGGCACACACACACGTACCGGCAAACACACACGCACACACTGACTCGTGACACACACACACACACACACACACACACAACAACAACAACATACAGTATTTATACGGCGCTGAATCTTGATAGAAATCAAATCAAAGCGCACACACACGTTAGCATTCAAAGCGCATTCAAACACAAACGCAATACAAGTTTTACAACGCGAACACACACAGATAACATAAATGGAATATAGCAGAAACAGACCTAATGGCAAGAGAGAGAAGATAAAGAGAGAGGAGCTTTAATGATGGGGGAACAGGTGGGTTTTGAGGTTAGCTTTGAAAGCAGAGAGAGTCGGTCGCTGACGGAGGGAGAGCGGAAGTTTGTTCCAGGAGGTCGGTCCTGAGATAGCAAAAGAGCGCCGACCAACAGTTGAAAGCTTATACCTAGGGATCTGGAGAGAAAGAGGGTCAGAAACTGAACGTAAAGTGCGAGCTGGCGTATAGATGGAAATATTGTCACAGAGGTAAGATGGAGCAGCTTTATGAATAGATTTATAGCAAAGTGTGTTTAATTTATACTCAATTCTGTCTGCGACAGGAAGCCAGTGCAAAGAACGCAGAAGAGGGCTAACATGATCGAACTTTTTCTTCCTAAGGACAAGACGAGCAGCTGTGTTTTGAATACGCTGGAGACAAGATAGAGAAGAGACTGATAGGCCAGAAAGGAGAGCATTACAGTAGTCAATACGAGATAGGATGAGGGAAGTAACACACACACACACACACACACACACACACACACACACACATCCTGTACACACACAGGTCAGGTCAAGTCAAGTAGGACAACCAGTCTCTCTCTCTCTCTCTCTCTCTCTCTCTCTCTCTCTCTCTCTCTCTCTCTCTCTCTCTCTCTCTCTCTCCTCTCTCTCTCTCTCTGGGCGTGCAAAGTAGGGGCCTTATGTGTAAGTTGTTATCTCCCTTGGAACTTAGACCTACACCCGCCAGGCTGCGCTCAACGTATGACATATGAAATCAAGATGGCGGACAGCGTCGACATTGATTTGTATGAAAACATTGAAGATGAATTTAATCAGGTAGGGCATGAAATAAATGTGCTGAAACCTGGCCGTTGTTCAAGAAAATGATTGGGTTTAGTTATACTGTATGCATATCATCATAAGAATTAGCTTGCAAAGCAGATTCTTTAACATTTTGTGAAAATGTTGCGGGAACAACTCGACAAGTGCTCCGAACCGACCCGCGCGACCGGGTGTCGTTCGGGTTGCAAACTTGACTGTGCTACTGAGCCTAGTCTTTTATCAAGAAGACATTATTTCTATTCGCGAAAGTCTAGATTAGATAGTTGTGTCATGTTTGGAACGAGGAAGGGAATGAGGTATAATGGATTAATGTTTGCATTTTTTTAAATTCACGAGTCATACAATGCGGCGTTCGGACTGTTTCCGGTTGATCGGCTCACTTACGCAGCCACTGATTGCAGTTATGTCCCTTTGCTAATTTTTATGTTCTCAGACTCGGAACCAAATGTCTTGGCAAAATCCACATATGGCCTGTGAGGAAACCTATCGATTAATGGAAAGAGCAACACGTTTAGCTTTTTTTCAGTCATTAAAGCGGCCTTCACAGTGTTCCTGATTACGCAGATCTGTAGGTAAATTACGTACAAAGTTTCAAGTTTGAAGTATACATTTTTCAGTCAATACGTCATTGTGATGTACAGTTTTTCTCTCAGCGGATTGCTTCCTCTAGCGTGTTCGCCGCGATCAGAATGTCGAAGCCATTTCGGCTTGCGGGAAGCGATCAACAGAATATACTGGGCCTATTCTTTCACTACTATACCATGCTTGAAGCAGACTACAAAAACTATCATGAACCACAGAGTAATTTTCCTTTGTTTCTCGCCACCCATGCTGCTCGCACGTGCACTGTTTTCCTTTGTTTCTCGCCACCCATGCTGCTCGCACGTGCACTGCTGCCAAGTTTCTTGGAAGCCAAAAATGGCGCTGCTTCGCTGGATTGAAAACTTCAACGCGAAGTTCTTTCAATTTGTCCAGATTTGTCTGTATTTTAGAATTAGAGCATATTGTCCATTTATTATGGCTTTTATTTTTATTTTGACCCTCCAAAATTTTCAAATAACCCTTAAAATTTGAGGGCAAAGGGTCATGATGACCCTTAAAAATTTGGAAGCATGGGGAACTTTGCTTCATAGGCTCCTTCGACGTATAGTACCCAGAACCAGAACAAAATCCACAAATGCCTAACCAATAAGTACCGTCAGTGACAATGGCAGTGACGCACTCGCTCACAAGCACGCACACACCCCCACACACACAAACAACCACACACGCACACACACACACAGTGACGTGTATACACACTGTCTCAGTGTCCGTCCACCGCATTATTAGCGTATATATAAACCGCTGCACAAAATCGCTTAACTTTTCTGTATGATGGTACATGTCATTACCTGAAATCCCCGTGGGGATACCAGGGGTCTTTCGTAAAAATAGTTTCCCCACCTTCTGGAAGGTCTGTGCTTGTAACTTCCTCTAATCTGCCACTCTCTTTGACTCTGCCTTTTCCCTTTGCTTTCTATCATCTACTATCTGTCTGACTTATTAGCCCATTCTTCTGCCCTTTTAAAAAAGAATCTTCCAAGTATTTTTTTCTCCTTTGAGCTCTGAAACCAGAATGTGTCGGCTAACCAGTGAAAACTGAAAACCTGACACATGTACCTTATCCATTATGGCCATATGGCCTGGGAACACAGAAGAAGAATTACCTGGAAAAACTATGTAACAGACTTACAAAGGACTTGTTCAACATTTTTGCTGTACGTATTTAGCAGTGTTCACCCTTGTTAGTCCCCAAGCCGAAGGTTCGGGAACTATTGTTTCTGTCTGGTCCGGCGTCCGGCCGTCCGGCTATTCGTCCATTTTTCTCAAAAACTATTCAGTCTATCATCATCAAATTTAGTATACTACTAGGTATTCCAAAGCCCTGCCTTGCAGCTGTGACAAACTGCCCAGAATGCCGATTTTTGCTTGTTTTCAACTTTCATTTTTTCCTTCCTGAATGAAAATTATGAATAAAAACTCATACCAAATTGTACTTCTGTCTTTTGTGGTTCTATTGGTGTGCTTTTTCTTGTGTATGATGTGTTATTATTTTAAAACATTTGTTGAAAATACCAACCGTATTGGAGTTTTTGGCCGCCGACAAGCCTTCTGACTAAGGCCGTCGGCACCCCCCGGCACTTCATGGCTTTGGATGAGCCTGCCCATTTACTCAATATTAACTAAAGTGGTTCTATCTAAAAGGAAATTGAATGCTCTTTAAAACCATGTACTTTTTGAAAGGGTGGGGTAATGTTAAGCTGGTTAAAATTTAGTTCAAACTTTTCAAAGTAAAATTTCTGATCGAAAATGACAACATTTTTGCGTGAAAGTTACACCGATCGAAAGCTTGAGGTTTTCTCTTCCCGTGACGACATGTTCTATTTGTATCCGACCAATGGGCACGCTCAACCACGAACCCAAACTCCGCGAAGCGCGTGACCTCATTCAGCCATTTACAACTGGCCGACAAAAATGGCGCACGCACGACAACGCTAACAGAGGTTCAGTTTCATCGCGAAAATATTGCCCATCTTGAAATTATCTACGATATTGATTCCATGCTAGGTGAGTATTGCTGTTTAAGATTATATTCGTGCATTTTTTATGCATATATGATGTTGTAAAGTTTTGTATTTCCGTAAAACATGACATCGTTCTTGAGCTAGAAATCAAATCTTTGACACGGCGAGCAGTCGAGTACTATCGAAGCCGAGCTAATTTTTTCTCATCATGTAAACCGATCATAACCATTATAGATGTTTTGGAAAAAGCCTATTATTAACGCTTAAAGATGTAATTAGGAATAAAATTGAAAGATTTTAAAGAAATCGATCAAAATGTGAGATCACGTGATGTTGAAAAAATGGTCTGTCTGACTAGTTAGACTGAGTGACTTCCCTTGGCAATATTCGATTCTGTTTTTCGATCGGCCTAGGCCTAGGATCAGAATTATATTTCCTCGTTTTTTGCCCAATACTTATTCAAATCAGTAATTGTTTTGGTTAAAATTATTGCGCTTCTAGACTTCTGCATGTATTTTGCAAAAGATTCAACTGTTTGTTTCTGAATTGAAAACCTTTAGTCAGTAAAGTGAAGCATCTTCAACTTCAAGTTCAACCCAGATTCTGAGATAGAGAGGAATATCATGCTAGGCCTAAGTAAACGTTGTCTTGGCCTAGACCTACGGCTACCAACAAAATCGAAACTAGTTAATGCTAAGCAAAACTACAAAAAACAGTCAATTGTTCTCAATATTGTGTTTCATTAACAATGAACAGATACTGGAGAATGCACACACACTAACAATACATTGAATGATTGATAAAGGTCTGCTGTTTCTCATTCACAAACATGAGATTTTGATTTCTGCACGCTTTATTTTACACACACACACACACACACTACAAGGAACTTAACTCAAGCACCTAGCAACCCAATAATAAACATACAATTAAAGACCCAACAACACACAGTGCATGTGGATGTACCTGAATTAAGACAATTTGATGCAGTTTCAGGCAACTGACTTCCTAAAACTCTCTCTCTCTCTCTGCAGGCATGGGAATTGTCCGCGAAAATTTTTTTAAAGGCAAACTTTAAGTTACTAAATACTTCAATTTTTATAATATTATATTTTAATGCTGTAAAAATGGGGGGGCGGGGGGGGGGGGGGGGGGGGCTTTCAGATTTTTTTTGTCTCTGACAATTCCCATGCCTGCTCTCTCTCTCTCTCGCGCGCACACACACACACACTAAGGGGAGAGAGAGACTAAATTTTATATATGCGCTTAAAATTTTAAAAACGAAGTTCAACAAAGACATAATATAATTATAATAATTTTATTAATAGCTCACACACATGCAAATATGCATGCACATACGCACATAACCTTTCTCTCGTTCTGTGTGTGCGACTAAATTAATACAATGTTCTATTGCATTGCCTGACCTAGGGCCCAACATCCATGGTCGTCAACGACTGACAGGAGGTCAACTACCACCTGATGTGATTCATAATCACCGTACTGGGAGTGGGCCAATTAGGAGTTTTCAAATAAATTTTGGAGATTCGTTTCAGATTATTTAAATATTAGCTTCATTTTACTTTGTCTTTGAAAAAAAAGATGGGAAAATTATATTTCAGGTGGGGGAAAAAATTGGACTGTGGATTGAAGGTTGTTTTTTCCCTCAAGTTTAAATTCATGTAAGGACTTCACAACAGAATCTTAACGCAAAGCACTTGTGGTGTCTTGCTTAGTTGCTAAAGATGAAAATATATGGAAGTATTCATTTTGGAAAATAAAAGTTAAATCAAAGAACTGACGCATATATTCTGTTTTATTATGTTGCAGGTGGCGAAATGGTTCCAAGATCTGATTCCTGCTTCCGGGTTTCCACCTGAATGTGCCAGGAACCTCTCAGGACTGAGGGAAACTCACCTGTCAAAGCATTGCTTGCCAAAGAATTTGACGTTGTCATTTTGAATAATGCATTACGGCATAACTCAATCAAGTCTATGTGCATCATGCAAAAATATTTGTTTTTTGTTCCTTGTATTGTTGTCCGCCAGCTAGTGAATGATCACTTGACGTCACGCGCTGCACGCCTTTTTGGCAATTGTTTGAGCATGCCCATTGGTCGGATAAAAATAGAACATGTTGTCACGGGAAGAGGAAACCCCAAGCTTTCGATCGGTGTAACTTTTATGCAAAAATGTTATTTTCGATAAGACATTTTATTTTGAACAGTTTGAACTAAATTTTAACCAGCTTAACATTGCCCCACCCTTTCAAAAAGTACATGGTTTTAAAGAGCATTCAATTTTCTTTTAGATAGAACCATTTTAGTTAATATTGAGTAAAGGGGCACACTCATCCAAAGCCATGAAGTGCCGGGGGGTGCCGACGGCCTTAGTCTGAAGGCTCTGGCGGTGGCCAAAATCTCCAATACGGTTGGTATTTTCAACAAATATTTAAAAATAATAACACATCATACACAAGAATAAAAAGCACACCAATAAAACCACAAAAGACAGAAGTACAATTTGGTATGAGTTTTTATTCATAATTTTCATTCAGGAAGAAAAAAAAAGAAAGTTGAAAATGTGAAAAAATTACAAATTTGAATATTTTTGTTAAAAAAAGCATAAATTTTTTAAATGTTTTGTAAATTTAGCACTTTTACTTGTTTTCAGAGTAGAGGACATTAAAAACTTGACAATTTGGTATAAAGGGCAACTCAGTAGCATTAAAAATGAAAAAGTTATAGCAATTTGAAAAACCTTCAAAATTGATCCTTTTTGGCCAGGCGCTCAAATTCGATGATGTACCATTTTCATTGGACCAAGTCCAAAAATCACATAAAACGTCATAACTTTTTTTTTTTTTACCACACAGACTTGTTTTTGGTATCACATTAATCAGGATCAAAAGATCTATCAAACTGTAGCAACAGACAATGTGTAGCATGTATTATTGAAAACCCCTTTGGAATACCTAATACTACTAGTTTGCCAAGATGCAAGCTATCCACTGATGTATTTAGTTTTACATTAAGGTCAAGGTCGCGCCAGTTATGGGGTTCAAACCCCGAAACACATAATCGCTAATATCTCGCGAAGTTTTGCATGTATTTCAATGCAGTTTTTTTCACATTTCTTGATGAATGGTCTATAACACAGTTGTCATGAATTTTTCTGTGCGCATGATCGCGCGCGCTCAAATCACGGGTCTGAACCCCAAGGCTATAAAATAAAATATTCAGTTACGTGCTGTTTTGATGCCCTTTGTGGCACAGGCCCGATATGTCCCACTTCTTTCCGGCCGTCTATCCGGCCATGCGTGCGTCCTGTTTTCAGTTCTCAATGGTCTCCCCGCTGTGTGTACAGCCGACACATTCCGATTTCGTAGTAGCTCGGCGATGCTGCGAGGGGACTTTGCAGCCGCTCGGCGTTGCACTTGTTTTTTGATTGATAACGAATCATGTTTTGCATAACTGATCTTACAATGATGTGTTGGGTTTCAGGACACAGAGTTTGGTGGTGGAGGGGATCTTTATGACGATGTCATAACAGCAGGATCATCCCGTAGTGTAAGTTACTTTTGCTTCCATGATGTTTACTTACTCAGTATTCAGCCCTGAAAGTGGAAAATGTTGTCTTGGCTGGTAACTCTTTTTTTTTTAGCAGCCAATCTAACTGTACACATTTTTTGTAAAGAAACCACAGTATGGAAAATAAGGCATAACTTACCACAGGTCTGAACCAGGCTTGTTCACTCTCCTTTTTCAGACCACAAACTGCTACATCCTTTCAAGTTTCATGTTTTTGGTGAGCACGCAAATTGGGTATCGTATTTCCGGTGTGTGGGAAAACTTGGATTGGGAAAGGAATCTTGCACGAGAAAGAACATCGTTTTTTTGCCCACTCGCAGTTGGCGGGTGAAGTGAATTATATATTTTATTTTATAAACTCGCCAATTTTTGTTTCACTCGCCACTTTCAGGGCTGGTATTATTTTGACTACAGTAAAAATCGCTTAAGTCAAAATTGAAGGGACTGACATTTTATTTTGAGTTAGCCAATATTTTGAGTTAAAAAGACTTCAACATAGAGATTTATACTAGGACCCAAAAATTATTGCGAGTTATCTAGTGTTTTGGAGTTATCAGTTCTCCACTGTATTTGTTGGAATGTTCTTTTCCTTAATGCTCTGATTTATCAGCTATATATGATGGAGGTGTCATGTTATGAATTGTACTATTTTTTTTATGTTTTCAGGTTGTTGATCATTGTTAAAATTCATTGATTTGATGTGTGTTTTGTTACACGTGGTCAAATTTTTTGTGTATTCTGTACATGATAGATGAAGTTCACTTTGTTTAAATTTCATGATAATGGGTTTGTCCAATAAAAAGTTACAGCAAAAAATGTGGCCTGGTCAGTTACTTTTTTCGGTCAGTATATAAAGAAATACTATTTTGAATGTTTCAGGTTTTTTGATTGTGACTATTAAAAAGTATTATGTTATTGAGTACATTTAATTATTTATATCAGTATATAGTTCACTATTCAGTTATGTTTAATGTAATGGTTTTTGTATTATTATTTATGCATTATGTAATTTTTCCAATAAGATATTGACCCACTTGCAGACCTGTTTTCCCTACGGATTTGTCCGTAATTATTACGTTTTGAGACCTCCGATTACGCTATTACAGTCAGCACAAAAAAATCTGCATTTCCGCTGAACGAGTGCGAAAAAAGAAGAAGAAAACAAAAGAAGGCATGGCGTTTGAGCCGTACTCGCTACTGTGTCGTCTGCTATCAAAGGTATCACTTCGAGTGATGTCCCTTGAATGAATACTTCTGGTTTATTTATCCATGCCGTCTTTTTTCTAGGTATGAAGTGCAAAATGTTGGCAGTTGTCAAAGTTGCAGCTTGCGTGTACGGCACGCCCCCCCCACCCCCGCTCAACAAAAGGTTTGACTTTGAGGGCAGCAAATAATTCTGGTGAAAGGATTTCTCTGACAGCAAAATTACGGACAGATGCCTGAAATTACTGTTTTCAGAGCTTGGGATTACTGACAGTGAAGATTTGGGGTAAACAGGTTTGCACTTGTCTAAATGGTAAATACAAATCTAAAGCAAGCCCTAAATGTAGTCATCAGTATACATTGTAACCAAAATTCATTATGTATACTGTAACTTTTGTACAGGTATGTGATGTACATAGTAGGCTGAAGTCTAAGATTCTGTGTTTGTTATCAATCAGTGAAGTTATGTGTCAATCGTGACTAACAGCTTTGTGACATATCCCTTTGTCCTTTCAGCCCTCAGCAGACGCCATCAAACCTCACTCCCAACACTCAAGTTCCTCCTTACCTCCTTCATCTGCCGCATCCAACTACTCTGGCAAAAAGTTCATGTTATACATCGGAAATCTCACATGGGTAAGTCCACAGTTGGGGAAGCTCTACCATTTTTAGTTTTACCATGCAGTAAATTTACCTCAGTGCCTTCTGACATCAAAAGTGGTTAGTGTTACTTAAGACTCAACTTTGTTTTGGCAGTATTGTAGAAACAGTATCAAGTAATTTTATAATTCAAATTAATTGTGGTAATTTGGACAAGAGTACTGATATGACTTAATCTAAAGCTGCATTGAACCACTTTGTTTTTGTCATCAGTTATTGGGGCTTTTTTTTTTATTATCACCAACCCAGATCTTTTTCTTTTTTTATATCGAGCAGAAAATGGTGTCAGCTTTCCACAAGTGATATCAACAGAAAGCAAAGTTCTACATATATATCTAAACATTTTCTTTCTTATATAAATGATTTTACACGAGTTATAAATTTGTGCAATTGTGAGAAGCTGAGTTGATTAGATAATTGTCGTGCCAGTTTCAGAAGCTTTTTAACCCATGCTACTTCAGGGCTGCTTCATAATGTTCGTATAATTTTGTGTGCACATCACTTGTGCTTCTGCTGCTGTGGAACAGGATTTAACTCTTTCAAGTCGTTCAGGCCATTTATGTCCGGATTTAATAAATAGCTGTCAATTTGATGCATTTGCTTCAAGGGAAGTAAATCTGTGTGCACACCATACCTTGGTCACTTCTAAACTCAATTCACTCCCTTAGACCACAATTTTGCCTCTGACTTTGCTTTTGTAGTGGTTTGTTGTGGGGAAACCAATCGGTGTAGAGAGTTTTTGCTGTATAAAGTATATAATAAAATAAAAAGTCAGATCTACCACTTACCTATGTCTAAACCTGAAGTAAAAACCTGTAATCTTTCATTTTTCCCTTTGTTTATGTATGTTTTGTTTTATGTGTATAGCTGGAGTGATTTGTGAGTTTTTTTAATAATTCAAAATCGTTGCGATGCGAATGAATTAAGTGAATTTCGTAATGCATAGCAGATTAATTAAGTTTAACATTTCAAATAATGTTATTTATGTGTGTGTGAACGTTCAGATATGAGTTTGTGTGTGCAATGTTCTCCCTCTATTTTAAGTTAATGACTACTGTTCAGCTACCTTAGTTCGTTTCTCACTCACTCGATTTAAAAAAAAATAATCCGATCAATGTTCACCTGTACCTGTAAAACTAAAAGTTTTGTGTAATGTCATTTCCTTTCACTCATTCCTGAATTAAAAAAATGTTGGGTTTTGAAAGCTTGAAAAAATTGTGTTCGTGTGTTTACTTTGAGAAACCGAATCAAATAATTTTTTTGTTAATGTTTTTTGTTTTTTTCTGCGTACAGTGGACCACAGATCAAGACCTGACAGACGCCATCACTGCCTGCGGTGTGTCGGACCTCCTGGAAATCAAGTTCAATGAAAACCGGGCCAATGGACAATCCAAAGGGTATGTGCTCTTTAACTCATTCGCATCGCAACGATTTTGAATTATTAAAAAAACCTCACAAATCACTCTAGCCATACACACAAACTGAGCGTTAAGACGCTAAATCACCAACCGCGTGGCAGCGTTTTCGGCTGCAGTGACTTTGACCCATGACCTTCATTATCGAACTTGGCCTAGATCTCTCCATTACCTACCCGCATGCAAAATTTGAGCATCCTAAGTCCATCCGTTCAAACGCTAGAGAGGATACATACATAGTCAACCTCAGACACGAGTGAAAACATTACCAATCCGCTCTCTACGATCGCGATTGGTAATGAAGGAAGATTACAGGTTTTTTCTTCAGGTTTAGACATAGGGAAGTGCTAGATCAGACTTTTTTTTATATATGGACTTTATATAGAAAAACTACACCAATTGGTTGCCCCACAACAAACCACTACAAAAGCAGTTGGAGACAAAATTGTGGTCTAAGGGAGCGAAGCAAGTTTAGAAATGTGTGCTCACAGATTTACTTCCCTTGAAGCAAATGCATCAAATTGACAGCTACCTATTCTGGACATATATGGCGACTTGAAAGTTAAAAAATGTAGCAAATTTCACCATTGCCAGAGACTTCCCATTCTGTTTGCACAGGCTGAGTACTTATTACTAACTTGTCTAGTTCAGTATTGTTAGATTTTATTAGCCTTTTGTTCATATCCTGCCTTCTTTTTGTTTTTAGTTTCTTTGGAGGTTTTTTTGGTCTCTTCTCCCCAAATTAAAATGTATAAAATGTGTGTGTTTTGGACAATGAAACATTCCGTATATTTCAGTTAAATGTTTTGAAGGTATCCAGGATTTTCCCGTCTCAGTGCACGAGACAGGGGCAGAGAATTTTCAGTAGTATCAAGGCAAGGCTTATCATCTATCATTGGTATTGATTGGCGCTGCTCAATGTGCGTTCTCAGGCTCGTACGTTTTTGTTGTTTTTCATCGTTTGGACGATGTTAAATGTTTTTGCTGTTTCCCTCTGTGATGTTTGAGTTATATATAATGTATGTTTTAGTATTGTTAGTTTATCGAGCCTGTGAATGTGCTTTGTAATTTTCTCAGGGATCATTAAAGTTATTGATTGATTGATTGATTGATCTAATAAAGCTGTAAAAAAAAAAATTGTAAAAAAAACCAATTTGCTAATATAAGAACTACACAGTGGTGCCACATGAATGAAAATGACATAATTTAGCCTGAAATGACCAAAATATTAATGTTTCCCCTCTTCTCTTGTGAAGTGACGTCTTGTGACGGTATCTTTTCCATATGGCGATGTAATCATTACAGTAATGTTTGGCTCTAATTTAATGGTGTGGTTTTTTTTCCTCTGAAACAGTTTTGCCCTGGTGATCGTCGGATCGGAGCACAGCTCGCGCAACATTTTCGACCGCCTGGCCCGCAAGGAGCTGCACGGCCAGATGCCCCAGATCATGCACTACAGCAAGGCCGCCCTCAACCAGTTTGAAGCCCAGGCCCGCAAAGGAGAGCCGCCGCAGAACGGCAGGATGGACAGGGACCGTAAGTTTGTCTGGCTGTAGCTTTAACCCTTTCACCTCCAATGTCGCATTTTTGCACCACAATGGTTTAACACCCATGGCACTAGTGTAAAAGGCATCAAATCAGGGCCTGTTATTTTAAGATATTTTCTTAATGTTAGGAGATAAGAATAGGCCCTATGTATATGTCACGGGAAATATTGGAATCCGGGAAAATTCCGAATTTCCCCAAGTTTGGGACAATTCGGAATCTTCCCAGGAAAATTCGGAATTCTTATATTTCCCGGATTGGTCTCGGTAAAATTCGGAATCTGGAATTTTACCGGGAAAATTCCGAATTTTCCCAAGCTTACAACAAAGTTTAATGAATTGTGTGTGAGAGAGAGAAGCTTGAAACCTGAAATGTTTAATGAGGGTGAACTGAATAAGCATAGCATCATCAAGAATGACGATAGGGATATTAATAAACAAAAGTAATAAAATGTATAATAATAATGATGATAATGATAATAAACAGCCATATTCAAATGATTCATAATACCGTATGTAACCGTCAAATATAACAAAATCCAAGCAATATAAAACATCAATCAGAACACGTATTGATAAAGATAAGCTTACATCCAACCATACGCACTTACGCTCGTACAAACACAAGTACTCACACACGTGCACACGCACACGCACACGCACACACACGCACGACCTATAACTATGAGTGAGAGAGAAATATAGACAGGCAGAGAGAGAGAGAGGGGGGGTGAGAAAGAGAGAGAGAGAGAGATGGTTTATTGTCTCGTAGTGTGAAGCGAAGCAACACGACATTGTAATTCATATTCATACATATGAACCGGTCAGACAGACAGACAGGCAGCGAGGTAGATGAAGAGATGTGCCCTCGCACAATTTTAGTGTCCTCTCCTTTTTGTCAAATTAAACACTTCGCAAAACATGGAACACCTGCAAAGAACGTTTTGTCATGGAAAGGTATCGTTAGAATCTGATATAAATTGATACACTATTTATATTTCATGTAGTAATTTACCAATAAAACATTTCATTCTTAGCTATATTTGATGTGGAATATTCGACATATAAGATACGAATCCATAATTGATAATTAGATATGCTTGTGCACGAGTTCCTAATGTATTTGTGTTAAGTGCATTGTGATCACTACAAAATAATTTGGTCTCTACATTTTTGTTTTCATTAAAATTTAGAAACCTGTTCTGGAAACGTAGTGGATTGTTATGGGCCAACACTAGATGTGTGAAATCTTTTTTTTTTTTAAACTGCTTCTCCGCCTATTAGCATGCCTCACTCTTCCCCTGTCCCTTCTCTGTCTCTCTCCGTTTTTCTCTGTCTGTCTGTCTGCCTGTCTCGCTCTGTGTGATTTATTTCGTTTTTTATGGCATGCAGCTACTTGCTTGGGAAAATTCGGAATCTTCCCGGGAAAATTCCGAATTTCCCCAAAGCTGGGAAGATTCGGAATCTTCCTGGGAAAATTCGGAATCTTCCCAGCCTTGGGAAAATTCGGAATCTTCCCGGGAATAATCGGAATTCTGATTTTTCCTGGGAAGATTCCGAATTTTCCCATGACATACATATCACAGAGCAATTCCCAATTTATTTTCTCTACCCCGTTAAGTTTAATGCTATTTTTGGGCTGAAATATGTCTGGTGGCGAAAGGGTTAAAATCTAAAACAATGGACAGGGATTGTAAGTTTTTTTGGCTTGTCTTGTGCATGAAGATTGTTTTCTTTCACAAATATCGGAATTGTCAGAGGATCCGTAAATTTCATAGGATTAAGAATTTCTGACAGGATTGGCTTCTTGTTCTACTGATTTTTTGGGGGTTTGTCTTTAGTCAGTGTTATTTTTTTAATGTTGGTTAGTTGGCCAACTGTTTTAGCTAGTCAAATGTTTTAAATTAAAATAAACCGAAAATTTGCTGTCTTAACTACGGTGTTGTTCACTTGTTTTATTTATTCAAGTCCTTAAAAATGCATTTTAAAGTGCTTTCTCACTGTATTATGCTTTTTTGGTCATGTGGGGAACAGATTTTATTGTTGTCCGTATACAGCCTGGGGCCTTCTTCTGCCAATAATGTCCACCTGCCGTAGCCATCAATTACTGACATGTACTGGGGTTCAAAGAATTATGCAGCGCGGGAAATAAAAAATAAACCTAGACAGATTAGAGGGCGTGCATGACCGAGCACCCCTGGCTAGTCCGAGAACACCCAGCCGCACACAAGAAGAAGAAGAAAAAAGGGGGGGGGGGGGGGAGGGGTTTAGTCAGGGAACACCAAAAATTGAATATAGAAACATGTTGGCACCAAAAAGACTACCCAAAATATCCAGTCGCAGAAATTTTTCTTGATTACAAAATATATTTCATGATGCATGATATTGCGATGTTTGTCCCTGGAAACAAGTCTGCCTCTAGTTTTTAAGCAGTTTGTCCCTGGAAACTTCAACAGGGAGTAGGCGGTTCTGAACCAAGAATGTCCCCAAAATGCATGACGCTAGAAGAGTTAAGGGATCATGCAAATATTTTTAACTCTTCTATTAGCACCATGAGAGCACAGTACATCACTACACTCCCACCAAATGAAAAGACATTCATTGCCAAGTACCCTGCTATGATTTTGTCTATTTTTAGAGCTTATGTCATGATTTTTCCGTTGAAGCAACGCATGCGCACAAAAAAAAGAAGAAAGTTACTCCCCTCTTGTCGATTGAGATGCAACGGACAACCAAGAACGTCAAAAAATGCATGGCACTAGCAGAGTTAGGTAGAATAAATGTAGAGCTTCTAAGGTCGTTTTGCCTATTGGCCTCTGCAACTAGGGTTATTAACGCCCTTGACAGTGAGAGTGATTCCCTTGTTGGTCAGTGCTGACAAGGGCATTCACTCTTGTGAAAGGCAGCCATTTAGTGGCCTCAAATAGGGTTATTGGTGAGAGTTATGTCCTTGTTTGGTCAGTGCTCAACCATCTTCCCCCACCCACTAAGGGCATTCACTCTTGCAAAAGATGTTCTTTGCAGTAGCCAATAGTTTAACTGTATCAACAACAAAAATAAAAGAACATTCAATTAAGCTTGAAAAATGATTGCTTTTTTTAAATAGTTTTTTCATTGTTATTTGTGATGGGCTACTTTTTCGTATATTTGCTCTAATTTTGTGATATGCATATGTTGTTGGGGTGAAAGAATGAGTGAAAGCAGAAATTGTGGAATGAATGAAGAGAAGGAATACAAATTAATGAATACAAAAAAACCATAAGAAAAATTACCATGTGAGCAAAAGCAAGTTACTGGGGCAGCACCACTAAAAGTTAAAGGGTTTCAGATTTCTTTCCAGCCAAGCCTCCCCGGGGGCCGGTGCCCAAGCCCGCGGGGCCCCCTCCCCCCCAGCCGCGCCCCATGCCGGGTGCCTTCCCCCCACGCCTGCAGCAGCCTCCTCCCGGACCCCCCGGACCCCCCCGACCGGGCATGCCGCTTGGCGGGCCTCCCCTCACTGGACCCCCCAACATGCCTTTTGCTCGTAAGCATTTGTTTGTTTTTCAGGCATCAGAATTGTCAGAGGATTCAGAATTTCTGACAAGAGGATTGGCTTCTCTTGTCAGAGGTTTTGCCTTTTTATTGAGTGTTATCCTTTGTGTTAAATAGCATTTCAAAGCAATTTCTCGCTATATTAAGCCTTTTTGTTGGTGTTGGGAACTCATTTCAATGTTGTCCTTCAGTCTAGGGCCTAAATTGCCCTTTTACAGCAGTTTTCAGAGGATCGGACATCAGACTATTCTGATGCCTGGTTTTTGTTTAGAAATTTGCATGGGTGCAACTTTTCATGGTGTACAAGGATTTCCTGTTTTTGAATTTTACCAGAATAGGAAGTTCCTTCTTTTTTTTTGGTGGTCAAACCAGATCTATGTGTGTCTACTGTTTTTGTTTGTGGCTCAAGCCACAAACCTATAACTCACTTTGTCGGTCGGTTGGTCTGTCGGTCGGTCGGTCCAAAATTGTCGCACTTCAAATCGAGGCTACACTTCAAATTGAGGCCGCTCTTTAAAATGATGTATTTTAAAAGCGTACAAAATAATAAACATACGTAATACAGACACTACAACAGACACGACGAGTATGCGGTGCTTCTTTTGATGAGCATAAGTAGGATACATAGTTTTAAATGTTTTCCAAAAGATATAAAAAGTTACGAAATGGTGCAGAGATAACATTCTGGTTTACAGATTAAAATTATTGAAAAGCCAGGGGAGGTGACTCATGATTGGAGTGGTAAAAATAGACCGCGTGCCACAAACTATTGCGATTTCGTGCTTGTTTTCAAACACTTTAAAATAAACATTTGTATAAATTGTGGAAAAAGAAAACTAAAATACCTTCATAAATTAATTTTTGCTTCAGCTGCAGGGGGACATTACCCCTGGACCCCGGCCTTTCAGGGTTTTTTCATTTTGTGTAGTTGCACCCATGCATTTGGTTGTTGAACTTTAACTGAGAATGGCATCGAAAATGTTCGGGTTACATGTGATTGTGCTGTCTCGTAGAATGCTCTGGTTACCTGGATTGTATTGCATCTTTAATGGGTGAAATTTTGTTGTTGGGGTGGGGTTTTTTTAGCGTTGTTGTGTGTGTAATCCCCGTGGCGATGCCGGAGGATCTTTCAGTACAAATAGTTCTCCCACCTTTTGGAAGTTCTGTGCAAACATGTTTACCCTCCCGGTTTTGCCAGAATTATCCCGAGATTTTGCAAACATTCTGGGTAAAATAAGAAATTCCGGGTGAATGCTGAAAATCCCGGGATTTCGATAAAACGTCTATTATTTGTTTCCGTTTGTATGGAACAGGCATGAAAGAATTCCACTTTTCGCGGAAAATCCGCATAATTTTTTCAAAACTTCCGAAAAAGAAAGCTGAATTTTATTTTTTTTCAAAAAATGTTTATATAGAAGTAAAGGACCGATCTTGCCGTATTCTTATATCTACAAGTCTCTATTTGGCGATTCTCAAACTGGTTAACCGGAAGTCGCTTTAGTTCACTCGCTTCATTTGTGCGAAGGAAGGTCGAAATGAGTGCCTCCCGCTCAACAAAAGTAGCGATGTTAACTGAAAATGTGGGTGGAAGGATATTTATGCCAACCATAATTTTTGGAATAGATTAGCCCCCCTTCCTGCTGAACAAAACTTCTGACGTTAGTTAGCTGAAAACTTGGCTTGAAATTTTTTGGGGGGAACGTTTGACTATGTATCATTGGTTGTCTGTGTGTTGTGTATCTTTGCCATTTGACTATGTATCTTTCGTTGTCTGTGTGTTGTGTATCTTTGCCATTTGACTATGTATCTTTCGTTGTCTGTGTGTTGTGTATCTTTGCCATTTGACTGTATCTTTCGTTGTCTGTGTGTTGTGTATCTTTGCCATTTGACTGTATCTTTCGTTGTCTGTGTGTTGTGTATCTTTGCCTTTTGACTATGTATCTTCCGTTGTTTGTGTGTTATGTATGTTTGCCTTTTGACTATGTATCTTCCGTTGTTTGTGTGTTATGTATGTTTGCCTTTTGACTATGTATCTTCCGTTGTTTGTGTGTTATGTATGTTTGCCTTTTGACTATGTATCTTCCGTTGTTTGTGTGTTATGTATGTTTGCCTTTTGACTATGCATCTTTCGTTGTCTATGTGTTGTGTATCTTTGCCATTTGACTATGCATCTTTCGTTGTCTATGTGTTGTGTATCTTTGCCATCTATGTATCTTTCGTTGTCTATGTGTTGTGTATCTTTGCCATTTGACTATGTACCTTTGATTGTCTGTGTGTTGTTCAGCTATTCCGGGAGTGATTCCTCCGGTGTCGGGCCCCCCTCCTGGTGCCATGGGCATGCCCCCTCGCCCTGGAATGCCACCCCCCGGAGCCCCGCGTATGGACTTAGGGGTAAGGGCGTTGGACAGTGGAGTTGTGTACCATTACGACTTCGCCATAATCATTCCACTTTTTTAGACCTTCAATTACGCTCAACAATGATGAATTCCGCTTTCCAAAAAAAAAAAGATGACTCTCCCCTTTCTCTTGTCTTTCTGCCTGTCTTTTTATGTGTAGTTTATAATGCACATCTTTGAATCGTACAGATGCACTCCCCCGTGGGGGGGGGGGGGGGGGGGGTCTTTCGTGCAAATAGTTCCGCCACCTTCTGGCAGTTCTGTGCTTGTAACTTCCTCTAGTCTCTTTGACTCTACCTTTTCCCTTTGCTTATTGTCATCTACTATCTTTCTCCATTCTCATGAACGTTTTTCAAGAAATTCTTGCAAAGCTTTTCTCCAGCCAAGGACGGGACATGCTGGGCCTAACTATCTCTCAGGCGCATAACGGCAGCATGACGCATCTGCGCTCATTAATTGACAGGAAACTGAGTGATCGAAGAAGAAGAAGAATACAGATCTAGACACACAAGATATATTGTTCACACACAATCTCGGATCTGAATACTGAATTTCACAGCAGATTGTTTGTACATCTTGGTTTTGTGGTTCCAGCCTCCTCGACTTCCCCCTCCTGGCCACAGGGGTCCGGTGCCGATGGACCCGCGGGGACCCCCACCTCGCGGCGACTGGGACCACAGGATGCCAGGTGGGTCTGCCTTTTCTCCTTTCACTTTCTCTTATAGTACCGTATTTTGCCGACTATAAGGCGCAGCTGATTATAAGGCACCCCCCAAAACTTTTACACAAAATTCAAATGCTGTTATATTTTTCTTACTATTTTAGTACAGTGGAACCTCCCTTTTAAGACCTCCCATTATAAGATTCCATCCAATATAAGACCTACTTCTCTGAGACATTGCCCTTCTTTGTAAGTATTAAAATTACCTCCCTTTAAGACCCCTCCCTTATAAGACTTCATTTTGGATGATTTTTGAAGGTCTTATTAACCCTTTCGCCGCCAGCCATTTTTCAGCAAAAACATTTCCATTAAACTTACCTGGGTAGAGAACAAAATCTGTCGTAATATTGGGGATTCCTCTGTGACATATTTAAAGTAAGGCCTATCCTTACCTCCCCAAATGAAGAGAACAGGGTCTTTGGATAACAGATCCTGATTTGATGCCTTTTGGTGACATGGGTGTTAAATCATTGTGGTGCAAAAATGCGACATTGGCGGTGAAAGGGTTAAGGGAGGTTCCACTGTACCGTATTTTACCGACTATATGGAAACAAATTTTTTTTACACAAAATTCAGATTCTGTTATATTTCTTACTATTTTATCAGTCACATTATGAGGTGCAGGGGTCTCAGTCTGGGGGAAAAAAGTATCATCTTATAGTCCGGAAAAATATGGTACTTTTTTTTCATGGTGCTTGTTATAATGATAGTATTAGATTCTGACATGGGTGCTTCTCTTCACGCTATGTGCCTGAATTCAGTTGTTTTTAAACTGGCCTCTGCCTGAAATTCAGGTTTTAGAAAATTAGAGGTGCAGCCTTCTTTCTAACCTTCCCATGCTCTGTTCTTACCATCGCTTGTCACTACCCATGTCGTACTTTGTATTTTTTTTAATGAGAATCTGTCAAATCCCTTTAGAAATAGCATTTGTTCTTCAGTTGCATGGGGGCATTGGTGCCCCTGTTCCCTGTTGCCCTTTAGGGCTCCCAATCGTTCCACAAAACAAGGGGTCCCAGGGACTCCTTCACTGACAGTATCAGGCATGGGAATTGTCAGTCTTTTGGCTGATTTCAGCTTTTTTGATGGTTCTCTTCAGTCTTGTTTTTTTAAAGTTTCAGCTTTTTTGATGGTCCAAGAGGACATTTATGAGATAAAAAAAAGAAGACCAATGAGTAAAACTTAAAGTTATTGGTTATAAATGAATGCAAAATGAACTAAATATATCAGTCTTATCTCTAATACTGTTTTTAAGGCTTAGATAACAGAAGAAGCTTCATTTTCTGGGGGCTGTATCCCAACACACACGGTTTTCAGTTGTTTTTTTAATCCTTGTTCCTATGCCTGCTTCCAGACCCCAATTTTCAGTCTTTTTTGTCTTCTCTAATTCCCATGCCTGAGAATAGAGGGTCCTAGAGTCGGGATAGAGGGTCCCAGTGGTATTGCGACTGCTAAAAATAATTTTTCTAGTGCATCCCTGGGACCCCCTGCACATTCTTTTAAAGGGTCCTTTAGAATTTTAGTACTTCTTAGACCCCCAAATGGGGGTCCCTGGGAGCCCTGCCCTTAGACCCCTGTTTTTCAGGGTTTTTTTTTTCTTCAGGATTATTTTGGTATTTGTAGAAGCACCCATGGATTCAGTATTGTGGAGTTGTGATGATGATGATGTTCTCTGGATACATTTTGAACATTTCTCGTAACAAATTGAGCATGGATTGGGTGTTTTTATCGTTTTGTAGACTGAAAAGTCGTTTGTGTACTTGTATCCTGCAATGTTTTTTGTCTATCCACCACAATGTGAAGTTGTTGAGCTTTTTGTTTGTTTTTTGTAATGTGATATTTGTGCCGTATGTGTGCTACCAATATGGTCATGTTTTTTTAATTAAAATTCTATTTTCATGTTTAGATTCTGCTTTTGCTTTATAGTTCAGTCTGTATACTAATGTATACAAACATGTATATTTTTTAAAAAGGAGGAATGGGGTTTGCAAGTTGAGTGGGCAGAATTAGTACCTGCTTCAGCATACTATTTCCTCTTTTTGTTCACAGTGTTTGGGCCTGCTGGTCAGTCATATTGATTCCCTTTTGTTATAATTATTGTTTTGTTGTTAATGCTCTGTGTGCACCGTGGCAGTTGGTTGGCCTTCAGGAAAATTCAATTAATCTCAGCTATTGAAATTTATTTTCAGTAGTTGATCTTATTTGCACAGTATTCATTTCCCACTTTTTGTACAGTTTTGTTTGTGTGTGTGAGCTTTGCAAGCTACTTTTGCTACTTCATATTAATTTTGATCTTATAAAGTTGAATTATAATTTTGTTTTGTTTTTGTCAAACCAGTATAAAAATGCAATAAAGTGTTGCTTAGTTTCACATGTTCCATGACATTTATTATCTCAACACGTGTTTCCTGATTTACCCGAAGAAAGAAGCTGATGATGATGTGCTTCTAAATTAGAGTACGTTATCTACATCAGAAATTGATATTTCATGTGGTATAAAATTATGTGTAAAATATCACAGAATGCTCAAAGCAACTGAAAGTCGGAGGGAAAAGCCCAACAACCTGTCGATGAGTTTTAGTCAACGCGTTGGTGTTAATTGTTTGTCATGCATTTTTTGTGTGTGTATATGAGTGCTTGATTTATGCCTGCAATGAACATCATCAGTATCCTAGGAGTGGCTGAAGTGGGAATGTAGCTTAGAAGCTTTACGTAGACAATTATGGTTGCAGGTCTGTGTGTGCGGGTGTATGAATAGTTAGGGTGCTCATTGCACAGAGAAGTAGGTCCTTATAGGGAGGGAGTCCTTTAATGGGGGGCTTATAAGGAAGGTTCCACTGTAGTAAGAATCAGAGCATCTGAGTGAATGACATATCCTGTTTTAGCTTCTGAGGTGCAATGAACTTTTCTTGACAGCTATTTTCATTTATTTCGGTTTTATGCGCTCATTATGCCCGAATTTTAAGTTGAAGAGATGGGCAATTTTGTCGGAACGTACAATGACAAATCGGAAATGTTCGCAAATAGCCAAGGGACATAATTTTGCGGTTTGCGCGAGTGACCCAGTGACCGCGCTAGGAATTTTGAAAGCCAGTCCCATCAGCGACAATGCAACCGGTGTCAAAACCAGTCCCAGGGAAACAAAAACCAGTGAAAACCACAATATCAGACCTGCCTACCCATATGATTTTTCCGTATTTTGTACACGATTTTGAGCTGCAGTACGGTAAATGGAAAATTAATACGGCAAACATTTTAACTTAAGATCAGTCAAAATCGAGTGTTTTTCGTCATTTCGCATGGCGGTTTAATGTTCTGTAATGTTCCGTATTGGGGTCTCCTTGCAAAATACGGAATTTTGAGAAAAAGTACGGAATTTTATTTCGTGGAGTATCTAAAAAAGAAATTGGGGGTAGGCAAGTCTGCAATATCAAAGCCTCTGTTCAGTTCTAGCAAAAAATGTATCAGTCCCTACTCCCTGGGACTGACAGATCAATTTTTTATCAGTATTTTGGCTTGGCAATCAGTGTTTTACTAATTTTACCAGTAAACACGATCACTGGTGACCTTTCATTAATTGGTAGGTAAAGCGCCTTGTGTTTGTCCTACTTTTTCATGGGGGACAATCCAATTTTGTGGTAAAAAGACACAATCAATTTTTTTCTGAAAATCGTCTACAGTGGAACCTCCCTTATAAGACATTCAAAAATAATCCAAGGGAGGGGTCTTACAAGGGGGGTAATTTTAATAATTACAAAGAAAGGCAATGTCTCAGTCAGAGAAGTAGGAGGGAGTCTTATAAGAGAGGTTCCACTGTATTACCGTACGTCTGGTAGACTTGTTTGTTTTGGGATTTTTTAGAAGTTGGTGTTTCCTGTCTTTTGTTGGTCTGGCACGAATCTAGCATTTGTAGAGTTTGCACATAGCGCATGATGGAGGGAAATGAAAAGCTGGATGGTGGTCTTTATAGAAATTATGTTTTCACGGTTACTTAGACGTTCACTGCTTTGGTGGCAGCATTACTTCTACTTCGATTTGCCTTTTTGCCAAAATGAGGGACATTTTAGCTTTGGCAACTAACTAACTACTGCTTATTCGTTGTTTTAAAGGGAATTAACCATCTCACACTGTGATGTACCGAGAATTGAAAAGTTATAGGACAAACTGTCCTGAGACAAGAGAAAACGATAGGACAATGTCCTGGCTCTTGCGGAAATCAATAAGACAAAGTTTGCCAGTTTTGAAAAATTAATCATCCATTTATCCTGACAGGGGAGAACACAATAGGACATTTTCAATTTTAATAGGTCTATGACAGGGGCCTCGGGACATCACTGCTCACATACTGCTTCCATACTTGTGTGATCAAGTCTGTATTTTCAAATTTATTTTTCTTCCTTACAGATTTCTTTATTATTTTGTTTAAAAATGCTGTGGTATTAACGGAACGGTTGATGCTACCGTTTATCAGCTTAGTGTTAAGGGCTTCGCACACTAGCATCAGGCGTCAATTGTTTCTCAGAGCAACGCCTTGACGCGTTGACGCCTGCATCACAGCACACATTGTAGAGAGGCAGTGGTGTTCTCACACACGACTCTTGTCACTTCGCCTCTTGTCGCTCGAACTTCCTTATTTGGAAAGCAAGGAAAGATTACTCTAGCGTCAAACCTCCTCTTAGAAACAACAGTATTTTTTTTCTTCAATCTGAGTTATGGTCCTTCCGTCCGTTGTGATTGGCTAGTTTCACGATCTCTGCGATCTTGAGCATCAAAATTAGAGCCGCATCTATTCTCGAGCAACACAAAATCGCGCAGCTACGCATCAAAAATCCTGCTGCACCGCGAATCTCTCACACACAAGCGGCGCATCAAACTGCGCCTTGCAGCAAAAAATCACCGCGATCTCGAGATCTTGACGCTAGTGTGCGAAGCCCTTTAGCGAATGTACAGACATTTTGATCAATCAGTCATTTAGTTAATCTTTTGTTTGTTTGTGTATGGTTAATAATAATATTAGAATTTGGCCTTTTTCTATGTGACCCTCTTACTCTTTAGTTGTCTTCTGTGTTCTTTTGTAGCATCCCTGTATAAGCTTTATGTTCAGAGCTGATTCTAGGGCGCGGGGTTGGTAAAATCCCCCCATAAATCTGTTCCTTCCTGCAATAAGCGCGGGCCGACGCCCGCATATTTGCAGAACTGCCCGCACTTTTTACCGCTCGCTGCGGGAATTTCTTCGTCGTCTGCACAAACCGAAAGCATCGAGCAGGAATGAATGATTTCTCGACATTTCATTGGTTCCTTTACAACAATGTTAGTGTAAATTTTGGTGCAGTCCAAACTGTGTTTGAAACAAAAAACAAAATGCATTGACATCGCCCACAGGCGCATCATATCAATTGGACCTGCCCCCCTTTTTTCATTCTTAGGGTGGAGCGCCCCCACCTTTTCAAAATCCTAGAATCAGCTCTGTATGTTCCTTAGTTGGTCTATAGTTTAATTAGCAAAATGTTCCAAGCGTGTATATGAGTTGTTTTTGTTGTTTCTGAAGTTTCCCAAGTTGAAGCTACAAGTTTGTGTTTAAACTGTGCACACCTCAGACTTACGCAAAAAACACATGTGGTTAACCCTTTCACCGCCAGTCATTTTTCAGCCCCAAAATACATTTAAACTAGGTAGAAAGAAAAATTACTGCAATACTGGGAATTCCTCTGTGACATGTATAACATTAGGCCTATCCTTACCTCCCAAATTCAAGAAAATAGGGTCTTTGGATAGCAGGCCCTGATTTGATGCCTTTTAGTGGCATGGGTGTTAAACCATTGTGCATAAATGCGACATTGGCGGTGAAAGGGTTAATTTTCATTGCATATCAGTTACAAATGAGTGTTGATTTAATTTCTTTGTTATTATGTATTGTGCATTCGTTCAGATGATATCCAGAAGCGTTCACTTTGTGGCATTGTATCCAAGAAGTTTTGAAACAGTTTAGAAATAGCATGCACTCCCTTGATAACAGCACAAATGACAGGAGGATCAGGTGTTGAAACAGTTTAGAAATAGCATGCACTCCCTTGATAACAACACAAGTGACAGGAGGATCAGGTGTTAAAACAGTTTAGAAATAGCATGCACTCCCTTGATAACAACACAAGTGACAGGAGGATCAGGTGTTGAAGCAGTTTAGAAATAGCATGCACTCCCTTGATAACAGCACAAGTGACAGGAGGATCAGGTGTTGAAACAGTTTAGAAATAGCATGCACTCCCTTGATAACAGCACAATTGACAGGAGGATCAGGTGTTGAAGCAGTTTAGAAATAGCATGCACTCCCTTGATAACAACAAGTGACAGGAGGATCAGGTGTTGAAGCAGTTTAGAAATAGCATGCACTCCCTTGATAACAACACAAATGACAGGAGGATCAGGTGTTAAAACAGTTTAGAAATAGCATGCACTCCCTTGATAACAACACAAGTGACAGGAGGACCAGGTGTTGAAGCAGTTTAGAAATAGCATGCACTCCCTTGATAACAAGTGACAGGAGGATCAGGTGTTGAAGCAGTTTAGAAATAGCATGCACTCCCTTGATAACAACACAAGTGACAGGAGGATCAGGTGTTGAAGCAGTTTAGAAATAGCATGCACTCCCTTGATAACAACACAAGTGACAGGAGGATCAGGTGTTGAAGCAGTTTAGAAATAGCATGCACTCCCTTGATAACAACACAAGTGACAGGAGGATCAGGTGTTGAAGCAGTTTAGAAATAGCATGCACTCCCTTGATAACAACACAAGTGACAGGAGGATCAGGTGTTGAAACAGTTTAGAAATAGCATGCACTCCCTTGATAACAACACAAGTGACAGGAGGATCAGGTGTTGAAGCAGTTTAGAAATAGCATGCACTCCCTTGATAACAACACAAATGACAGGAGGATCAGGTGTTGAAACAGTTTAGAAATAGCATGCACTCCCTTGATAACAACACAAGTGACAGGAGGATCAGGTGTTGAAACAGTTTAGAAATAGCATGCACTCCCTTGATAACAACACAAGTGACAGGAGGATCAGGTGTTGAAGCAGTTTAGAAATAGCATGCACTCCCTTGATAACAACACAAATGACAGGAGGATCAGGTGTTGAAACAGTTTAGAAATAGCATGCACTCCCTTGATAACAACACAAGTGACAGGAGGATCAGGTGTTGAAACAGTTTAGAAATAGCATGCACTCCCTTGATAACAACACAAGTGACAGGAGGATCAGGTGTTGAAACAGTTTAGAAATAGCATGCACTCCCTTGATAACAACACAAGTGACAGGAGGATCAGGTGTTGAAACAGTTTAGAAATAGCATGCACTCCCTTGATAACAACACAAGTGACAGGAGGATCAGGTGTTGAAGCAGTTTAGAAATAGCATGCACTCCCTTGATAACAACACAAGTGACAGGAGGATCAGGTGTTGAAACAGTTTAGAAATAGCATGCACTCCCTTGATAACAACACAAGTGACAGGAGGATCAGGTGTTGAAGCAGTTTAGAAATAGCATGCACTCCCTTGATAACAACACAAGTGACAGGAGGATCAGGTGTTGAAACAGTTTAGAAATAGCATGCACTCCCTTGATAACAAGTGACAGGAGGATCAGGTGTTGAAACAGTTTAGAAATAGCATGCACTCCCTTGATAACAACACAAGTGACAGGAGGATCAGGTGTTGAAGCAGTTTAGAAATAGCATGCACTCCCTTGATAACAAGTGACAGGAGGATCAGGTGTTGAAACAGTTTAGAAATAGCATGCACTCCCTTGATAACAACACAAGTGACAGGAGGATCAGGTGTTAAAACAGTTTAGAAATAGCATGCACTCCCTTGATAACAACACAAGTGACAGGAGGATCAGGTGTTGAAGCAGTTTAGAAATAGCATGCACTCCCTTGATAACAACACAAGTGACAGGAGGATCAGGTGTTGAAGCAGTTTAGAAATAGCATGCACTCCCTTGATAACAACACAAGTGACAGGAGGATCAGGTGTTGAAACAGTTTAGAAATAGCATGCACTCCCTTGATAACAACACAAGTGACAGGAGGATCAGGTGGGGGCTACAGTGGAAATGATATCAGTCTTAACAATGAGGAAAAAGTAGTTTGAGTGCGGATAGTGCCTATTTAATTATCGATCAAGTGCCTTTTGCATTGGCTCGTATTTGCCGTTATCGTCTACCAATGAGAAAACAAACAAAAAACAAGAAAAACCTTGATTTTAGGACAAACTTTTTCTTCCGTTTGATGGTAAAGATAGTCCTGAATATTTTTTCAGTTCTCTGCATTATTATTTTTTAACCACAAAGTGTTGTATTCCTGTCTGTTGAAAATCTAAAAAGCATGTTTTAAAGTTACTGTTGTTTTTGTCATTTTTTTTGTAGTTTCTTAAATGGTGTTGTTCCTCTTAAAGTTTGAACAAATAACAACCCAAACATTGTTACAAAGTATTTACGTTCATCTGTGCACAGTAACCCTTTACAGTGGAGTCCGGGTAAAACGAATTTTAAGGGAACACAGACTCATTTCTTTGTATCAGGATTTCGTTATACAGTGGTACCCCTCTAATAAGACACTCGCAAATGCGAATTCTCCTCACATACGACTGATTTGTTTTTTCCCGAACACATTCCACTATATATCCTATGCCGCAAATACGACTTTTCCCGAGTTCCGACTTACGACCCGATTTCAGGGGTTGAGATGCGACCACAATCTTATCTTTTTGCAGTCAAGTTCATGCAAATCGATCTCTCGATGAAAAGCAGACGAACTCGTGATCGAAAGTCATGGCAACGGGTCCGATGGCAACTTCGATGGCCCATGTTGCACTCACACACAAACTACACATAACAGTACAGACCTAATCTTCGCCATAATGGACCTACTAAATACTGGATTATGCACAACGACACAAAACATGACAAAGTAACGCTCTGGCAGTTCATTTTTAGTCACAGTTTGCACACACCGAACTTTTCCCGCGCATACAACTCGGCTGACAAAATGGCGCCACATACACTGCAGATACGAAATCACGGCAAACGCTAATGCGCCAGCTGCTTTCATTTATCGGATTTTGTGAGTTGTTTGCATTCAGCGAGAGTTGTAGTGCACACACTAACGCCGATTTATCAGTCTGATAGCGGAAAGGAACTTGGTCCTCTAATAAGACCACCCCTCAGATAAGACTTTTTCACCGCACTTTCAAGGTCTTATTAGAGGGGTACCACTGTACATGTACGTGTACAATGTATGTTGAAAACAAAAACAGTTCAAACACTCACCAATGATAACCGAAAACATAAACTTGACCAGTTTGGATCGTCTGTCTTAATCACGGGATGTACAAGGCTGGAAGAAGTTCAGCAGTGTTGTCTGATTGTCTGACGCTGATCTGTTTTGGCACACTTTTCAACAAGTTTGTCCATTAAGTGACAACACATCACACAAATTTAGTTTGTTATAGGCTTTCACGAACTTTTCGATCTTTATTTTGAGCGCGAATTGTAAAGCGACCTTGAGAAACCGAATGATCTGTAGGAAGCCTAGGCCTAGCAGACGTCCCAGTGTGAATCTAAATGAGTTCACGCATGCGCAGTTCATATTTTCGAACTTCCTTCCTCTTGACAACACGTTCTAGCTTGGAGTTTGAAGGCCTAGGTTTTTACAGCGCATCGCACAGGCTGAGTTCGTTATAGGCTATTTTTCCAAGTAAATAAAATTATCCTGGGCGTAGAACATGTGTTTGTAAAAAGCGGGTGTTCGTTATTTCAAAAGGATTTTTTGTTCGTTATACCCATGGCTTTGCAAGTGACAAATAGAAGGGCATTTGCCGGGAAATTGAAGTCAGTTCGTTAATCGCGAAATTTCGTTAAAAGCGAGTTCGTTATAGTTGGACTCCACTGTATCTGTAATTCATTTTCATTCTCAGAATATGTTCACACATTATTGTGACACTAGTCCAACTACAAACCATATTCTTCGCAAATTTAAGGCGTTCTTGTGGAAACCGCCACTTTGATTTGCATGCGCGCTTTATTTATTTTATTTTGTTTACATTTACACCTTTTGATGAATCTACAAAAAGTTTTTGTTTTGCTTGTTTTACTTTTTATGATTCAAGTACCTCATTTTCTTGATGAACACAGCATTGTTAGCAAATTGTGATGACAAGAGACGTTACCTTGATGTTTAATTTGTGGATTACTGTGAGACTGACTTACTTACCCGAGCACTGACACATTGTCCTCCTGCTTTGCCCCCTTTCCTTTTTTAGTCCCCTTCAATGGTCAGCCCCCTCCCCCTGGCGGTAAGTCCCTAACTTCCTTTCCACTTTGCGCTCCCTCCCCTTTCCTCTTATCTAACCTTACCCTGTCCTTGTTTCCTAGGCCAAGCTGTAGCGTAGAGCGCTTGCTGAAATGTCTCCCCTTTTGCCTGGGTTAGGGTAGCTTGGAGAACTTGAGGTGAAGCCGGCTGTGGTGTTGTTGTTGGGGTGATGGCGATTTGTTGTTGTTTTATATTTGCATGCTTCTTGTTATCTCAGATGGTTGATCCTTGTGTGCAGGATAATTACAGCAGGCTTTGTTTACAGGAGAATTTACTTTGTTTATAATATGTGAAGCTGCGCGTTTCTCAAAGCCAGCACTGAACGAGAATTTATTAGCATTGATTTCGCCGTATTGTGTAATTGTATGAATTTTATTGTCATGTTTCTCAGCAACTCAGAGTAGCCCTTGTTTTGGTTGAACATTCCTGGCTTGAACAATTATTGTGGGATCACAAAATCTGGTGTTAACAAATGATTGAACAGTGTCCAATTTTGCATGCATTTATGAAAAAAACGAAAAAAACTGCATGATTTTGTTTTTTAATAAAGCGCAAATGCAGAACGAGTGAAAAGGAAAGGATCTGTATCATATATGTGATATCAAACTGGCATTTTGGAATGACATGAATCATGGAATGTGCTGAATTATTTATCTGTTATCTGTAGCAGTTTGGATCATGATGAATCAGAGCGTGAGAGAGTGTAATGTATGGACCAAGGAAAAGATGCCTGGTTTTGTGTGTTTTATTTTATTTTTTTAATTATGATTTTGTTGTTTTGTTTCTCTTTATAAGGTAAGGGTGAAGGTTTTTCCCCTTGTTAAACTGGCTTTTCTATCATTCATGTTTGTTCCTGTCCTTTAGCAATTTTCCCTTTTGTGGGGTGGGTGGGGGCTTTTCATGATGACCCCTGATCATTGCTTTTTTTTTTTTAGCCCACCCACCTCCACCCCCCTATCATGGCTTTATCATGGTTACATTATGCCTGTTTGTGGTGGATTTTTGTTATATGAAGTATGAAAGAGACATCATACTGTTGTGTATAACTTCATACAGTTGTGTTGTGTAAACGAGAGATCGATGGAGATACAGTACGAATGTCTGTCCGTTTTTTTTGTGCGCGTGTTGTTTTTCGGTGGAAGCGTGCGTACTACTGTATTATTATTTTTTATTTGTGCATGTGGGGATGGATACATCCTGGTGTGTAGGACCCATGATGAGACTGGGTACGTTTGTTCCTTCGCTTCTCCCTACTTCGCTCTCCCCTTCGGTTCTGGGTTTTCTCTTTCGAGTCTTTCCGCTAGATTCTTTTGACTGTTTGATTTTTATCGCTTATGTGGGGTTTTTTTTACAATCATGTTATTTGCTTGGCTCTAGAAAGAGTCGAAGATGTGAATGATGAGATGGAAGTCGGTAGAGATACGATGCTTGTACACAGCTGCATTTTGTGTGTTGGTTGGTTGGCTTTCCCTGGCTAAAAGACTCCAGGGATCATCCCAACAGCGATAAGCACTTGAACACTAAGGTACAAATGCATTAGCTAGGGATGAGAACATTACGTGTGTGACCGTTTTTGATTACCTCGCCATGTGGGCAGCCACACTCCGTCTTCGGGGGATTTTAGACTGATGATGTTATGCTGGGAGCTTGTCATGGCTTAAGACAATCCCCGCACAACCATTCAGAGCATAACAACATTTTGATGTAGCCTTGGCGTTCTAGCTTATGTCAACTGGTCTGACACAGCCTCATGCCAAGGCATGTTTTGTGTGTGTGATTTGGACGAGTTTTTAACTACCGTATTTTACGGACTACAAGGCGCACCTGATTATAAGGCGCACCCCCCAAATTTTACACAAAATTCAGATTTTGTTATTATAGTTTCTTACTATATTATCAGTCACATTATAAGGCGCAGGGGTCTCAGTCTAGGAAAAAAGTATCGCCTTATAGTCCGTAAAATACAGTATATTATACAATGCTTCTTACTGTGAAACTGATAGTATCTCAAAGGAACATAATTAGGCAGGGAACGTTGCATTGACATTGTGAAAAGTTAGGTAATGACCGACCGGTTGACGGTGATATCAATCAGGAAATTAAAAGTACAGACCAAAAAAAGTCCTACCTGCTTGTAGTTTGTTGATTGTGATTCCTGGTTTTAACCCTTTCACCGCCAGCCATATTTCAGCCAAAAATTGCCATTAAATTTACCTGGGTAGAGACCAAAATCCATCCGCAGTATTGGGGATTCTTCTGTGACATAAAAGATATATATAAAATAAGGTCTATCCTTACTTCCCAAAACTAAGACGATAGGGTCTTTGGATAATAGACCCCAATTTGATGCCTTTTAGTGACATAGGTGTTAAATCACTGTGGTGCTAAAATGCGACTGGCGGTGAAAGGGTTAATGTTTTGTTGCTTTAGAGTCGAAGCATACCTTCTCCACATAGTCCATGACTTATTGCGAAAACTAATAACTTGTAAAGTTGTATTAATAAGGACTGAAAATAATATAAAATAGGGATTATGGTATTTATATTACCTTTCTTTTTTTGTAATACAAATTACAAGTTATTAGTTTTCGCAATAAGTCCCATAATAAGTCAATGGGCTATCTGGAGATAGTCCGCTTTGACTTTAAGTCATAAGTCATAAGTTTCTTTATTGTCCATTGGCATTGTACAGCGCACATGGAAACTTGTCTTTAAATCTTTAAATCTAATTCTAATGCAAAATTTTATTGTGAGCAAAAATTACGAGTTTCTTCTTCTTCTTCGTTCGCTCAGACAGTTTCCTGTCATATGAGCGTAGATGCGTCATGCTGCCATTATGCGCCAAACTAAGAAATAGTTGGGCCCCAGCATGTCCGACTTCGGCGGAAGAAATCTTTGTAAGAATTGATAGAAAAAAGGCAGGAGAATGGACCAGTAAGATAGAAAGATAGCAGATGACAGTAAGCAAAGGGAAAAGGCAGAGTCAAAGGGAGTGACAGGTTAGAGGAAGTTACAGGCACAGAGCTTCCAGAAGGTGGGGGAACTATTTGTAAGAAAGCCCACCCCCGGTATCCCCACGGGGGGGGGGGGGGGGGGGGGAGGATTACGAGTTTTACTTCTCAGACTTAAGTGTTTTGCTTTCCTTTTTCTGCACTTGATGCATTCTGAAGCATTCTGTTTCTTTCCGTTGCTTTGTACATGAATACACGCTGAAATTCATGTTTGACCGCCATGAAAAGCTGTCCAACTAAACTGGCATTCTCAAAAAGATGTCAAGGAGCACAGATGTAAGAAGATGAGGCAAAATTCATTTTGTGACACACATAACTGTTTTTGTGTGCTTCTGTCGTAAGCAACAGCATTTTTGTTCTTTGCCCCAATATAGATCGGGCAAAGGAGTCTCACTTTGAGGGTTTTTTAAATGGTTTTTTTTTAATAAATACTGTGTTTATATCTTGTCTAGAAATAGATGAGGACACAGATTTTTTGATTTTTTTCAAACTGTTATCGGCAGGACTTCCTGATGTGAAATTGGATTTTTCTTTTCTCAAATTGACTGTCCCCAAGTCTTCTGAATCAATGTCATCAAGACTTGGGTCGTGATGTCTGTGAATTCAGAATAAAAACAAGATGGCTTTAATGCATAACCAGACCGGAAGATTCAGCTGTTCGTTACTAAGCCACAATTGCTTCTTTGTATTTTGGATCGCAGAGCTTCAGATTGTTTTTAGACTTCAAGGGTCATATGACCCTTAGTTACCGAAAATGATGGGTCAATTTAAAAAAAACCACTTAAATTTCATTGCAGACTTCATGGGTCAGACGACCCCTGGCTGCACAAAATGAGGGGTCAAAGCACCGTCAATATGGGTCAATGACCCGGGCCCGCTGACAATCTGAAGCTCTGGGAATGTGTATATTTACATGACAAATACATGTGCACACACACACACGCACACACACACTGCAGTCGTTTTTGTTTGTTGACATTACCATTATTTCACTATCTACTAATTGGCTGCAGCTGAACAGATGCTGCAGGCAGAATTCCTTAGAACTGCTCAGCACCGCTTGCATGCTGTTGTTCAGTTTCTTTTCTTGTGTATATTTTCGAATTAGATATGTTGGTGGGTTTTGTATTAAAAAAAAGCAACAACATGGAATTTGTTCACTGTTACCCTGTTAGTTATTTATGGTTACAGTTCTATGAATACAGTAATTGATAATAGGTTTGCTAAATCTGGTTTAGCCTTTTGACTGGTGTCAACAGTATGGGTGCAACTCTTTCAGTTTCACACTGATTTCAGTTTTGTTTTGTTTTACCAGAGAATGTGATTTTACCAAAAAACTGAACTTCAGTGTGTTTTTTAATTCATCCCTCCAAAACATTGACCACAAGCGATTTAGGGCGTTTTGAACTTGGTTGTTCTACCATGGAAGTCTCTCTCGGGGAATCTTGAAAACAGCATGGCGACGCCATATTGCTTTCAAAGGCAATGTGATCATTTTACAAGGCTTATCGGACTCGAACTGTTTCAGTCCATTTTTATTTATCTGTCTGTCTGTCTTGTTATCTCTCTTTCTTGCTTTGCCCCCCTGAATCCTCCAACAGGGCTCTGCCCCTGTACCCCGCCGGGACCCTGGACGGACCCTAGACCCCTAACATCCAGGTTCTTTGTTTTCATTTCGGAGAGTTGCTTTCAAAGGCAATGTGATCATTTTACAAGGCTTATCGTACTCAAACTGTCTCAGTCCATCATTTTTATTTATCTGTCTGTCTGTCTTGTTATTTCTCTTTCTTGCTTTGCCCCCCTGAATCCTCCAACAGGGCTCTGCCCCTGTACCCCGCCGGGACCCTGGACGGACCCTAGACCCCTAACTTCCAGGTTCTTTTTTTTCATTTCGGGGAGTTGCACCCATGCAACAACAGTGTTAAACACTTTGGTTTGGTATCTTTGGCATTGATGGGTAAGGGTTAATGGATGTTGAATGTGTGTCTGGTGACTTAGGGGTTAATGAGTGCCTATTGTTTTTATCTTTGGCAACTAAAGTAATTAAGATAGAAACTTTGTGTGTGTTGTATTTAGTGTCTTGCCCTCTTTTCAGATTAATCAATTTATATTACTCAGCATAGTGGATATAATTTTGACCTGTCAGCACCTACTAAAGGGTTCACCAGTATTGACTATCTTTGGCAACAAAGCATTTCGCATTAGTGTCTGGTGCTTGTCTTTAACAACAACAGGGTTAGCGAGTGTCTTCTTGTTTGTCATTGGGGTCCAAAGTGTGAATGAGTGTTCAGTGTTTGTCTTTGGCAACAAATTTATTAAGGCCAAGCAAAAAAATATGGCTGTTTCCGGTAACCTGACCGAGCCTAGTTTTTGCTGCCGACCCTATTATATATTTTGTTTGACAAGTTTCCCCCCAAAAAAAAAAAGCAGACGATGCAAGGGAAACAACCATTGCACTCTCACTCGGCGTAGTCAAGGACCGTTACATGCGCAGACTTTCGTGATCAACATCCGCCAACACAATGGCGGGCGCAAGGCACGCGATTTCCCGCAGTACAATATTACTGCTATGCTTGCTGCAACATGCTTATGCGAAAAACAGTCAAGTGGTAAAGATAATCTGTTGATTGATACTCACATTCACATGTTTCAGCAAATACGGCAAAAATCTTGCACCACGAAGAAAGAAAAAAAAAATTGAAAGCCTACCTACCTATCCTATTTTTTGGGGCCATGTTCCCGGAAACAGACATATTTTTTTGTTTGGCCTAATGCTAAATCGGTAAATGGGTGTGGTCTGTTTGTCTCTGGGAACATAACGTCGCTGTCCGACGCTAACCGTGTATTTACACAATCAGTGATTTTACAGGAGCATAAAAAAACATATTGTCGCCTGCTACAAAGTCAATCCCCATTTGATATACGCTTGACCCTTCTTCTTTACCAATGAGTAAACATGTGACACAATAAAAGTTGCATTAACACCCAAAATTTTCGTGATAATTCAGTTACACGGTTAGTCACAAAGTTAGTGCATTGTTCTCACAATGGGAGATACGACAGCTGCCGGCAGTAACACGATTAGCGTGACCAGTTACACGATTATTGCGTCAAAACCAGCAACAACCCGCCACATACACGATTATTTCTGTGGTATCATGTGACAAATTTGAGCATTTTCATTGGTCGCAGACACAAGATATTTATAGAAGACCTGCGTGAGGTCACTGGAAGGAGTTTCAGTAAAAAATCTATTTTTGTAAAATTTTGTAGATACACGGTTAGCGTCGGACAGCGACGATAAGGGTTAATTGGCTGTCTTTGGCACCGAAAGGGTTCCTGCGTGTTTCCTTGCCTGTCTTTGGGAACAAAAGTGTTCATATAAAGTGTCCAGAGTTTGCCATTGGCACCAAAACTGTTAAGGAGTGTCGGTTCTTTTGTCCTCGGCAACAAAATGTCTCTGAGAACATCAGGGTCAATGTGTGTTGACTTTGGCAATGAAAGGGTTAATGGAGTATCCAGAGCTTGCCGTCGACCGCAAAACCTTACTGCTTGTCTTTGGAAACTAAACTGAATGAGTTTTAATGGCCTTTGGCAACAAGAGGTTTATAATTCATATGCAGCATAGATGACCAGTTAAGCCTTTGGGTACCCTCTCCAAGAATAGTCATCTTAACTATGTTTTATGTCAATTATATGTGCAAAAGGGTTAATGATTACTCACCGTTTCACTTTCAGCCCCCTTCCCCCCTGGCGGACCTCCTCCCACCCAGCCCATCCCTCCACCCGGGGTTCGCCCCCCTGGCCCCGGGGTTAGACCGTTTGTGCCACCAGGTGAGAGATTCCGTAAGTGCAATCTTCATTCCTTTTTACTAGTGACTATGATATATAAGCCGCATTATTTTGCTCTTGCGCACTTAGTGCTGCAACATTATAAGGGACTAGCCAGCCTTTGGGGACTTTCTCCTATAATAGTCCTCTTGGCCCGAGAGAGTGGGGATGTTCCCAGGGCAAGGCTTGTGCTCTTTGTTGTGCATGTGATGAAACATGTACGCTGCATGTCGGAGTCATCGGTAATTTTCTGTTTTTGTGTGTGTGGTCTGAACAGCCCACCTTCTGGTTCATTTTTGCCCAGTTTGTGTACAAATGTGATTTTGTCAAAGACAGTTTTCTGTGTGACCTTTCTATTTTTCTTGCTATTTGATTTGCTTCAAGAGACCTGTTGCAAATTTGTGCCATGTATCCCTTGTGGCGGTGGCAGTATGTTGCTCGAAGAAGTCATTCTGTCTGATGTTTTAACTCTTTTAGGTTCATCGAAAAAGTAATTTTGTGTGATCTTTCTTCTTTCAAATGATTGAATCGTGTAATGAAAGAACCCTTCTGGTTTTGGGGTGTTTTTTTCTGTCCCATCTTCTGGGCCGTACAGTGGCGTTACTCCCATGCCGCTCGTTCCGAGTCCCAACTCGCAGCCTCCGCTTGTTCAGGTTGCAGAATCCGATACCAGCAGTCTAAGGGGAGCGAATCTATGTTAGGCCATCAGAGGCAACCAACCGAGGAGACACTGCACTGCTGCTGAACCCTTCTGTTTGTTGAATTCTGAAAACTTCATCTTTAAACTACTTGAATAGTTTGAAGATTGAAGAGCCCTTTAGATTTGCGGAAGAAGTAATACGTGACATTTCTTGCAGTTATCGAACATGTGTGAAAAGCCTTCGGGTCTGTTATCAGACTTATGCGGTGATGTGTCAGTTTGTTTTAATGTTCCAGGAGGACCTCCCCCAGGGATGCCTCCCGTGTCCACCACTCCGGTCGGGGGGCCCCCGCCCGCCCCCCACGTCAACCCGGCCTTCTTCACCCCTCCCCCGACACACACGCAGGCTCCGCTACCTGTGGTGAGTACCTTTTCATGGGTGAAGCTAGTTTTCTCTCAAGCATGCTCCTGAAATCAGGACTTGATAGAAAGAGTCTTCAGGACTGGCCATCTCATCATCCAGAATCACGGTCCAGGGCTCCTAATCGTCCCGCAAAACAAGGGGTCCCAGGGACTCCTTCACTTACAGTATAGAGGGTCCTAGAGTTGGGATAGAGGGTCCCAGTGGCATTGCGAATGCTAAAAAGAAATTTTCTAGTGCATCCCTGGGACCCCCTGTGCATTCTTTCAGAGGGTCCTTTAGAATTTAAGTACTCCATAGACCCTTATAAAATCAAACATTTCTGCCAGCACTGATGGCAGATTAAAACAAGATGATAGACATGCAATTCTAACACCACATTCATCCATCCTGTATACATAGACGCACACACATTTGAAGAATTTTTTTATTTTTAATGTGGTCACCACTTCGGGATTGGGAAGATTCAGCGAACATTGCAACGTGTCATTTCAGGATTGAGAGAATGTTTTACTTTCAACCATGCCTTTCGTTTGTCTTTGTTTTTAACTTGTGTTGGCAGACAGTTGTACTGGAATTTAAATGTTCCTGCCGTTGCAAAATTGTTTTGTATGTGTGTTTTAGTGCTACAGATCTTTCTCGAAAGATACATCTCCAACAGGGAACTACAGGTTTTTTTTTGTAAAGTGAGCTGGCTGTTTATCAGTGTTTTGAATTTTTAAAAATTACACCAGTGTATGACTTTTGAATAACCTTGTTTTGAAAAGTTTTGAAAAATATCAAAGGGGTGTATTATTCTTTTACTGTAAGCGGTCAGTGTAGGATTTGGTAAGAGAAAAAGACATTGTAGTTTGGTTGTTTGGTAAATTTATTCATTGATGTTTAATGAGTTTGGTGTTTTTTTCCTTCGTTTTAAATAGATTGGACACCCCCCTCCTACTGCAGATCCGTACTCTCGCCCCCCTCCTACTGCTCACCCCTCTCACCCCAGCCACCCTAGCCACCCCAGTCACCCTGGTCACAGTGACCGCGGTGAGCCCTATGGCCGGTCAGCCCCAGAAAGGTGAGGATAGCATCTTCTGACTACTTTTTTATTTATTTATTTTTGTTATCTTTTTTTTATCTTTTTTTTTATTAATCTTTTTTTTTTAAAGCACAGTGGAATTATTACATTTGAGACATTCAATATCAGCACACAGACATACATGTAAAATCACATGCGAAAAGCAATCATGATATATCAAAGATGTATGGGGAACTCGACATGACAAGTATATTATCTTTCAATTAAGTTTGTACTTCTGACTGTACTTGATATCAGTTGATGTCGTTTCTTTAATATTTTGCCTCACATCTGTTGTTCCATGGGGCACTCAGACCTGTTTACCCATAACATTTCACCATATTGTGTACACATATTTTGAGAAAAATATGGTACATGGGACAAAAATATGGTGAAATGGTGAAAAAAATATATCATTTAGAACTGTGTATTGCCTGAATCAGGAAATGGGTGCGCTCTGTGTGGGCGTGTGTGTGTGTGGTGGTTGTTAATTTAAATGGATGATACTTTTGACACAGTATTTCAACATTATTTATTTAAAAAAATTATGCATGTTCACACTCTGATATGGAACCTTTCCTTTTGGAGTACTCCTATCCTCTCTCTCTCTCTCTCTCTCTCTCTCTCTCTCTCTCTCTCTCTCTCTCTCTCTCTCTCTCTCTCTCTCTCTCTCTCTCTTTCTCTCTCTCTTTCTCTCTCCCCTGTCATAGTAAAACTGACAGTGTGTCAAATAGGAGTTATGATGAACGTCAGAGAGGCGCGTATGTGCACGAGAATCAGCGCAGTGTTAGGACCATCCCCTGTTATGGTAAAACTGACAGTGCGTCAAATAGGAATTATGAACGTCAGAGAGGCGCATATGTGCACGAGAATTAACTCACTCGGGACTGGCTGAATTATTTCCCCTTGTTCTGTGGGGACTGGGCGTTTGACTAGGCTCGTAAAACAATCACCAAAACCAAGTTATGAAGAGTTAGGCATCAATATTTTCAGAAAAAATTAGCAACACCATGCACTAAACGATCGTAAAATATTAGATTCCATACCTTCGTCGTTTGTCTCCTATTGACGAAAACCCCCAGCTAACACATAGAAAGAAGGAAAATTTCACATTCCGATCTTTGACCCCCCTCTACAACCAAAGCTAAATGTAAACTATGCAATGATTGGTTGATTTCAAGAGAGGCAAGGTCAAAGCAAACTGAAAGTATGTTATGACGTCGCACTGGAAAGCTGGTTACACGCCAGAAATCCAAACCTCTCGAAAACTCTAATGAGCCGGATCCGGGCCATTCGTCCTAAACGGTTGTATGAGCCGAATCTGGCTCATTCGTCCCGAGTGAGTTAGCGCAGTGTTAGGACCATCCCCAGGTGTTGTGGTAAAACAGTGCATTGGTATCTCCCCGCAGTGCCCCTCCACCGTCCCGGCGCCACGAGCCCCCGCCCCCGGCCATCAGCGAACAGGAGTTTGAGGAGATCTTCCAGCGCAACAAGACCGTGTCCTCCTCCGCCATCAACAGAGCCGTCATGGACGCTAGCTCAGGTACGCAGACAGGGCTCCCAATCGTCCCGCAAAACAAGGGGTCCCAGGGATTCCTTCACTTACAGCATAGAGGGTCCTAGAGGCGGGATAGAGGGTCCCAGTGGCATTGCGAATGCTAAAAAGATGTTTTTCTAGTGCATCCCTGAGACCCCCTGCACTTTCTTTTAGACTAGAGGGTCCTTTAGAATTTTATTACTTCATGGACCCCCAAATGAGGGTCCCTGGGAGCCCTGCCGCAGACCAGTTTACTCTACTCTTTTTGAGTAGTATTCTACTCATTTTGGACCTCCACTACTCTTCAAAACTGAAAATAAAGCTCTTTAATTCTTGATTACTACTCATTTTTAGTGAACATTATTTGATGGTTTAATGAATAAAACTGCACATTTTGCACCAAAGCTACTCATTTCAGCTATCCAGACTACTCAAGACTTGTGTAAACAGGTCTGGGTACGGTCCCCTCTTCATACTGGCATGATATTTTTCAACCTTTAGTCTGATTTCAGGCTTTTTTCAAGGCCCCAGAGGTCATTTTTGAGAGAGAGAGAGAGAGAGAGAGAGAGAGAAAAGAGTGTAGAACTGAGTATAGAAATACTTCCTTAATGTTCTCATTCCTAGCTGATTCATTTGTGCCGTACTGTTCAAGTGCTTCGGCTGTTCGGATGATCCCTGGAGTCTTTTAGCCAGGGTACATTTTTTTATTTGAACCGCCAGGTTTGGTTTGGCCACATACAGCGAAGATGGACCCGGGAAGAAATTGTGATTTAATATTCTTGTGACGTAGTGTCCTTGTGACGTGTTTTCATTTTCTGAGCATCGTTTTATTTCAAAAACAAAATGTAGAAAATTCGCCCTTTCACTGCATTTATGGCGTTTATTCATGTTCATCTAAATACTAAACAACACAAACAAAACAAAGTGTATCTGAAAACGTTTACAACTCTATGTTTGCAGATCTTCACATTGTTTTCAAACTTCAAGGGTCATTATGACCTTGATTACAGAAAATGATGGGTCAATTGGGTAGGCGCTGCACTTGCGGCGATGCGCTCTCCCCGCGCTCTCCGGGGGAGAGCAGCCCGAATTTCACAGACATAAGTCTGACTAGAATATATATATACCAACAAAAACGAAAAACTAAACAAATTCCAAAATAATGGGCCAAATATGTGCCACTGGAGTTAGATTTTATTGCAGATGTCAAGGGTCAGATGACCCCTTGCTGCACAAATTGAGGGGTCAAATCACCATCAAAACTAGGCTGTGTTGCCCCCCTACCAGGTCAATGCCCCGGGCCCGACCTTTAACAGACTTTAGGTAAACTGTGTGCTGTGTTGCCCCCCTGACAATCTGAAGCTCTGTGTTTGTGATCTTTAACAGACTTTAGGTAAACTGTGTGCTGTGTTGCCCCCCTACCAGGTGACTTTACCAGTGCTCTGTGTTTGTGATCTTTAACAGACTTTAGGTAAACTGTGCTGTGTTGCCCCCCTACCAGGTGACTTTGTCAGTGCTCTGTGTTTGTGATCTTTAACAGACTTTAGGTAAACTGTGCTGTGTTGCCCCCCTACCAGGTGACTTTGTCAGTGCTCTGTGTTTGTGACCTTTAACAGACTTTAGGTAAACTGTGTGCTGTGTTGCCCCCCTACCAGGTGACTTTACCAGTGCTCTGTGTTTGTGACCTTTAACAGACTTTAGGTAAACTGTGCTGTGTTGCCCCCCTACCAGGTGACTTTGCCAGTGCTCTGTGTTTGTGACCTTTAACAGACTTTAGGTAAACTGTGCTGTGTTGCCCCCCTACCAGGTGACTTTGCCAGTGCTCTGTGTTTGTGACCTCACCAGGTGACTTTAACTTAACTCACTCGGGACTACTAGCCAAATTATTTCCCCTTGTTCTGTGGGGACTTGGCATTTGACTAGGTTCGTAAAATAATCACCAAAACCAAGTTATGAAGAGTTAGGCATCAATATTTTCAGAAGAGATTAGCAACACTATGCACTAAACGATCGTAAAAGATCAGATTCCTTACCTTCGCCGTTTGTCTCCTATTGACGAAAACAGCTAACACATAGAAAGAAGGAAAATTTCACATTCCGATCTTTGACCCCCCTCTACAACCAAAACTGGATGTAAACTATGCAATGATTGGTTGATTTCAAGAGAGGCAAGGTCAAAGCAAACTGAAAATAGGTTATGACTTTGCACCGGAAAGCTGGTTACACGCCAGAAATCCAAACCTCTTGAAAACTTATGAGCCGGATCCGGGCCATTCGTCCTAAACGGTTGTATGAGCCGGATCCGGCTCATTCGTCCCGAGTGAGCTAACAGACTTAGGTAAACTGTGTGCTGTTTTGCCCCCCCCTACCAGGTGACTTTGCCAGTGCCATAGAGACCCTGGTGACGGCCATCTCGCTGATCAAGCAGTCCAAGATCGCCTCCGACGACCGCTGCAAGATCCTCATCAGCTCCCTGCAGGACACGCTGCACGGCATCGAGGAAAAGTCATACGGGTCCAGGTAAACACACACCCCCACCCCGGTAAAATGGATCCGTTGTGTCATCGTGAAGTACCGTATTTTTCTGACTATAAGGCGATACTTTTTTCCTAGACTGGCAAAGTTAGTTTTACGTCCTCTCTGCAAAGCCATACGGGACATACCCCTGTTGATCGTCCTAGACTGAGATCCCTGCGCCTTATAATATGACTACTGATAAAGTAAGAAAATTTAAGAACAAATACATACCTTAGAAGAGTTAATCAATTTTATGTGTATATTTTCTTCTTCTTCTATGTTCCCAGGCTATATAGCCATAATGGGTAAGGTACGTATGTGTCCGGTTTTCAGTTTTCACTGGTCTCCCTGCTTCATACAGCCGACACATTCCGATTTTGAAGGAACTCAAAAGGAAAATATTATTTGGAAGATTTTTTAGAAAAAAAAGGCAGGAGAATGGGCCAATAAGTCAGAAAGATAGTAGATGATAGAAAGCAAAGGGAAAAGGCAGAGTCAAAGAGTGGCAGATTAGGGGAAGTTACAAGCACAAAACTTCCAGAAGGTGGGGGAACTATTTTTACGAAATATGAGAAGTCCTAAAGTAGTAGAATTTAATAGGACTTTAGAAGGACTTCTAAGATGTCATGATGATAAGTCTCGTACTACCTCAATGTGAACACGGGGCCTGGTGAGCTCTGAAAATGCACATGACGCCATTTGTTCACAGCAGCCGCGGAGGAAGCAGTGGCCGACGTTCCAGGTCCCGCGACCGCGAACGTGAGCGAGACAGGGGAGAGAAGCGTTCACGAAGCCACCGCTCGCGAAGCCGGGACCGTGAGTACCGTGAGCGAAGCCGCGAGCGTGAGCGGCACTACGACGACCGGCATCGGGAGCGCAGCGAACGAGAGCGCAGCGAACGAGAGCGCAGTGAACGCGAGCGCACTGAACGAGAGCGCACTGAACGCGAGCGCACCGAACGTGAGCGGAGCGACAGAGACCGCGAGAGGGAGTACGTCTCTGCCAGCTCTGGTCGCAGCCGGCACTGAGCGCACCCTTCCTTCCTGTGTCGTGTTGTTTTAGGGTGAGTGTTTTTTTTTATCCCCAGGCTTGCAGGTAATTTGGTGTAAAGTCTTTATTATTGTTTTTGTTTTTAGGTATTATTTTATATAGTTGTTGGTTTTTTAAAGCAAACACAAAAATGTAGTCAAGTGCGTTATTGTTATAAATGTTTGTTTCTGGTTGTACATAATTCCAAACTTAGGGTACTGTTTGATAATGACTAAGCGTTGATAAATGAAGTCCATTTCAGTACGAGAATACCTAGAAGTTTTTTTGCATTTTAAAATTTTAGACTATCTCAAAGGCTGTTGAAGGTGTAAAGCGCCCTTAAAAAGTTTTCTCTATTATAATTTAGATTGACTTCTTTTGTTTTATTGTTTGTATCGTCAGTTGTCTAAGACCTGCCTACTTTTGCAATTTCTTTTTTTTTTCTTAACATTTTTACTTCTTTACAGATTTTTTATATGGCTGTGCTGTTGGTGCCGAGCTATAAAATCAATAATTTATGGGAAAAGAAAATGAAATCTGAAGAAAAAAAGAAGTCGGACTCGTGATGATGAGTATGAGTCTATGACTGCTTTTAACAAACATTATTTTATTTAACACATTTTCTTATTCAAAGAAAATTTCTATTTCAGAGAATAAAATTTTTACTAAACTAAAAAAAATTGCTCATGATTATAAGCGATTTGTTTTAATCGCTGCTAATTCATCCTAGCTGAAGCTTCTAATTCAGCTTTATTGTATTCCGCATTCTATGATTCTGTAAATACAATTGTTTTTCAAAAGTGGAATCTTTGAAAATGCGTGCTGAGAAAGATTTTATAGTTATAAGAAATTTGCAAGGGACCTAAAGGAGAGAAAAATAGTAGTTTTGCTTTCGGGATATTTCTTTGGCCTTTCAATTATTTTTTATAAGTAGGCAGGTCTGTAGTGTGTTTGTGTACTGTCTGTTTGTCAGTCGCTTTACGATTTATGTCAAAACGTCCCAGAATACAATGCGTAAGATTAAAGACTGATCCAGTCAGCAGTTTACTTTTGAATTTTTCTCTAATATTTTTTGGAAAAGTATAAATCAACAAACAAACAAAATGGAATCAATGATAGCAACAACAAAGCTAACTTTTTTTTAGGAACAAAAAAGTATTATTCTATTGAAGACTCCATTTTTTAACTGTTGAGTTGGTAGTTTTTCAGAGCTTACGAGGGGAAAGTGGTCCAGTATTCGACTGTGCGGGTGCTTCTCTTAAAGACATTGACACGGATATGGTTAGATTCTGGGGCCTTCGCCTTGTGAAATTCCGTCCTTTGTGAATGCATGTCAGCAAACGCTCTTCATGATCTCAGTATCTTAACTCCCGCCCAACGGCTCCAAGGAAGACTTTTTGTTCAGCAGTTTTTGACCCTAGTGAATATGTGAACTTTTTGTGGTTAAGATGGTACGATGATGATTGCTTGGTTTTGCCCTTTTAACTTTTTGAAGATCACAAAATCAAACATTTGAGGAAGAAACGAAAAGAAAGAGTTACAGTGGTTTGCCAATTTTGTAACGAAACGATGAATAATTAATTTTTTTTAAAGGATAGAAAATAAAGTACAATTGCTGGCCATGATATTAAGATCATTCATGAACTGTTTTGTTCTATATACCTATAAATGTGATTTTATTGTCCATGTTTTAAGATCTCCATATTTTGAGACTTCCTAGGGCTGCAATTTTTATTCAGCATTTTCTGCTTTCATTTGAAAAAAAAAAAAGTAATTTAGCTGCGATGATAATGATGGCGATTATGGAAAACAGTTTTAAGAAATTTTAATGAATGATTGCTTACACTGCAGTGATAAAAAAGTACCTACTCTTAAAAATAATCACTCAACATGATTGTATAAAAATAATCACTCAACATGATTGTCTTCAGTAGTGATAGTCAAGATTACTGTATCAATTTTGAAACAAGCATACTGTATTTTTCTTAAGTTTTTTGAAACTTTCATTTCTGTAAGGTTGTTGCAGAGATTCAACTAGATCGCTTTCATTTTCCAAAACTGAAATTTTGTTTTCCTGTTTTTGTTTCCCCTTTATGCGGATAGCAGCAGTTGCTTTTTTTATTTTTTTATCTCCAGACAGATTTTTTTTCATTCAAGCGTTCAATCACAATATTGTACAAGTAAGCTGGTGCTATAAATGCCTTCTTATTTTTGAACATTATTATAATAAGCTGTCCGAGATTTTTTGGGACATGTTTTTTATCTTA
>CM065701.1:27657765-27700265 GCA_017654935.2 Phymorhynchus buccinoides
CAAACCTGGCTCTTGAAGAAATCAATAGGACAATGTCCTGGCTCTTGCAGAAATCAATAGGACAATGTCCTGGCTCTTGCAGAAATCAATAGGACAATGTCCTGGCTCTTGAAGAAATCAATAGGACAATGTCATGGCTCTTGAAGAAATGGACAATTAAAGTAATCAAGACAAAGTGTGCCAGTGTTATCAGACATTTGTCCTGACAGGGGAGAACACAATAGGACATTTTCAATTTTAATAGGTCAATGTCCTATGACCGGGGCCTCAGGACATCACTGAAGAAATTTGATATTGTAAGATTACAATGGAATGACCACTGTTTTACTGATGCACTGTTTCACACGGAAATGGGCTGGAAACACAAATGGGGTAACCGACGTGTTTTTGTGTTAAAAACGATGCCACAACCTTGTTTTCCTCTTGTTTTTCCAGGGATGTCGCCTTCTGCTCCCGTTCACTGTTTGAAGGTCTGCCAATTGTCAGTTTAACCGTCAGGCGTGTGTTCACTGTAGCCTCGTGCGTTGCCTAGATATCTCTTCCTCATCACCTGACCTCTCGGCCCCACTGTAAGGCGTTAGGCCACGATTCACTTCTGTACATATACATGACCCCCCTCCTTTCTTTTGTCCATGTTAAGTCGTTTTGTTGTAAAGTTTTTAAATGGTGTAATCGACAGTGTAGAAGACAGTATATATCATTAGGACGAGGAAAGGAGAGAAAAAAAGGAGACTTGATATTACATGATAAATGGATTAGGAGTGAAGGAGGGTGGGGAAGGAAAAGGGAGAGTTGGTAAGTGAATTAGGCGTGAAGGAGAAGGAGGAGAATCAGCACGAACGGACAAGTCGAGGAAATGCAGCTTCAAGGGGTGGAGGAGTGACGTCACCAGCGTGTTCAACATTGTCATCTCTGTCGTCATCGTCGTCGCCTCTTCGGACATCATTGCTTCACGTCAGTGTTTCGTAAAGTTGGGACATTCTTCCTGCATCTTTTTTTTTTTTTTTAAATAGTTAAATTCCCCCCGGTAGGTTTTTGTTGTTTGTTGAATAAAGACACAGGCTTTGAACGACTGTGTGGCGTTGTTCAATTGAACGTCTGTCAGATACTGTGCTTATTGAAAGGTGTTTTTTATGTATTTGGTTACTATAGTGTTGTCATGCTCATAGCATAATTGACTCGATATTTTGAGGCTTTGAGAAAATTGAGTACCGTATTTTACGGACTATAAGGCGATAGGATACTTTTTTTCCTAGACTGAGACCCCTGCGCCTTATAATATGACTGATAATATAGTAAGAAACTACAATAACGAAATCTGAATTTTGTGTAAAATTTGGGGGGGTGCGACTTATAATCAGGCACGCCTTGTCCGTAAAATACGGCAAATCTTGCGTGATGAAACGTAACCAAGACTTGAAAACTTTCAAACATGTACCTCACAGACATGCCTACCATCCCTGTACATCCGGGATTTGTCCCGGAAAGTTGATTTTAGAAGCGACTGTCCCGGAAATCCTGGATTTGCAATACGCGTCCCGGAAAAAAAAATCGAAAAGCTGTTCCATCATGCCGTACGATTAGAGAAGAACTGTGCCAATAATCGTTATCGTCTGCTAGACAGAATGCGCATGCGCGAAGAAGATAGTCTCTCTTTCACTTCCAAGTTGAAGGCAACATGGCGTCAAAGAGAGCACATGCCGACACAGAGTCGGATTCTGATTGGGATCACGGATCAGACAAGTGTGAAAAGAAGAAGAAAACGGCTGTGAAGCGCGCGCGTGTTTTCAAGAAAGAGTTCACGGAAAAGTGGCCTTGACTAAAACAGGGTAAAAAAGGAGTTTTGTTTGCATTCTGCCAGACGTGTGTATGCGATTTCTATGTGAAATCTGGCGGGAGAGATGACTAGGCGTCACATTAAGTCGGATAACCTGTCCTGTCCCTGATTTCACGGATTTGTCCCCGATTTCTTTCTTTATTGTCCCTGAAAGCAAATTTTGGGGTAGGCATGTCTGACGTCAGCAAACAGTATTGGATCACAACTTCCATCTAGGCTTTTCAACAACAGGTGAAAACCAATTCTGGGGTTCTGTTGCGAAATTCCACAAGTCTGACTTGAGCAATTATGCTCCTAGCGTGACAATGTGTATGTTTTTGGTTTGTACTTTATTGTGCGTGGCTGTATGAAGCATGCGTTGTAATCGGTGTTTGACTTGCATGTTGGTTTGTATAGTTTGTACATAATTTTCTTCATATACACCCAAGTAGCCTTGGTATGCACCACCATTCCTTATCTCCACTAGGATGAAGCTTAATTTTAACAAAATATTCAGTACGAATGAGCCTGATCGGGCTCGTGACCTGCACAACCGTTTAGGACGAACGAGTCTGATCAGGGCCTTGAGAGTTTTCAAGAGTTTTGATTTCTGGCGTGTAACCATCTTTCCACAATGATCTATTTTTAGTTTGCTCTGACCTTTCCTCTCTTGAAATCAACCAATCATTGCAGACTTTACTTTTGCATTGTTGGTAAAAGGGGTTTGGGGGGGGGGGGGGGGGGCGCTATGGAGAATGTCTTCATTCTATGCGTCAATAAAAGACAAACAATGAAGGTATGGAATCTTACATTTTTTGATCGATTAATGCATGGTGTTGCTAAACTTTTCTGAAAATGTTGGTCCTTATTGTTTATAACTTAATTTTCGCAATTTTTCTTTCAAGTCCGTTCGAATCGCTCGTCCAGAACGCATGTAAGGGGAAGCAGTTCACCAGTGCCGAGTGAGTTAAAGAATATCTGGTTGTTAATCAGTACAGTGGAACCTCCCGTACACGACCTTCAAAAATCATCCTAAATGAGGTCTTATATGGGAGGGGTCTTATGTGGGAGGTAATTTTAATACTTACAAAGAAGGGCAATGTCTCAGAGAAGTAGGTCTTATGTGGGAGGGAGTCTATAATGGGAGGTCTTATAAGGAAGGTTCCACTGTATTCAAAGGTTTTATTGACCATCAGGAATGATGCTGCATATGCAAGGCTTCATTTGTTAGCTTTAGCCGATGCGGTTCGTTAAAAGCACTTTTTGTCTTCCACCTGGCCTAATCGTTTTTTTATTTCAGTGTTTGCTCTTGAATAATGGGGATATGAATGCAATAGCGACATGTATCATACCTGCCAACCCTCCCAATATCCGGGAGCTTCCCAGATTTTGTCACCTCTCCCGGTCTTCCCGGAATTCACGTGAAACTCCCGGATTTCGAAATTTCCAGCTTAGATGACCTCAGAAACAAGTGTTATGAAACCCGAATACCGAAACTGGGTTTCAGGAAGCTTCGTGGAGCAGAGTTCGTACTGCGCATGTCAGAAGAGGGGGCTACGTCCTCCTGCAATCCTTTGTTTGGCGGTCTTTAGGCCGCCATTGAAGTAACCTCGCCACGATGCCGAAGGCAAAGGAGAAGACGAAGAAATGGAAGACCGTCTTTTCAGACGAATACAAAAAATTGATAAGCTGGGCCTGTATTCACGTTGAGATAGCATGAGACTTAGTTAGCATGATGCTAACTTAGAAGCTCTTCCAATGTCCTATAGGATTTAATAGGACTTTTGGAAGAGCTTCTAAGTTAGCATCATGCTAAGTCTCATGCTATCTCAACGTGAATACAGGCCCTCGTAAACTTTAACTTAGAATGACTTCAGTGAGCCTCCTGGGGGCTAGTTTTCACATTTAAAAGAAAAAAGTTTCTCAGCTTCAGGGGGCTGCACCCCTGACCCCGCCCAAACCCACCCCCCTCCAGGATTTTGTTTGGAAAAGTTGGCAGCTATGCATATATGCACAAACATGGCGAAGTCTTGCTTGTGTTTGGGTGTGTAAATTGAGAATGTGTCTCGAGGGGTCCACTTTGCTTTTGTGTTTAGCTATGATTAATAAGATGGATTTACGCATGAAGATTGAATCACTTCTTCCGCATATTCTTTTCATCACATTTAATCATTCCTTAGGCAGACGTTGGCTGCTTTGTTAGCATGAATTTTAATCTTAGAGATCCCCCTGACATAGGCTTATCAAGTTAGCTCATGCTAAGGTCTCATGCTATACTCAACGGTGAATTTACAGGCCCTCGTAAACTTTAACTTAGAATGACTTCAGTGAGCCTCCTGGGGGCTAGTTTTCACATTTAAAAGAAAAAAGTTTCTCAGCTTCAGGGGGCTGTGCCCCCTGACCCCCGGTCTGAAGGGGGATACTCCCCCCTCACAAACCCACCCCCCTCCAGGATTTTGTTTCGGAAAAGTTGGCAGCTATGCATATATGCACAAACATGGCGAAGTCTTGCTTGTGTTTGGGTGTGTAAATTGAGAATGTGTCTCGAGGGGTCCACTTTGCTTTTGTGTTTAGCTATGATTAATAAGATGGATTTACGCATGAAGATTGAATCACTTCTTCCGCATATTCTTTTCATCACATTTAATCATTCCTTAGGCAGACAAGCCAACTGTCATTTTGTGAATTTTAATTAACCCCCCTTTTCTTTTTTTGTCAGCTTTTAAGATAGATTTTCAGTTAGTTTGATGAGGATTTTTTTCATTTCAATTGTCAAAATCAACAAATCTTCTCCCATCAGGACCATTACAGCCTTTTTCTGTCATATGCAGACCTGTTTACCCTCCCGGTTTTGCCGGAATTATCCCGGGAATTTGCAAAAATTCTGGGTAAAATAATAAATTCCGGGTGAACGCTGAAAATCCCGGGATTTCGAAAAAAAAAAAAAAAACTTCTATTATTTGTTTCCGTTTGTATGAAAAGACGCAAGGGTTGACCGAAACCTTGGAGTTCTGAGACGCGATTTTTCATTGGTCCGTGGACCCCCCTCAACCAATAATAGTATTTCTTGTTGGCAGAGATTGTAGTTTTGCGCCAAACATGTCAGGCAAGTCAACCGCAGGCGGCTAGCGCCACAAATCTTCGACAAACGACAGCAGTGATAGGGTTGAAACGGCCAAAAGTGAAGCAGAAGTTTTCTCAAAAGTATTTGAAAGTGCCAGGAATAACAAGTTCGCGTTTTGGAGACGAGCATGCACACTGCAAGTACTGCAACGTGGACTTCAAAATTATCGCGAGTCATGTACCTATGTGAATTCTTGGTGTGTGTTTTTTTCTCAAATTCCGGGGTTTTTTCTGTGGCAAATTCCAGGTTGTTCATTATAAGGGTAAACAGGTCTGCATATGGACTTGGAATGAACTTTGATTTATATTTAGTTTGTGCTGTGTGTGTTCTTTTATTGAAGTTGTTTATCTAGAATGTGTACAGGGTTCTGAATTTTCAGCTAATTTGCTTGAAATTCAGCACACAAAAAATTGAAATGACATGCAACAGAAAATGTTATTTTCAAATACAAAAGGGGCGGAACAAAGATCTAGAACATAAGTCGAGCTATGAGATCTTGGGTAAATAGATCTTATGTTGTTCTAACTTCTAAAATCAACATTACAAAACCATTAAAATGTTAACAAGGAATGTATACATTTAAAGGATTTGGGGTTTTTTGTTGTTGTTTTCCTATAAATTTAAGATATTTTTGCCTTTACTAGTTTTATTTCTTGCAGGCATGGTAGACCTCCGCGAATCGCGGAAAATCCGTGAAAGTTTGAAACAAAATTATTTAAAAAATGCATTGAAATGGCATGAAAAAGTGAAAATTTCACTCTCATTTATTGAATTTTATTGAATTTTCTTTGCCCCCCTGGACCCCCAGCCATTTTTCTTGAAAACCACTTTGCCCTCACTACCATGCCTGTTCTTGGCAACCCTGGTACAGCACTGGTGAAATTCTGTTTAACGTCTTTCGGTCTGGAACAGACATATACAGATATACATATAGATATAAAGATGGTGAGAACGATCCTGGAGGCAGTGCAACACCAGGAAAGTCCCGAATTTTTAACAATACAGATGTGTATATAGATACAGTATAGCACTGGAAGAAGAAAAATCTGTGTAACATCCTCCGGCCTGAAACAAATATATAATTTAAAAAAACGACGTCCATGCTGTTGTTTTTTATGTAGCATTATTAAAATAAGACTGTTCAGACTTGGGCAAGAATCTCGTTTTTGGGTGTGTTTTTTTACAGTTGGTGGTGGTGTTTTTTCTTTAAATTTTTTTAATCATAGTTTTCAATTTACAGTTTCGAAAAATAAAAAAATTATTTTACATGCATAGCTTATAAAGGGTAGTGGGGGCATGTACATATGTGCCTCTTGGCAAATAAGGGGGGGTGGGTGGTGGTAACAATAATGTCCCAAGGTCCCATGAGTTCTTTGTTATATAACAAAAATGTACAAAGTATGAACATTTTTATTAACAGACAAACCCCTGGTTTTACGACCCTCTGTTAAGCGACCACCTCTCATTTGAGACCGGATTTGTTTGCACGGATGCATTTTACTATGTATTAAACGACTTCCTCTAAAACGCGACTTACGATGGCCATTTTGTTGGTTTTTACGACCGTTGTTGTCGTCTGCATAGACTTCGAGCAAGGGAAACAACCACGGTCAAGGGCCTGAAAGCGGAGTCGCTTCCTTGTTGTAGAAAAGATGGCGGAGAGCGTAGGAAAAGCACGAAAACCACTGACTTTGAAAAAGAAAACCACTGACTTTGGACGAGAGTGGAGGTGATTAACAGAAGTCGGCGAAGTGAAACTGTAATACATGGATTGCACAATCCTATGGAGTTGGAAAGACCCAAATCCAGTTTTAATAATATGTCATTGTATGTGTGCTTGAAGAAGAGAGTATGAACTGGTGCTGAACTTTTTCTTTCTACGGCTGCCAGTGAAAACCTCCGTCATACGACCCCTCCAATTTACGACCGATTTTTCCGGACATTTTGGAAGTCTTAAAATAGAGGTTTGTCTGTACATCAATATTTGGTTTTGCATTCCAATTTTTAAATGAATGATGTACGTTTGTTTTCTGTACATCAACATGCAGAGTTAGATTTAACTGAATGGATATTGAAATGGCTGTTATACTTTTAAAAGTCGACATTCAGGACAAAAAGGAAGACAAAAATGCACACCTAGAGGAAAACTGAAATGGCTCCTCGACCTATCAATTTTGTTTACTTTTATTTTTGACTTCATGTAGATTTTTCTAAATTAGTTGGCTTGTCTGCTTCTAGTTCTTTGTCAAAATGGAGTTTCAATTATTGATAAGTTTGTCTTAAAAATAAAATGATGGTTGGTTGATAAGTGGTGAACTATAGAACTTCCACTAGAACTTGGTCTTTTTTTTGCTGTCCCATCTTCTGGGCTGTACAGTGGCATTGCTCCCACTCTGTTCATTCTGAGTCGCAACTCGCAGCCACACCCCAGCTTGTTCAGGTCGCAGAATCCGAGACCAGCTGTCCAAGGGGAGCGAATCTATGTTACGCCATCAGGAGGCAACCAACCGAGGAGACACTGCACTGCTGCTGAGTCACTTCGGTGGAGTTCAGTGGAGCCTGTACTCAGGACACCACCTACTAAGCCCCCTACTGACGACAATAATATGTTAGTCGCGTTAATCAGGCCCGAGAACTACAGACACCTGCAGTGTTGGTCATGAAATTAGAGCAACACTCTCAGAATCGCATCCGTTAAGCGGATGAAGCTCGACTGTGTGGTTTCAATCTTCCCATTGAGCCCATAGCCACTCACTCTTGGTAGGAGTCGGCCCAGGACCGAAAAAAAACCTCGCCTCTAATGGGATTCGGACCCGTGACCTTCCAACCAGTAGTCCGTGACTTTACCACTACGCCACGGTGGCTGGTCTAGAACTCAGGCTTATGTACTTGCTCAAATGCATGGGTGTATGTGTTCACACACACACATCATTTACACACATACGTGCATGTACACTCTTGCATACAAACTACACATATGTTTGTCCATTCCCAATCTTTTGTTTGTTGTTGTTTTAGAGATTAAGCACTAGTGAAACAACTTGATAATTTTTGTTATTCATTGATGCAACTCTTAAGTTATTGTTGTCGTTATGATAGGTCATATATTACTATTTCTTTCTTGTTTATCTGTCTGCTTGTCTCTCGTTCTCCCCTTTTCCAGTCTCTTGTACTGAGAATGTTCTAGAGAGTTTTGTTCATTATTTGAGAGTTGTTTTTTGTTGCTTACGATACTTTTCACATTTTTTAAATTTTGTCTGCCTATCGTCTGGCTTTATCTCTGTCTTTATTTGATAAGATTTCTTTCTAAGTATTTATCTCTCTGTCTCTCCCTTCTCTCTCTCTCTCTCTCTCTCCTCTCTCTCTCTCTCCGTCTCCTCTCTCTCTCTCTCTCTCTCTCTCTCTCTCTCTCTCTCTTTCATAATAATTTGTACTTTTTTAAAATTTATTTATTCATTATGATTTTTGTTTTAAAACAACAATTATGCGTGTGAACGAGCGTGCATACATATGTATATGTATGAGCGAGTATGTATGTGTGCGTGCATGCGCGCGCGTGTGTGTGTGTGAATTACATGTGTTTGAATTTATTCATGCATTGCAATGCCCTTGGGGGGAAAAAATGGTCTGTTTTTGTAACCGCCCACCATGACATGGGCCTAAGGCCTATTCATTAAACCATTCAGTGTTCAGTGTTTTCTCTCTCTCTCTCTCTCTGTCTGTCTGTCTCTGGCTTGTGCCTTTTTTCCTCTTTTTTTGTTTTTTTGTTTATTTGATCGCCGTTATCTGTTGTTCTTGAACAAACAATTTGTGGTGTCCTACAATTACGAAGCAGTGTTGTGAAATATGTCTGCCTGCTGGGGCTAACTCTCACTTGTTATTAGTATTTCTCAAAACAATGAAACAGACTGCAACGTCACTGGAACATACAACAAACAAACAACTACACGACAAGTGTAAACTGAAGTTATTTTATTCACAAGAGAAACAAAACTACTGGATATTTCGGCGAATGCGCCTTTATCAACATAGACAAACAAAAAAACAGCAAAAGGAGCAAAAGGAGCAAGCAACAAAAGGAGCGAAAAATCAACAAGATTAAAAAACAATACTTCTTGATTTTTTGCTCCTTTTGTTGCCTGCTTTTTGCTGTTTACTTGTTTGTCTATGTTGATAAAGGCGCATTTTGCCGAAATATCCAGTAGTTTTGTTTTGTCTCGTGAATAAAATAACGTCACTTTACACTTGTCGTGTTGCTGTATGTAGGATCTGTAGTTTAAGGTTAACATTTGTACCCTGACTGCTTTTATTGGGAACCCCCACCCCCACCCCAACCAAGTACTGTAATCTTGAGTGCGTCTAACAGTTAACACGGCCAGTAATATGCAAATTAGAAGAAACGATTGGCTGTTTATGCTAATTTACATGTTACTACCCATGTCAACTGTTTAAAACGCTCATGAATACCGTACCTGGTGACGCTGTGGGAGATAACTCTCCTGGCTTAGTTTATTTCCCTTGATCAAATAGAAGGCATGCGTCACTGACCAAAAGCCTTCTATTGCGCCACCTATACGAAAGGGGGATAAATCCACCATGAGCACTCATTACTTATATACCAAGCCAAAAAAACAATTTTTTTTTATTTTTAAGATGAAAGGGTTGAGACAAGAGATTTAAAAAGTATGTATACTTCCTTTCAATCACTCAGACATCCTGTTATATGCGTCATGCTGCCATTCTGCGCCTTACAAAGACATTACAGCTAGGCCCAGCATGTCCGATTTTGGCTGGAGAAAATCTTTGTAAGAATTTCTTGAACAAAAGCAGGAGAATGGAAATGGAAAGGCAGTAAGGAAAGGGAAAGACAGAGTCAAAGAAAATGATAGAGGAAGTTACAAAGCACAGAACTTACAGAAGGTGGGGGAACTATTGTACGAAAGACCCACCCGGTATTTCTACGAGGAGTACCGGTATGTATATATCAATGATGAGTACTGGTATTGAATGTATAAAGGTCAGCTGTAAACCAAATGCCTTAACATCAGTTTTCTCTTTAATTCATGCAACCATGGTTACTGTTTGTATTGCATATTTTTCTAACTATAAGTATAAGGCGCACCCCCAAATCTTAACCAAAATACAGTTTTTATTGTTATTAGTACATAGTCATATTATAAGGCGCAGGAATCAAGGGCACGTACACAGTACATCCGGATTTTTAGCGCAGAAATAATCAGTAAAACAAAGAAGGAAAAAATATACGGATGTATCGATATTTCCCCTAATCTGTATATTTTGTTCCTTTGTTTTACTTGCTGATTATTTCTGCGCTGAAAATCCGGATGTACTGTGTACATGCCCTTAGATCCCTCTGTGCCTTATACTATGACTACTGATATAGCAATACAGTAACAACAAAACCTGTATTTTGTTTAAGATTTGGGGGTGCGCCTTATAGTTGGAATTATTTCTGAGCTGAAAATCCGGATGTACTGTGTACATACCCTTAGATCCCTCTGTGCCTTATACTATGACTACTGATATAGCAATACAGTAACAACAAAACCTGTATTTTGTTTAAGATTTGGAGGTGCGCCTTATAGTTATAATTATTTCTGAGCTGAAAATCCGGGATGTGCTGTGTATGTGCGCTCACTCTGGGTAAAAGTATCACCTTATAGTCCGAAAAATACAGAATTTGTGAATGTATAATACATTGTTTATCAGACAGGTGGTCCTTGAGAGTTTGATTCTACCAGTCCCGACATTCTGGTTTAATTGAAATAGCCTTGAAAATGTTTTGATCCAGAGATAATAGAATTTAGAGAGCTGAGAAGGTAAGTTGATTGAATGCGGTTTGTTTGTTTTTCGTGCGTGTTTTTTAATCGCATAATCTATTCTTCTACCATGCCAAACTCTTTGCAAACTGAGCTTTTATATGATCATGTGTAATGATTTGTAGAGGTGGGCAAATATTTCAACAAGATTTACGACAAATGGATGAATGTGGGTTGTAGCTTTTTTCTTAATACAGAGAAAATCGCTGAAGTCAATATTGAAGGGACTGAAACTTTATTTTGAGATAGCCAATGTTTTGAGTTAAAAAGACCTTTCAGTGCCACCAACGTATATCTACGTCCTCAATAGCGCTTCAGTACTTTGCCACCGACGAAAAATGTACGTCCTGCATAGCGCTTCAGTACTTGCCACCGATGTATATATACGTCCTCTATAGCGCTTCAGTACTTGCCACCGACGTATATATACGTCCTCAATAGCGCTTCAGTACTTGCCACCAACGTATATGTACGTCCTCAATAGCGCTTCAGTACTTGCCATCGATGTATATGTATGTCCTCTATAGCGCTTCAGTACTTGCCACCGACATATATGTACGTCCTCTATAGCGCTTCAGTACTTGCCACAGACGTATATATACGTCCTCTATAGCGCTTCAGTACTTGCCACCGACGTATATATATGTCCTCTATAGCGCTTCAGTACTTGCCACCGACGTATATATACGTCCTCTATAGCGCTTCAGTACTTGCCACTGACGTATATATACGTCCTCGATAGCGCTTCAGTACTTGCCACCAACGTATATATACGTCGCCGCTAAGTAGCGATTTTGCCACATTCAAAAATCGCGCGGCAAACCAGCGGCGCATGCGCAACTAATAGGCGGCACTGAAGGGGTTAATCTCTCAAAGAACAATGACTTTTTTTTTTTAATAAAAAGATATCTTTAAACTTTACTAATAAACAGATAAAAATGAATCAGAATGGATTGATTCTCATTCTGGCAAGTCTAGAAATCACTGATTTTTAAAAAAAAAAGTGTTTTTTTGTGGTTATTTGTTATGTTTAAAAGAAGGGTATTTCAGAACACTGTTCTGTGTTGTATGAAGTCCTATGCATTCTGCACTCATGTCCATGTCCTTTTTATGTTTACTTTGGCTTCAAATGTTCGTTCCCAATACTTTATTCATAAATTATGATTTATTCAAAATTTGTAATTATGCTTCTGGAATAGGACATTTGCCACGGGCAGTCGTACTGTAGATTCATTTTGTACATGCATACAGTTAATAGACAAAATCTCTTAAAATATTAATTTTACACTTTTTTTGTGTGTGTGTTCATGCACTTTAAGTTGTGTTGCTCCCGCCTTTGAACATTCGTTTAAATGACAACATTACACTCCTTTCTCAGAATTCAGATTAACTCTTCTAGCACCATGGGCGAAAACATTCGCCCAGCACATCACTCTACACTCCCACCAAATGCAAAGACATTCACTGACAAGCACCCTGCCATGTGTTTGTCTATTTTTAGAGCTTATGTTGGTGATTATTCCGTTAAAGCAACGCAAACCCATGCGCACTCGGAAAAAAATAGTTCCCCCCCCCCCCCTCTTGTCTGTTGAGATGCAACGGACAACCAAGAACGTCATAAAAAAATACATGGTGCTAGAAGAGTTAAAGTTTATACATATTCTTTCTTGAATAATATCAACAAGAAGAAAAATTCTGCTTAACATCCTCCGGTCTGGAACAGACACATATGGGACATCAGTAGATATAAAGATGGTGGGAACGATCCTGGAGGCAATGCCCGGAGGCATTGCAACACCAGTAAAGTCCCGAATTTTCAACAATACAGGTATAATAAGTATATTAACATATATGAATAATGTCAAAATTTCCTCTTTTTTATGTAGGGGTGGGTGCATGCAATTCTATCTTATCTGATTTCTACACTCCTGCCAAATTCAAAGACATTCACTGCCAATTTTTTAATTGATTTTTGTGTCGCAATACGGCCTGAAGAAAAGTGTAAGGCACTTGAAAATTCGCTGCAAACTAGAATATGGGCGTTTGTGTTCTTTATTTACTTGTATACTTATCTGATTTCTATCGCATTTTATCTATGAAATCCATCCTAGAACCAAATCTGAATGTTTACTCCACACCACCATGTCAAATTTTGTGTGAAAATTATGTTCAGTGGTACAGTGGAACCTTCCTTATTTATAAGACTCCCTCCCACATAAGACGTACTTCTCTGAAGCATTGCCCTTTGTAAGTATTAAAATTACCTCTCCTATAAGACCCCTCCCTTATAAGACCTCATTTTGGATGATTTTTGAAGGTCTTATAAAGGAGGTTCCACTGTATTTGCTTTGTCTGTGTGCCTTTGTTTACTATTCTGTTGTGGTCAAAAGAATCTTACACATTTAAAAATCCATCGGTACAGTGGAACCTCCCTTACAAGACCTCCCATTATAAGACTCCCTCCCATATAAGACCTACTTCTCTGAGACATTGCCCTTCTTTGTAAGTATTAAAATTACCTCCTTTATAAGACCCCTCCATTATAAGACCTGATTTTTGAAGGTCTTATAAAGGAGGCTCCACTGTATCATAAAGCTGACATTCTTTGGACTCTAGGTTAAATTAATATCGGTAGAAGGCTGTGAGTTCAATCACATTTGTGCATTGTTGTACAGTGGAACCTCCCGTATAAGACCTTGAGAAATCATCCAAAATGAGGTCTTATAAGGGAGGTGTGTTATAAGCAGGCATGGGAATTGTTTGCGGATTTCCGCCCAAAAAAATTTGAAATTGTTACTAAATACTTCAATTGGGGGGCTTTTCAGTTTTGTGTCTCTGACAATTCCCATGCCTGTATAAGGGAGGTAATTTTAATACTTACAAAGAAGGGCAATGTCTCGGAGAAGTAGGTCTTATAAGGGAGGTTCCACTGTATTGGTACTGTTTGGGTGTTAATTAATAGTTTATAATCCGATGAATTACATTCCCCTGCAATTCATTTTTAGCGCACTGCACAAACAGATGACAACATGCCATGGAAAGTGCTTGAAATCGCCGGCAAATGTTAAGATCAGCTCCCTCCAGCTGTTCCCCCGTGTCTCAGCTTAACGAAAAAGGTCATGAATGGTGGCCCAACTTCACCCTGGAACAGCGGAGGGAGCTGATCTTAACATTAGCCAAATTGCCTCGCTAAAGGTCGAAATACGCATTGTTTTTTCACTCGTTCCCCATGGCAACAACACAGTGATACTCTTAGTAATGATATCACTTGCCTGTCACTGTGTTGCCATGGGGAAATAGTAAAAACTAACAACGTGCATTTCGGCCTTAAGCTTAAAGGCAGCTGTTTTGGCATCCTCATCCTTGTAATGTACTGCAAACTGTCAGAATTGTCTTATTCTTCTGCGTTCCCAGGCCATATGGCCATAATGGGTAAGGTACGTATGTGTCCGGTTTTCAGTTTTCACTGGTCTCCCCGCTGCGTACAGCCGACACATTCCGATTTCGGAGGAGCTCAAAGGAGAAAAATTATTTGGAAGATTTTGTTTTGAAAGAAGGCAGGAGAATGGGCCAATAAGTCAGAAAGATGGTAGATGATAGAAGGGAAAAGGCAGAGTCATAGAGAGTGGCAGATCAGAGGAAGCTACAAGCACAGAACTTAAGGAAGGTGGGAGAACTATTTTTACACAAGACCTTTCCCCCCCCCCCCCCCCCCCCCCCCCCCGTGTGAGCACATGTGTGTGTTAATGTGTATAAAAAAATCTAGGTGTGAAATTTCTCTCTCTCTCTCTCTTCTGTCAGTATATGGGTGTTCCTGTGTCAAAATGTGTTGCTAATTTGTCATGAAATATTTGATATGCTTGTTAGAATGCTACATTACGTATCGCCATGCAAGCCTAAATGTGTCGCCAACACATTTGTGTGTTTGAAAATATTTTTGTTTCATCTAATTTTTGCTTCATAAGCATAACCCTTTCCCCCTCCTTCCATTCTGTTTCGTCTTATTATTATTTAAATATTGCTCAAACGATTTCCTTAATGCTAAAATTAAGACAACGTTCTGGTATTGCATACTCAAGTTTGCATCATTTGGCCAAATTCCTTCTCAAATTATAGTTTGGGGTTGTTTTTTAAAGATATTGTCCAATAGTCTTTTTGTTTTACACACCCCTTGCCCAAAGATAGTGATTTATTTACTATTTGACATGTCTTTGGTTATTATAACATAAAGTAATGGCCTGTTATGTCATGTTTCAATTCCAATGACAAATTTTAAAACTTGTACAAGACCATTCACTGGATCATATTACCACCACCCTTTTCTTAACCCTTCCATATTTATATATATATAGCTTCGCTTCGCTTATTTTATTTTATTTTATTTTATACATGTGTGAAACACGGTTGCTTCATAACTTAAGTGAAAGAAAACATTCTATAAGTGTGTCATTAACTTGATTATCCATTATGCAAGGTGTATGTCTATTTTTATTTTCTTTGAAGTCGTTAATCTAAATCCACATGCAGTGAACTGAAAGCTGAAAAGCAGCCTGGTATTGTCAAGGAAATTTGTCAGATTTAATGGAACAGTTTATATATGTTTCTTTCTTAAAGGCCCACCAGGTCACGTGTCAAAATCACGGATTTTCCCTCTTATAGCTGGTAAGAAACTTTTGACCAGGTTTGACTCCCATACAAATGTCCCCAAATTGAAAATGAAACATTTTAAAGAGCAGCCTCAATTTGAAGTTGGGGAAATTTGTATGTGGGTCACACTACCCAGAAAAAAGCAAGGGACTTAATCGTAGTGTGTCTTTCAGTTTCTGGCCTTTTGTTCGTAAAACAATTAGGGGGTTGTTTTCTTCTTTTGTTCATATTAATGATAATGAGTGAGTGAGTGTACTCATTGAAATGCTGTAGACCGATGGTCATTCAGACTTGGCTTCTCTCATTCTGTATGTCTTTTGTGTTTGTTAATCAGGGGTGCATGTGGGTCTGCCTGAAGCCTGAATTCAGACAATTTGATGCAGGTTCAGGCAGTGGTTTGCCTGAAGAAAAGGCTCATCTGTATGGACTAGCTGTATCAAGGGTTATGATGAAAAGCTTGGGTTATCAAAGCACCCATGGTTAATCTCTCTCTCTCTCTCTCTCTCTCTCTCTCTCTCTCTCTCTCTCTCTAGTGAGAGAGAGAGACATTTTTGTATTCAAATGCGTTTCTTGGAGTGATTTTGTTTCTTTTCATTTTTTTCCCTCACGTTTCTAGCAATTTAATTGTTTTTCTTTTATCCAAGGACAGATTGTTTATGTGTAAGAATAGGCATCGCCTAAAATCTTTATCCTCCTTAAATAAAGTTTTTCAGTGCTCTCTCTCTCTCTCTCTCTCTCTCTCTCTCTCTCTCTCTCTCTCTCTCTCTCTCTCTCTCTCTCAACACCTCATACTTGTTTACAGGCATGCTTTAATTATTGTGTTCAAACCCTGTTTTGTTAAAATATGTTGTCAGTTACATTTGTACTTTTTTTCAGCACATCCGTTCCTCTCTCTCTTGTCTGTTTTTTAAAAATAATAATTTAGTGAAGAAATGCAGACTGTCAATGTTTTGGGGTTTGTTTTTTTGTTGTGGAGGGGTGTGTGTGTGCAGAGTGTGGGATTTGACCGAGTAATGGAGGTAAACAACTCAAATTTTCACGAAGTGCTCTCCCCTAGTTTTTCTCTCTCCGAAAATCGTCTATTGATGTGTCAATGGTGTGTGATCCGACACGAAGTGTAAAGTTTTAACTTCAAGGTGTTTTGATAGTGGTGTTTTTTGTTTGTTTGTTTGTTTGCTTCTCTTTTTCTCGTGTTGTTTTTATCATACAGCCAGGAGCAAGAACAAAATGTGGATAATAAGGTAAGTTGACATGTCAGTAAAACGGACAACCAACTGCCAAGCTGACCAGGTGAATGTTTGTACAGAAACAAGACCTTCAGTTTTTCCTCTCATCACTTACACAGGTTTGTATTGACAAGCATGAATGGGCCGGGGTGGGGGGTGGGAACGGGGATGGGGGAGATTAAAAGATTTGGAAGGAGTATTGTGTACAATGTTGAAAATAACGATAACATATTGAATAACACATGGGTGCTACTCTTTAATTTTTTACACTGATTTCAATATTTTTTCATTTTACCAGAAACTGAACTTCATGTGTGGTTTTTAATTCATTCCCACCAAAACAAATTGACCACAAGCGATTTGGGGCGTTTTGAACTTAGTTGTTGTATCTTGGAAGTTTACAAAGGCAATGTAATAATTTTACAAGGCTTATCAGACTCAAACTGTCCTTGTCTATCATTTTGTCTCGTTATCTCTCTCTTAAGTTGCCCCACTGAATCGTCTGATGGGGCTCTGCCCCTGTACCCTGCCGGGGCCATGGGTCCCTGGACCCCTGCCTTTCAGGGTTTTTTTCATTTTGGGGAGTTGCACCCATGCAATAAAAAAAAAAAGTCTGATTTCATATTAATAAAGCATGATCCTAGCTGGTCACTTTGATGGGTTTGCTCCATATGGCCGCTGGTGATGAGGCTAATTCAACAATCTGAAAAGGGGTTGTAAGAAATGGATAAAGTTTATTATAATTTTTAAAAAGTGGAAAGGTTTTGAAGCGAATGGTGAGGGGGTACCGAAAATGGGTTGCCCATGAAAGGGGGGGGGGGGGGGGGGAGATAAGCAAACTATGAAACAGGATAAGTTAAATCATAACTGAATTTAAAGTATTGTGAATCTTGTATTTCATGAAAAGTACATTTTGTTCCTCATGACAATAAAAACTCATTTGTAAAGAAAGATCCTGTGATGTGTTTTGAATCTCTCTCTCTCTCTCTCTCTCTCTCTCTCTGAGCTCGAGCTCTCTCTTTTATGTTTTGTTGTATTTTAGCTTCTGTCTTTCTCTGAAAGAGATCAAGTCAAACATATTTTCTTATTCTTCGATCGCTCAAGACAGTTCCCTGTCGATTATGAGCACAGATGAGTCATGCTGCTGTTATGCGCCTAAGTAAGAAATAATTAGGCCCAGTTAGCATGTCCGACCTCGGCTGGAGGAAATCTTTTTGAAAGTGTTTCTTGAAAAAAAGCAGGAGAATGGGCTGGAAAGGCAGAAAGATAGCTGACGACTGCAGCGGCCAAACGTGCCATGGGATACTACGAACACTTCTGTTTGGATATAATAGGGCCCAATATTTTGGGGTGTCTTGAATTAGAATGATTCGCTGGTGCTTCAAACAAGTTGTGAACTAAGTCCCTCTGTCAACTTCTTCCTCTGCGTTCCCGGGCCATATGACCATAATGGGTAAGGTACGTATATGTCCGTTTTTCAGTTTTTACCCGTCTCCTCGCTGAGTACAGCTGACTCATTCCGATTTCGGAGGAGCTCAAAAGAAAAACATTATTTGGACAATTTATTTTTTTTAAAGGCAGGAGAATGGGCCAATAAGTCAGGAAGATAGTAGATGATGAAAAGCAAAGGGAAAAGGCAGATTCAAAGAGAGTGGCAGATTAAAGGAAGTTACAAGCACAGAAGGTGGGGGAACTACTTTTATGAAAGACCGCCCCTGTATCCCCACAGGGAGCTTATCAACAAGAATATGCGGCGCCATGTTGAATTCTAGTAAATCTAACATTAGCTACAACTGTGTGTGGGGGAGAGCGGGGCAGGTCCGACATTTCGTTTTTATTGCTAAGTGCTTTGCTCTAAAAGGAGTATGTCATAGCCACGCCCTATCCTCCCGACCTTTTCTTGTATGTTTGGAGGGTGTGTATCAATTTCAGAAAAGTTGAGAGCAAAAAACGTGAAATTTGGTTTTTGGGGTAACAAATCAATCCATGACTTATTTTCGGTTTTCATGTTTTTTTATATGAAGATAAGGGGGGAGGGCTTTTCCCAGCCTGTAGGCGGACTTGCCCCGCCTTGGGGCAAGTATGCCTACGTAAGGGTGGGTGTACTTCGAACTGCATGCAGAAAACCCCTTTTGTGCTTTAACTGAATTTTCTATATTATACGTATGCTTACCTAACTAGTGGTCTAAAACTGTAGCTTCTATTTCAGTTAGTTTGCCAGTTACTGTATAACGAGAGAAGCTGAAAAGTAGGCGGACTAGCCCCGTTCTCCCCTAATAACCAGCTTCGCACTTTAGATCAAAACAGGATGCACTAAACTCCACTTTTGCGCCTCATACTGTGTCTCCTCTGTTGGTGGCCTCTTGGCAGCACAGCAGAGATTGCTATACACACAGATACACAATCGCACACACAAGCCCATCCAGTATATTATCAATAATTACATGCGCTTTGTACGCATGCAGAACAACGGTAGTGTGAGACTAGCAATATAAATGGGAACAATGGTATGTCGCCAATAAGATAAAATGCTTCAAAACTTTCCCGTAAGAGTGGGTTTGTGTGCTCGTGCGTGTGTATGTATCATGTTTTGCATATGCATTTGTGTGAGTGCATGTGTGTGTTTCTGAGATACGGAGACGCACAGGTTGAATGACGGAGATACAGAGAGATATTGACAAACAATAAGAGAGATACAGCACCAGAGAGAGAGAGACGGACAGACAGAGAAACACATACATGTACACAGGTTGAATGACAGACTGTCCAAGATACAGAGAGAGAAACAATGATAGGTAAGCTTACAGACACAGAGAGAATAACATGCATAAAAAAGGACAACCATTCACACAGATTCGCCCCACACAGGGAAAAACAATCCGAATCATACTTTTTTTTTGGCTTTGCTTTTCAATACTCATGATCAGGCAGTTAGGTAGGGGAGAGCGGGGCTGGAACTAAGAGAGGCTGGAAGTTGGGTTGGTTGGTTGGCTTACCCTCGCTAAAAGACTCCAGGGATCATCCCAACAGCAAGAAGCACTTGAACACTAAGGTACAAATCCATCAGCTAGGGATGAGAACATTACGTGTGTGACCGTTTTTGATTACCTCGCCACGTGAGCAGCCACACTCCGTCTTCGGGGGAGGGGCTGGAAGTAACAAGCGAAATAACTGCTCACCATTTAGGGGCTGACTGCCCAGATTAGGTCCCTCCGTCTATCATTCACCCACAACACCAGAAAACATTGTGGTTTGAAATCAATGTGTTCGAACCAAAATGTTATTAAAAAAATGCCAAAATTAGGTACTTGAGTAATTTTTCCGCATTTGTGATAAAAAATTATTATTCCACTATACTAACTTGAATTATTTCATATGCTTGAAAGAAATGCTTGGTCCTTTGATCACTTTGTCATACATTGACATTTTCGTAATGTTCTCGTGATAGTCAACAACGAAGGCGGACATGACCTACTGTTGTTTGGGGCTGGTTGTAACATGCAAGTTATCAACTTGTGGCGGTGCCATAGCCGATGAGGTTTAACCGAGGCGTGGTTACCGCTACACCTATCTGTATTAATACAAAAAATCGGGACTTTACTGGTTTCGTACTGCCTCCGGGCATTGCCTCCAGTATTGTTCCCATCATATTTGTATTTACAAATGTTCCATATGTGTCTGATTCAGACCAGGAGGACGTAAAACACCATTTTCGTCTGGTTGTAACATGCTAGTACATAGTAGTAAAATAGTAGCAGCAGCAGTAACAGTAGGCCTACAGAGGCCGTATTTTGTTATTGTGTTGGAGATGGATTCTTACCTACTAATATTAACCACTGCTGCTGCTACAATTACTACTGCTACTAAGCTTACTATTGCTGCTGTTGTTGTTATTACCACTGCATCAGTATTAATTGTAGGGATAATGGATGGTGTGTGCGAGCGTTCACAGCAGTGCACTATGTGTGTGTGCATGTTTATGTGTGGGTGTGCACGCACATAAGTGCACGTTTGTGTGTGTGCGCGCGCATTTGATTTGAATGCCTCTCTTACTGCTATTTTGCTGGTCACGGTCATAAGGGTTTTTTTGCTATGAATTTTGAACTGCTTAGTGATGCTATTCGTGTAATATGTAATGTCATCATAATCATAGCTGCATGATAGAAGTAGACCTATAGAAGTGTATTACAACCACTAGCCCCACACTTTGTCACAACTTACCGCACATGTGGGGCAAGTTGTGACAAGTAGGGTGACCTTGGTTTTGATCACCCGTGACGTAAACTGTTCGGGTTTGAGTTCAAATGTTTGTTACAACATTGAGGGGAATACAGTGATATAAGACCTCCCTTAAATAAGACCTCCCATTATAAGACTCCCTCCCAAATAAGACCTACTTCTCTGAGACATTGCCCTTCTTTGTGAGTTTTGAAATTAGCTCCCTTATAAGACCCCTCCACTGTAGTTTGTTTTATTGAGCCATTAAAATTGTAGAAAAAAACAACGTGCGGCGTGCATGGATTTTGCTTAAAAAATGCTACAACCAGCCCCGCTCTCCCCTACTCATTTTTGCTAATCATCATCATTACGTCATGCACACACACTCACACTCATAAGTGTGTGCACGAACTCACATACACATACACGCGCGCGCATGCATGCACACAAGCGTGTGCACGAACTAAAAGAAAGAAGGGAACAAATATAATACGGATTAAGGGAATACGGACACGTCCGCTTATTTTTTGTTTCTTTATTTTCCTTATTTACGGACTGCGCATGAGTTTCCGCACGGAACATCCGCGCGTGTGTGTGTACACGGCCTAACCCTGAGGTCTGCAGCACCAATAGGCCTATGTATATGTCTTTGTTTATCTATTTATTCATTCATTTATGTATTCATGTGTTCGCTTATTTAGTTAGGCCTATTCATTCATTCGTTGTTTCTATTTATTTGCATGATCCACTGTTCGTTTGCATGCGCATGGATGAATATGCGTGCGTGTGTAATATGTGCGTGCGCGCGCGCGTGTGTGTCTGTATATGTTCCCCACCAAAGCATACAAAATGTGCATATTGGTGAACAGAGTTCATGTTTCATTCTTTGCAACCATACAGTTGCACTGTATAACCCACTTGAAGATATCTCAGTCTGGAGCGGAAACAACATAAGAAGGCATCACAGTAATGGAGGTAAGTGCTTTTTTCTTTTTGGGGGGGAGGTTGTTTTCCCTCACTTAGACTAATTAATTATACATAAGTCATAATTTTTTTTATTGTCCATTGGCATTGAACAACGCACATAGAAACTTGTCTTCCACCATGTAAAATAAGATGAAATATATCAAAATAAAAATGTGAAACAAATTTACATTAAGACTCTCACACCCAATCACTCATCCGCTCTCCGCTATCTTGCTCACACATCATGCAACCCACCACCACTTCCGCCTTCATTTTTAGCCCTTTTCTTTGTTCCTTCCTTTCCTCCTTGTTTCTTTGTTCCTTTTCTCTTTCTTTTCTGTCTTAAATGGGCCTAGTTGCTTGGAGACAGAAGGGGACGTATCGAATCCACATTTTCCCATCTCGCCTTATGGCCGGGAACGTCCCTTTTTGGAGATATATTCAATTATAAGAGTACAAGAATTAATTATAAGATATATTTATTGTCAACTCTCAACGCGCTCTCCCATTCCGTTGAGTAAATAGCAGGCATAGGCTCCTTCGACGTAGAAGAACCAGAACCAGATCAGGGTTCACAGAGATATATTCTATATTTGTAGCGGTCGTTACATAGCGTGTAGCGGTCGTTGCATAGCTTGTAACGGTTGTTACACAGCTTGTAACGGTTGTTACACAGCTTGTAACGGTTGTTACACAATGCGTGACGGTCGTTACAAGAGCGATTGACTATTGTAACAACCGTTACACAATGTATAACGACCGTTACTAGAATGTGTCTCTGTAAACACTCAAAACGTTTAAATGTAGAGTAATTCGCTCTTGTAACGACCGTTACGCACTCTGTAACGACCGTTACAAATATAGAGTGTATCTCTTGTGAACCCTCGAAACGTTTAAATAGAAAGCAATTCGCTCTTGTAACGACCGTTAAACACTGTGTAATACCGTTACTAATATAGAATAGGTCTCAGTAAGCCCTCATAGCGTTTGGATAGAAAGTAATTCCCTCTTGTAACGACCGTTACGCACTATCTAACGACCGTTGCATACATAGAGTATGTGTCTTCTATCCATAAATCTTTTTAAGAAAGACTATTTCGCTCTTGTAACGACCGATACGCAGTGTGTAATGACCGTTATTAATATAGAATGTCTCTTTTAAGCCTCGAAACGTTTAGAGTGTAATTCGCTCTTGTAACGACCGTTACAAATATAGAATATGTCAGTAGCCCTCAAAACTTGAATAGACAGTAATTCGCTCTTGTAACTACTGTAGCACACTGTAACGACCGTTACGCAATATGTAATGGCAATTACATCTAAAGACCGTGTGTTTCCTGTCCTTAAAACGTTGGAATACAGAATAATTCGCTCTTGTAACGACCGATAAGCAGTGTGTAGCGACCGTTACTGATATAGAATCTGTCTCTGTAAACCCTCGAAACGTTTAAATAGAGTAAGTCGCTCTTGTAATGACCGACAGGAACTGTGTAACGACCGTTACACACGATACAGCGACCGTTCCAACTATAGAATATACTGTGTAACGACCGTTACGCACTGCATAACGACCGCTACAAATATAAAGTATGTGTCTGCAGTTCTTACAACTTTTGAATAGACATTAATTCGCTCTTCGAATGACCGTTACACAGTGCATAGCGACCGTTACTGATATAGAACGTGTCTATAAACCCTTGGAACGTTTAAACAGAGAGTAATTCGCCCTTGTAACGACCGTTATGCACTATGTAACGACCGCTACTAATATAGAATTTATCTCTGTGAACTCTCAAAATGTTTAAATAGAGAGTAAATCGCCTTTCAAACGACCGTTACAAATGCATAATATGTCTGTGTAAGCCCCCGAAACGTTCGAATGGAAAGTAATTCGCTCTTGTAACGACCGTTACGCACTGTGTAGCGACATTTACACACTGTAACGACCGTTACAAATGCACTAGGTGTCTGCAACTTTTGAATAGAGATTAATTTGCTCTTGTAACGACCGGTTTGCAGTGTGTAACGACCGTTACGAGTATAACATATGTCTGTAAATCCTCAAATCTGGAAGAAATCGCTCTTGTTGCGCACTGTGAAACAACCGTTATACACGATGTAACGACCATCACAAATATAGAATGAGAACCGAGGGGCCCTCGAAATGTTTAGAAAGAGAGTAATTCGCTCTTGTTACGACGGCTGCGCACTGTGTAAAGACCGATTACAACATAGAATATGTCTCTGTATAAGCTCTCGAAACGTTTGAATAGATATTCGCTATCGTAACGACCGTTACGCACTATGTAACGACCGTTGCATATATAAAGTATGTGTTTTCTATCATTAAAACTTTTGAAACGGCTACGCAGTGTGCAACGACCGTTACTAAAATAGAATGTGTCTCGGTAAACCCTCTAAACGTTTAAATAGAGTGTAATTCACTCTTGTAACGACCGTTACGCACTGTATAACGACCGTTACAAATATAAAATATGTCTCTGTAAGCCCCTCAAACGTTTAGAGTGTGATTCGCTTTTATAACGACTGTTCTGCATTTTGTAACGACCGTTTCAAATATAGTGTGTGCCTGCAGCCCTTAAAACTTTTTTTTTTGCTGTCCCATCTTCTGGGCCGTACAGTGGCGTTGCTCCCAGGCCGCTCATTCCGAATCTCAATACGCAGCCACTCCCCGGCTTGTTCAGATCACAGAATCCGAAACCAGCAGTCCAAGGGGAGCGAATCTATGTTAGGCCGTCATGAGGCAACCAACTGAGGAGACACTGCACTACTGCTGAGTCACTTCGGTGGAGTTCAGTGGAGCCAGTACGCAGGACACCACCTACTAAACCCCCTACTGACGACAATAATGTCTTAGTCGGTCCAGGGCCGAAAAAACTTTCGCCTCTGATAGGATTCGAACTCATGACCTCCCAGCCAGTAGTCCGCGATTTTACCACTGCACCACGGCGGCTTAAAGTGTTTAGAAAAAGTGCCTCTCTTATTTCTTCAGAAGCAGAACCTTCTATGTTGCCAAATAGCTCTGCAGTCGTTTCCTGTGTGATTCAGCTGAAGTTAATGGCTTTGGTTGGTTTTCTTCACATCTGAATACAGATTGTAACGACAGTTATGCAGTGTGTAACGACTGTTACTAATATAGAATGTGTTTCTATAAACCCTTGAAACGTTCAAATAGAGAGTAAATCGTTCTTGTAACGACCGTTTTGAACTGTGTAACAACCATTATAAATATATAATGTCTCTGTAAGCCCCCAAAACGATTGAATGTACAATAATTCGTTCTTGTAACGACGGTTACGAACTGTGTAACGACCGTTACAAATTTTAAAAAATATGTCTCTGTAAGCAAAAAACCGATTGCATTGACAAAGATTCGCTCTTGTAACGACCGATAAGCAGTGTGTAACGACCGTACTGATATAGCATTTGTCTCTGTAAACCCTCGAACCGTTTAAATAGAGTGTAATTCGCTCTTGTAACGACCATTACGGACTGTGTAACGACCGTTACAAATATAGAATGTCTCTTAAGCCCTCAAAATGTTTTAATACAAAGTAATTCGCTCTTGTAACGACTGTTGTGCATTGTGTGTAACAACCGTTACGCATTATGTAACCACCGTTATATGTACAGAGCATGTGGGTTTTTTATGCTTCAAACTTTTGAATAGGGAATAATTCGCTCTTGCAACAATCGATAAGCAGTGTGCAACGACCGTTACTGGTGTAGTATTTGTCTCTGGAAACCCTCAAAACGTTTAAAGGGACACCCTGACGGATGAGTTTTTGTAAGAAACACGTCGAGATCATCAGAAAGACAGCCTTTTCAAGGATCGGAACACTCGCTTTGCTCTGGTTTCCTGTCAATCAAACCGTCACAACGGTGATTCCTCCTTGGCGGATGTGCCGGAGAGATAAGTCATTTTGGACGGTGTGGGTGGAGGTCACTCAAGAGAGGTTGAAGCTTTTTCTTCTTTGTAGTGCAGTAAAAATAAATTGGAGCTGTTTCCTTTGCTAAGCAAACAAAAAAGGTGTGTATTGTAAATGTTTCGTGCAAACGATTTGGTCTGACTCAGGCGGCCATTAGAAAAGACAAGACAAGTGCTTCGTCTTTCACTGAACGAATCTGGCTTCCAGCACCTCCACCAAGGAGGAATCGCCGATTTGATTGTAAACCAGAGCAAAGTGAGTGTTGCGATCTCTGTAAAGGGTGTTTTCCTTGTGATCTCGACATGTTTCTTGCAAAAACTCATCCGTCAGGGTGTCCCTTTAAATAGAGTGTAATTCGCTCTTGTAACGACCGTTACAAACTATGAAGCGACCGTTACAAATATAGAATATGTCTCTAAAGCCCTCAAAATGTGTGAATAGAAAGTAAGTCGCTCTCGTAACAACTGTTGCGCACTGTGTAACGACCGTTACGCAATATGTAACGACCATTACAAATACACTGTGTGTCTGCAGCCGTGAAAGCTTTTGAATAGAGATTACTTCGCTCTTGTAACGACCGTTACGCAGTGTGAACGACCGTTACTGTAAAATGTGTATGTAAACCATCGAATAGTTCAAATAGAAAGTAAATCGCTCTTGAAACGACCGTTACACACTGCATAGCGATCATCACTGATATAGAATGTATTTTTGTAAAACATCGCAACGTTTAACTAGAGAGTAATTCACTCTTGTAACAACCGCTACGCACTGTATAACAACCGTTACAAATATAGAATGTTTCTGTAGTCCTCAAAGCGTTTGAATAGAAAGTAATTCGCTCTTGTGCGCACTGTGTAACGACTGTTACAACTATAGAATGTCTCTGTAGTCCTCAAAGCGTTTCAATGGAAAGTAATTCGCTCTTGTGCGCACTGTGTAACGACTGTTACGCACTGTGTAACGACTGTTACAAATATAGAATGTCTCTGTAGTCCTCAAAGCGTTTCAATAGAAAGTAATTCGCTCTTGTGCGCACTGTGTAACGACTGTTACGCACTGTGTAACGACTGTTACAAATATAGAATGTCTCTGTAGTCCTCAAAGCGTTTCAATAGAAAGTAATTCGCTCTTGTGCGCACTGTGTAACGACTGTTACGCACTGTGTAACGACTGTTACAAATATAGAATGTCTCTGTAGTCCTCAAAGCGTTTCAATAGAAAGTAATTCGCTCTTGTGCGCACTGTGTAACGACTGTTACGCACTGTGTAACGACTGTTACAAATATAGAATGTCTCTGTAGTCCTCAAAGCGTTTCAATAGAAAGTACTTCGCTCTTGTGCGCACTGTGTAACGACTGTTACGCACTGTGTAACGACTGTTACAACTATAGAATGTCTCTGTAGTCCTCAAAGCGTTTCAATAGAAAGTAATTCGCTCTTGTGCGCACTGTGTAACGACTGTTACGCACTGTGTAACGACTGTTACAAATATAGAATGTCTCTGTAGTCCTCAAAGCGTTTCAATAGAAAGTAATTCGCTCTTGTGCGCACTGTGTAACGACTGTTACGCACTGTGTAACGACTGTTACAAATATAGAATGTCTCTGTAGTCCTCAAAGCGTTTCAAAAGAAAGTAATTCGCTCTTGTGCGCACTGTGTAACGACTGTTACGCACTGTGTAACAACTGTTACAAATATAGAATGTCTCTGTAGTCCTCAAAGCGTTTCAATAGAAAGTACTTCGCTCTTGTGCGCACTGTGTAACGACTGTTACGCACTGTGTAACGACTGTTGCAAATATAGAATGTCTCTGTAGTCCTCAAAACGTTTGAATAGAAAGTAATTCGCTCTTGTAACGACTTTTGCGCACTGTGCAACGAAAAAAAGAGAGAGAGAGAGAGAGTGTGTGTGTGTCTGTGTGTGTCTGTGTCTGTGTGTGTCTGTCTGTCTGTCTGGTCACAATCTGTACTTTTTTCTATGTCTAATTACAATACACATACAGTGATCAACAAAAGTTAAGTATCACGTTTTTCTGAAGAGCTCAGAACAAACATGGCCCTTTCAAATCCTTTCATATTTCACTTGTCATGAATTCAGTATGTGTTCATCATCAGACCCTCACATTCCATTGCATTCGTATTATTACAACAAACAAACAACTACACGACAAGTGCAAAGTGACGTTATTTTATTCACAAGACAAAACAAAACTACTGGATATTTCGGCGAATGCGCCTTTATCAACACAGACAAACAATTAAACAGCAAACATCAAATATAGCAAAAGGAGCAAAAAGCAGGCAACAGAAGGAGCAAAACACCATCAAGATCAAAATAAAAACAATACTTCCCCTCTACAGTCCAACGCGTAATAATCGTATTATTAGTTTTGAAGCAATAGCTAAACAAATAACCCAACTGCAAATTCACAAAACACGGCTGTTCAGAATGTGTCAAAATCGGATATGCCCCCCCCCCCCCCCCCCCCCCCCTACCCCCCCCCCCTACCCCCCCCCCTATTTCTCGGTGAATTCAATTTTTCCGTTTTTGCCTTTCTTACCAAACATGAAGCTGTATTTTATGAACATTTTCAGATAATTATCTTTGTCCTCCCCCCCCCCACTATGTAATGCAGTACACCGCGGCATTTGTCACAGTCGTGGTTCATTGCGTTTTCCCGTCTTATAGGGGGGGGGGGGGGTAGGGTTAGGGTTATTATTCCAAAAAGATAATGAGCTGAAAAGGTTCATAAAATACAGCTTTATGTTTGGTAAGAAAGGCAAAAACGGAAAAATGGAATTAACCGAGAAATGCAGGGGGTGGTGGCACATCTTTACCTTTACCAAAAATTTGTACCTCGCCAACAACAGTGGACACACCTAATTTTCACAGTTTTTGTGTAGTCACGCTTTTGTGATTTTCAAATTCGGGGGTGGTATTGTTTGTCGAGCCATTGTATCGAAATTAATCGCATGAATGTAATAAAACTTATGATTTTGGGTACACAAATACCTGAATTAGACATCCGCAAAATTTGAAACGATTTCAATAAGCCATTCTTTTGTGCGCACATAAAATGCACGTGTGTAGTTTCTTTTGGCAGGCAGTATATAAAACACTTTCTGGCGGAGGTTGGCACTAAAATCATGAGGAAGGGTCAAGCGTAGGATAAGTGGTCTGAAAGGGGCCCTGGTTTTTCTTCTTCTTCTTGTTTTCCTTCTTCTTAATTAGTTGTCGTGTACGGTGTAAGCTATTCCTTTGTGGTTAATATTATGTGTGTGCTTTTTTTCGTAGCTTGCCAGTTATTATCGTTTATTTATTTATTTTATTTTTTATTTTTTTATTATTCATTATTATATATCCTTGGTTTCTTTATGTCTTTATCGTTTTGTTTGTGTTCTCTCTCTGTTTACTTCTGGCACAAAACACACGATACACTGTTCTCTCTCTCTTTGCTTCTTACAATTTACCTTCTTTTTTCTTCTTCTTTTTTTATGCCATTAATTCTTAGCAAATGTTATTTTTGTATTTTTAAATCCATTTACCTATGTCTTGGGATTTTTCATTTATTTATTTATTTATTGTGTTGTAGTCTATGTGCATAGTGTGTTCGTGGGTACGAACATGCGCGTGTTCACGTGCACGTGCGTATGTTTATGCATGTGTAACATTTGATCATTACACAATTATTATTTTTTTAGAGAAAGCTTTCGCAAGTGGTTTTGGTGGCTTTGAACATGGAGAGCGCGACCGAAGGTGAGGCTATAATTCTATCAATTAATTTTAAAAGAATTGAAAAGAAAAGAGGACATTTTTGTGTCACAACCATAGATATGATGGCCTGTCGAAAAGTGAGCAATTCACTTAGAAAATTTTCCACAAATGATATGATGGGCGTTTGTGTTTTTTGTTTAGTCTTAATTTTAAAATAAAACATAAAAACAATCGTGAAAACCGATCGTTGGTTAAAAATTGCTCATAAAGGGCATCAAGATCAGAATATCAGGGACAGTTCTGCACATTTGATATTACGATTGGTTTGATAGTTAAGGCTATAGAGTTTGGAACATAAAGTCTTTCACTACTGACAGACAGGCAAACACACATGGACAGAGAAGATGAAATTCTGCAAAAAGTCCTCCGGTCTGGAACAGACACATATGGCACATCAGTAGATATAAAGATGGTGGGAACGATCCTGGAGGCAATGCCCGAAGGCAGTGCAACACCAGTAAAGTCCCGATTTTTTAACAATACAGATGTGTATACCGTATGTTAGTTAGGGACAGAGAAACGTACCTTAAGGCCTTTATTCTAAGTTTGCAACTCACACCTTACAGAATTAGAAATACAAAAATACAAGGGAGATTTACAGAATGTACCAACCCTCTAGGGCCACACGCATCATATATGATACATGACATATACCCCCTCCTAAAACAGAAAAGAAAAGAAAGCTGCCGCTACAGTGGGACCCAGCAAGCACATTTCACGTGACAACAAACTTGGCCTTACTTGATTTCTTTCCTTTCCCAGGCTGATGAAAAATTGACTGCAGTACCAGGCTGCTTTTGGATTTTCGCTAGCCACTTCCTGTTCGATGATCTCAAGCTTTCCGTCTGTTCCAAAACATTGCTAACAAAACCCATCCTATTCCAACAACAGGAAGGTCAATCTTTTGATGCACGATGTGTTTTCATGATCAAATGATATCAAAAGACTCAAATACATGAGAAATTTTTTATGTTTTTCTACAGAATTTTTTAGAAGAAAAAAACATGCGTCATATATGGTATATCGGGCACAACAGCTTTGCCATGTAATTTGTGTGTCACGTTGGGTATTTGTGATAAACATCAAATAGAGATGTACTTCATTTTTTTTGTAGACATTTACATAATTACATTTTGGCAACGGTAAGTTGCCTAGAATCTCATTTACATCTATGTGCTTGGAAAGATCTTGTTTTCATTATCCTTTCATACCTTTATTTTGCACCTCCCTCCCTGCTCCACCTTTTTCCCAGGAGAAGACAGCGCCACGAGCACCTTAGGGAGAGTCAAGGCGCGGATCATGCAGTGGGAGAAAGGCGAGACACACAGCCTGCACCGCGCCGACCTCAAGAAACGCTGCTTCAGGCAATCCCTGTACTCCGACAGCAGCCTGAGACGACGCCCGACCACCACCTTAGACCCTCGCCGCAAACAGATGGTCCTGGTTCCAGGAACCACCACCACCACCCCGTCTTTGACCCCCTTCCCCTCCCTCCCTGCCCACGCGGAGCGGAGGGGAGAGGAGAGGGAGGGGAGGGGGGATTTCCAAGGGAGGAGACTCCGGCTGGCCAGCACGGGTTCGGTGTTGAAGACCAGCAACGCCTTGAACGCCGCGCTGGAGCAGCTGGAGGGTTTGGGACACGGTGAGCGAGGGAGTGAACGGGTTAATGGATGGGTGAGTGGATGGATGCATGCATGGAAGGATGGATGGAAGGATGGCTTGGATCGGAAATTTAAAAATGATGACAAAACCTAGCAACTTTCTGAATGCTGCCCCATAGCAGCTGAAGGGTATGGGACACTGTGAAGAGTGTAAGGATAATGGACGGACGCATGGATGGATGGATGGATGGACAGACAGACGGATGGACGGATGGATGGATTGGGTCAGAAAGACAAAAGAAAAATAAAGTATCAGACCTGTTTACTCTACTCTTTTCGAGCAGTATTCTACTCAATTTGGATCTCTATTACTCTGCAAAACTGAAAATAATGCTCTTTAATTCTTGATTACTACTCATTTTTTAGTGAACATTATTTGATGGTTTAATGAATAAAGCTACACATTGTGCACCAAAACCACTCATTTCAGCTATCCAGACTACTCAAGACTTGTGTAGGGGGTAACCAGGTCTGAAGTATAAAAGATTCATCGTGCAGTTGATAGAAACTAGCAACCTTCAGAGTGCTGCTCCAGAGCAGTTAAGAGGGTTTGGGATTCTGCAAGGAGTGAAAGGGTTGGAAGGATGAACCGATGGCTTGGATCAGAAAGAAAAATGAAACGTATGACAGAAACTAGCAACGTTCTGAATGTTGCTCCATCCAGAGCAGCTGAGGGACGTAGGACACGGCGAAGAAAGAAAGGATGATGGATGGATGGATGGATGGAGGAATGGAGAGATAAAAGGATGGTTGGATGGATTGCTTGGATCAGAAAGAAAAGAAAAAAGTATGACAGATTCATAGTGTAGCTGACAAAAACTAGCAACGGCCTGAATGCTGCTCCAGCAGAGCAGTTAGAGAGTTTGGACGATGTGAGGAATGAAATAAAAGGGTTTAACCCTTTTGCCGCCAGCCATTTTTCAGCAAAAGAATCCCATCATGCTTATCTGGGTGGAGAAACAAAATCATATGCAATATTGGGAATTCCTTTGTGACATGTATATAGTAAGGCCTATCCTTACCTCCCCAAATTAAGAACATATTAGGCTCTTTGGATAACAGACCCAGGTTTGATGCGTTTTAGTGACATGGTATTAACCCTTTCACCGCCAGCCATATTTCAGCCAAAAATGTCCATTAAATTTACCGGGTAGAGAACAAAATCCATCTGCAGTATTGTGGATTCTTCTGTGAAATATATAAAATAAGGTCTATCCTTTCTTCCCAAAACTAAGACAATGGAGACAAGACAAGACAATGGAGTCTTTGGATAATAGACCCCAGTTTGATGCCTTTTAGTGACATAGGTGTTATAATCACTGTGGTGTTAAAATGCGACTTAGGCGGTGAAAGGGTTAAACCATTGTGGTGCAAAACTGTGACATTGGCGGCGAAAGGGTTAATGGAGAGATAGATTGATTGGCTCAAATAAATAAAAATTGTGTGTTAACACTTTGGGACTTTCCTGGTGTTGCACTGCCTCCGGGCATTGCCTCCAGGATCGTTCCCACCATCTTTATATCTACTAGTGTCCTATATGTGTCTGTTCGAGACCAGAGAACGTTAAGCAGAACTTCATCATAGATTGATTGGCGTGTGCCATGTAGTTGGCATACAGACAAGTTTAACAAGTTGGCATATAGAGATGTTCTGCAGAAACGAGAGAGAGAACTCGAACTCGAACTCGAAATTTTTAATGAGGATAAACTGAGTAAGCAGAAATAGCTTATTTTCATTCAAAATAATGACATATGAAGTGAACAAATAAATAAATAAATTACAAAACAAACTCAAATGGTTCAAAAGTAAACAATGTAAGAGAGAGAGAGAGAGAGAGAGAGAGAGAGAGAGAGAGAGAGAGAGAGAGAGAGAGAGAGAGAGAGAGGGGGGGGGGAGGGGGATATTTGAATACACAGACAGACATAAACAAAAAGAGGGACAGACGCATAACTCTCTGTGAGGGTGATAGAACCCGTGGCCATAATTTCAAACTGTATAACTAAAAGATACTAACACCAGACTAGCACAAAACCGTTTTTTACTAACAGAGTAATAAATGCATGGAATAACCTTCCTGATGAAGCCGTTAATGCAAAGTCATTAAAATCGTTCAAAAATATCATAGACAAATTTTTCCAAAACAAAATGCATTCAGTTAATATACAGATTTAAATGAATAAAACACAGATGCCTTAGCTGTCATCAGTGAATGAAGCCAAACATAACAAAAACCAAGAACATATTTAGAGTGCAAAAGGCTAAGCAAGATAGCCTATGGTGCCATTTATGCTATGCTATAAACTGACAGAGAAGGAGGAGGAGGAACAGAAAAAAAAAGAAAAAAAAAACAAATCGACCTATTTTAACAGATGATTCTATGTGTACAATCTTAACTTCTGGATTAGCAAGTGAGATATTTTTAAATCATACAAACTTTTCTCTTTTAGCTGGCGTGCACCCGTCCGTTTCTATTTGTGCAGCTTAAATAAATCTCCATCATCCCTCCACAGATATCGGTGAGCACCAGACAATAATGGGGTGTGGGGGGGGGGGGGGGGGTGGAAGGTTGACCTTTAATATTTTGGGAGAGTGAAGATGATAACAAGAAAGTTAAACAGAATTAGCTGGAGAGAGAGAGAGAGAGAGAGAGAGAGAGAGAGAGAGAGAGAGAGAGATATATATATATATATATATATATATATATATATATATATAGAGAGAGAGAGAGAGAGAGAGAGAGAGAGAGAGAGAGAGAGAGAGAGAGAGAGAGAGAGAGAGAGAGAGAGAGAGAGAGAGAGAGAGAGAGGTCAAAGTCAAAAATATTGTAATGTTTAGGCCTCTGGCCCATAACAACAGGAATAAATAAATACATCGTGCAGCTTACATTTCAACAGAGAGAGAGAGAGAGAGAGAGAGAGAGAGAGAGAGAGAGAGAGAGAGAGAGAGAGAGAGAGAGACAGACAGACAGATAGACAGACAGACACAGAGAGAGAAAGAGGTCAAAGTCAAAGTCAAAAATATTGTAATGTTTAGGCCTCTGGCCCATAACAACAGGAATAAATAAATACATCGTGCAGCTTACATTTCAACGAGAGAGAGAGAGAGAGAGAGAGAGAGAGAGAGAGAGAGAGAGAGAGAGAGAGAGAGAGAGAGAGAGAGAGAGAGAGAGAGAGAGAGAGAGTAACAGACAGAGAGATAGTCATATACAAAATGGAAGGATACAAACAGACAAAGACAGAGACACAAAGACAGACAGACAGACAGACAGACAGACAGACATACAAAAAGAGAAAATGACAGACACAGACAGATAGATATACAGATTGTTTTTTCTTTAAGGGTATGAAAGCCAAGGGAGAAGAGAAAAGAATGCATAAAATCAATAAAGCCCACCACACAAAAAAAGTTAATCCTTTTTATCTCTGTCTCCTAATCCACCACCTCCCTCCCTCCCTCCATCCACACCCCATTATTATTTTTACAAACCTCTCTCTTCCCCACAACCTTGCAGCTTGGACTCGCCGGAATCATTAATCTGGATTTAATCCCTATGTGCACCTTTTACCCCACCCTCTACTCTCCCTTTTTCTCTTATGAGCAGTGATCAAATATTGGTCCCGGTACTTCAAACTTTCTTGAGGGCAAGCGAGGAAGGGTGACGAAGAGGGGGGAAGTGGTGAAGGAAGGGGGTTTGAAATTGCCAAAGAAATGGAAGGAAATAGACGATTTTCGGAGGAGAGAAACCTAGGGGAGAGCACTTCGTTTAAACACATCTTTATTCATTTGAAAAGATCAAACAGAAAGACAATTAGAGCAACAACAAGCTCGAAGCTTATACCGTGCTCCTTAAAAGAGAGCACTTCGTGAAAATTAGAATTGTTTACCTCCATTACTCGGTCAAATACTATATCGCAACATTGCAACAATGGCGTCGAAGCTTGAAACCGCAGGATGCGAGTCAGCGACTTGCAAACATTTTTTTGTATAGAAACATTAGGGGTGGCCACTTGCTACAAAGTGAAAAAACTTGCAAAATGTAACGTAAAAATATAATATAATTTTTAAGAATGACGCACGGTGTTCTAAGTGCTGTATGTCTGCTCAAACACACGAGTCGATAGGCTACGAGAGCTGATGGTAGAGTGACGTCCCCTGTTTGACCGATTGAATTAGGCAAGATCACTCCCACACACCATGAAATTACTCCCCTTAATTATTTCTGAACAATTCCTATTGGGCACTGGCAGAAGTTGTGGTCATCATGATTCTCCCCTTTGGTTTGGGAATGTTATTGAACACATTCTCCCCCCCCCCCCCCCCCCCCTCCCCCCCCCCCCCCCCCCCCGTGGCGACACTGGGGGGGGGGGGGGGGGGCTTTGTATAAATAGTTCCCCCACCTTTTGTAAGTTCTATGCTTGTAACTTCCTCTAATCTGTCACTCTCTTTGACTCTGCCTTTGCCCTTTGCTTGCTGTCATCTACTATATTTCTGCCTTTACCGGTCCATTCTCCTGCCTTTTTGGTTTTTTCCCCCAAGAAACACCCTTTCGAAAAGATTTCCTCCAGCCGAAGTCGGACACGCTGGGCCAAGCTATTTCTTAGTTAGGCGCATGACGGCAGCATGACGCATCTGCGCTCATAATTGACAGGAAAGGAGCGATCGAAAAAGATTAAGAAGAACACATTCTTCTCTTTTTTCGTTTTTTTAATTTTTTATTTTGAAGTTTGTTTGAACTTTCCAATAAACAGTCGATATATTTAATTGATTATTCGAGTTTCATCACTCACATCATAATCATTCAATTAATTTTGTTTTTGTTTCTTTTTTTTTCTTTTGTTTTTTGCAGGATCAGATGACGCCTTTCACCACACGTCCCCGTTGAGCATCATCACCGACCTTGACAGATTGTGGAAAGAGTCCCAGAGCCAAATTCAAGGTTACGACCAAGGTCATGACTTAAGTCACCCCCAGAATCGCTGCCGTGGTTATTCCCATCAAACCCAGGACCCAAACCATCTTCAAACTCAACAACTAAACTATCACCAAACCCCAAACCAATCTCCGAATGTTTCTCAAGGTCAAGGTCAAGGATATCAAATTCAAGGTCACGGGTACTACACTACTGCTGCTGATCATGAGTATTTCCCTGAACCTAGCAGGGATTACTTTCAAAATCGAGGTCAAGGTTATCGTCAAGACATTTACCATCAAGGTGAAGGTCAGGAATATTTTCAAGGTTCTCTTCAAGGTCAAGGGTTTTCCCAGAGGTCGGTGGAGAGGCTGAACGAGTTGCTGGGTGACGTCAGATCCTGCCTGGAGACGATGGGTGACCGTGACCTTCAGGACCAGGTCAAGGACACCGTGTCACGTGACGTGCTGCACTTCCTGAAGGACTGGCTCTTCTCTCAGGAGGATCTCTTGTCGGTGAGTCTCTCTCTCTCTCTCTCTCTCTCTCTCTCTCTCTCTCTCTCTCTCTCTCTCTCTCTCTCTCTCTCTCTCTCTCTCTCTCTCTCTCTCTCTCTCTCTCCCTCTCTCTCTCTCTCTCTCTCTCTCTCTCTCTCTCTCTCTCAAATATTGCCTACAATCTAAAATCTTCATCCTTGTAAAAAAAAAAAAAAGAATCAGTGTTTAGTATGTTCTCTCTCTCTCTCTCTCTCTCTCTCTCTCTCTCTCTCTCTCTCTCTCTCTCTCTCTCTCTCTCTCTCTCTCTCTCTCTCTCTCTCTCTCTCTCTCTCTCTCTCTCTCTCTCTCTCTCTCTCTCTCTCTCTCTCTCTCTCTCGCTCGCTCGCGCGCGCGCGCGCACGCGCCCCCCCTTTCCCTCCGAGACTCATAGAGGGGTTAATATGGAATGACCACGAGCGTGACGAGCATGCATAAACTCCGCCCGCAGCTGTTGACAACATACATACACCACTGTTATGTAAAAAGTGACGTGAGAACTGTCAGTATGGAATGCGCGCACGATTAATTGAAATCGCACTGTACTGCTGCCTTATTCAACACACACGCCACCACCTCACTTCCAGCACACTGACAGACAGACTGCTGCGCAGAAACACTCATATGCGCGCGCGCACGCAAGCACACATACACATACACATACACGCGCGCGTGACGCGCGCGTGACGCACGCACGCACGCACGCACGCGAATGCACGTGATAATAATGATGGGACTCGGATCGCAAGTTGAATAAGCGTCCAGTTTGTTTGCACAGGGATTGAGGGGAGGTTGATCGTTGTGGATGGGGTGGGGTGGGGTGTGGTATGTGGTGGTGTGTGTGGTGGGGGTTGGGGGTTATGGAGTGGGCTGCGCACGTCTGTGTTTACGTGTGTGTGTGTGTGTGTGTGATTGTGTGCGTGTGCGTGTGCGTGTACGTGTGCATGTACGTGCGTGTTTGTGTGTACGCGCGCGCGCGTGTGTGTGTTTGTGTGTGTGTGCGTGTGCGTGTGCGTGTGCGCGTGCGCGCGCGTGTGCGTGTGTGTGTGTGTGTGAGGTGTGTGTGTGTGTGTGTGTGTGTGTGTGTTAAAAATCAGAAAAAAGGAACAAATATTAATATACATTTGCATCAAGATACGAAAGACTAAAAAAATGTTTTAAAGGTATTGAATAAATCGGAAATTATGGGAGACTAGTGATGATGTTCGATCGGAATGATAATAATAAATATGAATAGGATCTTGAACAAAAGGGAGAGCGGGTGGGTATGCTTGCGGATGGGAGCGGGGGGGGGGGGGGGTGCAGGGAGGAAGGGGGGGATTGGAGTGACAATGTATCATGTTGGCTGGCGCATTCGTTACAGCTTTTTGTACTGCAATTCAAATTCAATCGACAAGGGGACACAGTGCATTGGGGTGGTTTTGGGTCATGGAACACTATCGTCGTTGGTCTTGCTTCGGACTTCATAATCTGGTCAGTGGATCACTTTACATCTTTCTGTATAAGGCCGTGTACACACATAAGCGGATATCCCCTGCGGAAACCCGTGCGCAATCCATAAATAAGTGAAACAAAGAAGGGAAAAGATTTGCGCACGTGTCCGAATTTCCCTTATATGCGTAAACTGTTATTCCTCTTTCTTCCACTTATACGAGTTTTCCGTACGGAACTTACGCGTCTAATGTGAACCCGGCCTAAATGTAAATTTTTTGGTCCATATGTGACCCAGCACCACGAAAGGGACATCAAGTGTCAAAATGACCATTCTGACAAAATGGTACAGTTAGAAACTTCCGACCATTTTCTTTCAAATGATTTAAGAACCATTCTAGTAACTTTTTTTTTCCGTTTTCGAGTTATGATGAGCATTTAAAGTTGGTAGGGTGAATGTCGAACATTTTGCCGGAGAAATCGCAGTCTAATGTTTAGCCTAGCTGAAGAAAACTGGACCCACCTACTCATTTTTAAGCACTTTTGGAGTATTTGGAGACCATAACAAAGATTGTCCTTTATACAAAAAAACACGAAAATGCCCATAACTCAAAATTGACAAAAATGAGATTTTTGACTTTGCAAGCCTGTTATGAGAAACTAGCCCAGCGACTTAATGTCCCTTTCGTGGTGCTGGGTCACATATATCATGTAAACGTCTGCCCTTTTGTTTCCATTTCAGCTATGCTTTTTTATGTTTTTGTTTGTTCGTCTGTTTGTTTGTTTAATTGATACGTTGATGATGTTTTGCAACAACAACAAAACTTACTTTTTTGTTTCTTAGTTTCTACTTTTTGTTTGTTCGTCTTTGTTTAAATTATGTTTGTTAGTTCTTCTTGTCATTGCTGTGTTAATTACTGCTCTCTCTCCTCCACTCCTCAGCCTGCTGGAATAGTAGCTGCTGTCTGGCAGTCATTGTCGGAAACGACTGACAGACAGACATAGCTGTGCATGCTATTGCTATTCTCCCAAAGCTGATCATTGATGATACTGCACGACTGTGTCTTGAGAATAAAGCAGAGAAGAGAGGACTGGTGTAGTTCTTCTTCTTCTTCTTCTTCGATCGCTCAGACAGTTTCCTGTTTCCTGTCAATTATGAGCGCAGATGCGCCATGCTGCCGTTATGCGCCTAACTAAGAAATAATTAGGCCCACCCAGCAAGTCCGACTTCCGCGGCTGGAGGAAATGTTTTTGAAAGTGTTTCGTGAAAAAAAAGGCAGGAGAATGGACCGAGTAAGGCAGAAAGATAGTAGATCTGACAGTAAGCAAAGGGAAAAGGCAGAGTCAAAGAGAGTGACAGATTAGAGGAAGCTACAAGCTCAGAACTTCCAGAAGGTGGGGGAACTATTTATACAAAAGCCCCCCCCCCCCCCCCGGTATCCCCACGGGGAGACTGGTGTAGTGTAGCTTATTAGTATTGTGAACTATACTGGAGAGTGCTTGTTGTCAGATGGGGGAAAGGATGGTGTAGTGTAGCTTATTAGTATTGTGAACTATACTGGAGAGTGCTTGTTGTCAGATGGGGGAAAGGATGGTGTAGTTGGGGGTGGGGGGGAGATATATGGGAGTGAAGGAAGGGGGAAGAAAGAAATGGGAGGGGGGGGGGGTAGAGTGTGGGCAAATAAAGAAAGACACGAAACACCTGTGCGAAAATGAATTAAAGGTGTGTCCCCCCCCCCCCCCCCCCTCTCTCTCTCTCTCTCTCTCTCTCTCTCTCTCTCTCTCTCTCTCTCTCTCTCTCTCTCTCTCTCTCTCTCTCTCTATCTCTCTCTTTCCTCTCTCTCGCTCTCTCTCTCTCTCTCTCTCTCTCTCTCTCTCTCTCTCTCTCTCTCTCTCTCTCTCTCTCTCTCTCTCTCTCTCTCTCTCTCTCTCTCTCTCTCTCTCTCTCTCTCTCTCTCTCTCTCTCTCTCTCTCTCTCTTATCTCTCTCTCTCTCTCTCTCTCTCTCTCTCTATCTCTCTATCTCTCTATCTCTCTCTCTCTCTCTCTCTCTCTCTCTCTCTCTCTGTCTCTCTCTCTCTCTCTCTGTCTCTCTCTCCCCCCCCTCTCTCTCTCTCTCTCTCTCTCTCTCTCTCTCTCTCTCTCTCTCTTCTCTCTTATCTTTCTCTCTATCTCTTGCTTTATTTGTGTGCATATTAAGTGCACCTCTAAATGTGTATAGGTCGGTGGCCTCACATTAAAATTCATTGTGTTCATTGCACTGCGTTCTCTCACAAAAATAACACGAAAATGGTACCGGGATTCTTTAGCTCGTTTTAGAACGAAAACGCTTGGACTCCAAGCAAGCCAGCGCTTGTATAATACTGAAACACTGCCTGATATGAATTGTCCTATGTGTTCTTCAAATGATACAGAGGATGAACAACAGTTTTTCTTTTATTGTGAAGCACATAAAGCTGTGCGTGAGAAATGCAATGTGTTTAGATCACCGTTAGCAGAAAGACGGGATTTAGCAGCTCTGCTAAAAACAAATATAATAGACTATTTAAATTATGACGCTAATAACATCCGAAAAAAGAAGCTTGATACCATTAGTTAAATTTTGTAGTGTTCTGATACTTTGACCAATAAGAACTGTTGGTCGCATGAGCTTTGACTTATTGCTTAAAATGAAATTAATTTTCATGTTTTGTTTGTTACAAAAAATCTTTTTTTATTTACTTTTTTAAATTTCAACTTTGTGTACCCCCATGTCAAATAGCATGTATCTTGCTGATGACATTAAAATCATTCATTTGTCTCTCTCTCTCTCTCTCTCTCTCTCTCTCTCTCTCTCTCTCTCCTCTCTCTCTCTCTCTCCTCTCTCTCTCCTCTCTCTCTCTCTCTCTCTCTCTCTCTCTCTCTCTCTCTCTCCTCTCTCTCTCTCTCTCTCTCTCTCTCTCTCTCTCTCTCTCTCTCTCTCTCTCTCTCTCATATCTGTTGCCTGGTTGTTTCGTCAAAGTCTTGTTTACGTCCCAAGGACAGATTGTAAGAATAGGCTTGGCCTAAAATCTCAATCCTTGCGTAATAAAGGTTTTTTTCAAGTTTCTCTCTCTCTCTCTCTCTCTCTCTCTCTCTCTCTCTCTCTCTCTCTCTCTCTCTCTCTCTCTCTCTCTCTCTCTCTCTCTCTCTCTCTCTCTCTCTCTCTCTCCGAAATCCTTCGTAGTTTGAGGAAGTTAAATTCATTTGATGTTAGTATATTTTGGAAGATGTTTGATACTAAAATAGAGCCAGTTTTAACGTACGGAGCTGAAGTGTGGGGACTTATTGAAAATAAACCATTAGAAAGTGTCCATACTTTTGCAATCAAAAGACTCTTAAGTGTTCCAGTACATTCCTCAAACAAAGTATGCTATGGCGAGTCAGGAAGATATCCATTGTTTATTCGTTCGTATGTTAAATGTATTAGATATTGGATTAAAGTAACAAAACTACCATTGACACGTATTTGCAAAAAAGCGTACCAAATGCTGTTAAGACAACACGAATTAGGTAAATATAACTGGGTATCAAGTGTTAAAAAAGTATTAACAGAAAATGGTTTTGGATTAGTTTGGATAACGCAGGGTGTAGGAAATGAAAAGGTTTTTCTGTATGAATTCAAACAACGTATGGTCGATTGCTTTAATCAAAACTGGCACGCTGCTATAACTGAAAAAGATAAATATAGTTGGTACCATTCTTTTAAGGACGGATTATATTCTGAAAAATATTTTGATGTACTAACAAATAAATGGTGTAGGGATGCCTTTATTAAATTTAGAACGAGAACTCTAGGCTTGTATTCTAACAAATTGTGGTTCACTCGTGATTTGTTTATTAATTCTGTTTGTCCTTTATGTTCTGATGGTTTTGAGGATGAATTGCACTTTTTATTTTCTTGTAAGGAATATAATAAGTTACGCAAAACATGTCTTATATTCACTAAATTCAATTTGCAGAGGTATAATTTTTGTAAGTTACTTGCCTCAGAGAATGAAAATGTCATAAAGTGTTATGCTTTGTTTTTAGCTAAAGCTACAAAGCTTAGAAAAGAGAAATTGGATTGTTGCATATAACTTTGTGCTGCATTACCCGACCTATCCTATTGGTATCTTACGTATTATTGTTGGTTGGTCAGTCTAACAGTTATGCTTTTGTGTAAATTTATTTTTCTCTAGTGTAATCTGTCTATGTATGTAAGATGTTTTATTTTATGTTTCTTAAAAACAAATCTTATGAACTGATTTAGTCGCCAGTTAGGCTTATATTATTCTTTAGTTCATGGTTTGTGCTTCCTTGGCATCGGAGCATTGTTTGCTAATGTCAATAAAATTCATTTTTCAATTTCAATTTCAATTTTAATTTCAATTTCTCTCTCTCTCTCT
>CM065701.1:27702765-27710265 GCA_017654935.2 Phymorhynchus buccinoides
GAGAGAGAGAGAGAGAGAGAGAGAGAGAGAGAGAGAGAGAGAGAGAGAGAGAGAGAGAGAGAGAGAGAGAGAGATACAGACAGAGAGAGAGAGAGAGAGAGAGACACAGAGAGAGACAGAGAGAGACAGAGACAGAGAGACAGTGACAGAGGTAGAGAGAGGGACAGACACAAATACCGAGGGAGACAGACAGAGAGAGGAAAACAGAGAGATACAGAGAGAGAGAGAGAGAGAGAGAGAGAGAGAGAGAGAGAGAGAGAGAGAGAGAGAGAGAGACAGAGAGAGAGAGAGAGAGACAGACAGAGAGACAGAGAGAGAGACAGAGAGAGAGACAGAGACAGAGAGAGACACAGAGAGAGACAGTGACAGAGATAGAGAGAGGGACAGACAAAGACCGAGGGAGACAGACAGAGAGAGGAAAACAGAGAGATAGAAACAGAGAGATAGAGAACAGAGACATACAGAGAGAGAGAGAGAGAGAGAGAGAGAGAGAGAGAGAGAGAGAGAGAGAGAGAGAGAGAGAGAGAGAGAGAGAAGCAGACGCACAGATACACAGTAGAGGGAGAGAGAGAGAGAGAGAGAGAGAGAGAGAGAGAGAGAGAGAGAGAGAGAGAGAGAGAGAGAGAGAGAGAGAGAGAGAGAGAGAGAGAGAGAGAGAGAGAGAGAGAGAGAGAGAGAGAGAGAGAGAGAGAGAGAGAGAGAGAGAGAGACAGAGAGAGAGAGAGACAGAGAGAGAGAGAGAGAGAGAGAGAGAGAGAGAGAGAGAGACAGAGAGAGAGAGAGAGAGACAGAGAGAGAGAGAGAGAGAGAGACAGAGAGAGAGAGAGAGAGAGAGATACAGAGATACAGAGAGACAGAGAGACAGAGACACAACAGAGAGAGAGAGAGAGAGAGAGAGAGAGAGAGACAGAGACACAGCACAGAGAGAGAGAGAGAGAGAGAGAGAGAGAGAGAGAGAGACAGAGACAGAGAGAGAGAGAGAGAGAGAGAGAGAGAGAGAGAGAGAGAGAGAGAGAGAGAGAGAGAGAGAGAGAGAGACACAGAGAGAGAGAGCAGAGGGAGAGAGAGAGAGAGAGAGAGAGAGAGAGAGAGAGAGAGAGAGAGAGAGAGAGAGAGAGAGAGAAAGAGAGAGAGACAGAGACAGAGACAGAAAAAGAGGGTAATGAAAGAAGGAAGCAAAGAGTGAGAAAAATCAGAAGGAATAGAGGGTGGATGAGGATACGGGGGGGTGAGGGGAGTGGGGGGTGGGGGGTGGGGTCTGTTGCGAGTTGTTGGTGTGTCGGTTACAGCTTTATTTATTTCTCTTTTCTTTCTTTACTGGGTGTGGTTTTTTCCCTTGCCTTTTTAGTTTTTAATTTTTTTTTAAACCCAACTACTTCTTCAGCGTCATCCTTTCTTTATTTTTGTTTTTAAAGACAGCATTCTCCAAGAATAACTTTTACATCTCCCCCCCTCACACTCCTCTACAACTCATATCCCCCCTTACTACACACAAACACACACACACACACACACACACACACACACACACACACACACACACACACCACCACCACCACCATCATCACCGTTATCACTATCATCACCACTTACTTTGGCTTCTTTCATCTTCTTCCTCCCACCTGGAGGGGAGGAGGGGTGGGGCGGGGGTGGGGGAGGATTGGAGAGAAAGAGAGAAAGGGGTACGGGAGGGTGGGGTGGTGGTGGTGGTGGTGGTGGTGTCTATTTTGTTCTTCTTCTTCTGCCTATAACTATAAGCCTTGTTGTATGTACGTACGTCGCTGACGGTTGCGAAGCAAAAGTTGGCTCGATCTTTCCATTCTTACTTGTGCCTTCTTTGCTAGTGTGGTGGTATTAGCTCAGCAACCGGTGTATATATATATATGCTGCACATGCATGTGCGTATTGTTGACCTTTTTTTGTAATGCTAGTGTGTATGTGAGTGTGGTTGTGTGTCAAGTGGTAGTATACAAACAACCCAGCGACATGATAGACGAGTTTGGTGGCTATTGTGTTTAGTTGGAACTTTCTTTCTTTTTTTTATCTCTTACTACTGCTACTACTAGTACTACTCATCTTCATTATGTTTTAAAGGGGGACCCTGACGGATGAGTTTTTGCAAGAAACACGTCGAGATCACCAGAATGACAGCCTTTTCAAGGATCGGAACACTCACTTTGCTCTGGTTTCCTGGAAATCAATCCGTCAAAACGGCGATTCCTCCTTGGCGGAGATGCCGGAGAGAGAAGCCATTTTGGATGGGGTGGGTGGAGGCCACTCAAGAGTGGTTGAGGCTTTTTTTCTTCTTTGCAGTGCAGTACAAAACAAAGTGGAGCTATTTCTTTTGTTGTGAGTGAAACTCCTTTTGGTAAACTGTATAAAAAAATAAAAAAAAAATAGAAAGGCTTGTATTGCGGAAATTTCGTGCAAAGGATTTGGTCTAAACTCAGGCGGCCATTAGTAAAGAGAAGGCATATCTCTTTCACTGAAAGAATTTGACGTCCTGCACCTCCGCCAAGGAGGAATCGCCGATTTGACGGTTTGATTTCTGGAAAACCAGAGCAAAGTGAGTGTTGCGATCTCTGTAAAGGGTGTTTTCCTGGTGATCTCGATGTGTTTCTTATATATAAAAAAAACCTCATCCGTCAGGGTGTCCCTTCAAGTAACTCCGTGTTGTGTCGCGTTAGGTACGTGACACTGGTCGAAGACTGCGTTCTGTTCGCTGTACTGAAGATGCTCTTGCGTGTTCTGTGTCAACATTTATGTTTGATTATTAGTTACTTCTTTTTTTTAAAGTGTACGTTGCTGTGGAGATCAGTGTTCTGTGTGGATAGCCAGGCCTGTAGGGTTAACATTCCTAGCTCATTAAAATTCCTAGCTCGCAGGGTTCATTAAAATTCCTAGCTCGCTACTATGAGAGTGACTATTTGCGACAACCACAAATTTCACTTTTTCGTTACTTGAACCATTTACCTAACCCTAACCCTAACCCTAACCCTAACCCTAACCCTAAACCCTAGAAAAAAGTGACATTTGTCGTTCATGCTCAATGTCGCAAAATGCCGCAAATAGTCTTATAGTATAGCGAGCTAGGAATTTTAACCCGACAAGGCCTATCCTGTATCAAAATGAGTTTGGAAATACTCTGATTTGGGCAAGCACTGTTGTCTTTTAGTCAAAGTGTGTTTTTAACAAATGTGAATGCGACGCAAGCTGGGGTGGGTTTTTTTTGGCTATTGTGTATTTTAGCCACCCCCCTTAATTTCTGAACTTTTTTTTCTTCAGAACTACTGGTTTCTCCTCAGTGTCTCTTACTAGGTGAAGACGGGGTAAAAAGCCCATGGGCGGGTAAGAAGCCCATGCCAATTATCTCATGAAATGAAGAAAATTTCAGCCACATTTTGCCCATGAGACGAGTGTTAATGTTCAGCATTCGTCTCATGGGCAAATTTGACTGACATTTTCTTTGTTTCATGAGATAATTGGCATGGGCTTCTTACCCGCCCATGGGCTTTTTACCCCGTCTTACCCTACTGTTCAACTTCAATGTGAATGTGTTTTGGGTTTTTCAGTTTTCTTTCTCGATGCCGGACCATGTGTGTGTGACTTCGTTCGTTCGTGACAAGAGATTTTGTTATACATGTCAACACCATAGGTAATGGGCAAATGTGCATTCATAGGGGAAGACGGGGTAAAGAGCGCATGGGCGGGTAAGAAGCCCATGCCAATTATCTCATGAAATGAAGAAAATTTCAGCCACATTTTGCCCATGAGACGAGTGTTAATGTTTAGCATTCGTCTCATGGGCAAATTTGACTGACATTTTCTTTATTTCGTGAGATAATTGGCATGGGCTTCTTACCCGCCCATGGGCTTTTTACCCCGTCTTACCCTACTGTTCAACTTCAATGTGAATGTGTTTTGGGGTTTTTTTCTTTCTCGATGCCGGACCATGTGTGTGTGACTTCGTTCGTTCGTGACAAGAGATTTTGTTCTACATGTCAACACCATAGGCAATGGGCAAATGTGCATTCATAAACAAGAAGAAAATAAGATAAAAGATAAGAAGGGCACCACAAAAATGAGTTCTCCAAATAGAATCTGCTTCAGTCACGGCGGGTTTGGAAAATGTCCAGAGGTACAAATTATTAAGAAACTCTGGCAGGAAAAAACATATTATAGGCTAGGTATGTTAACGTTCAAAAAGATCAGTTGATGACGTGCGTTTCGGTGTGTAACACGTGTGTCACTTGCTAGCAAAGAAAAATAAAGGGAACTAACGTAAATAAAGGGAACTCTCTCTCTCTCTCTCTCTCTCTCTCTCTCTCTCTCTCTCTCTCTCTCTCTCTCTCTCTCTCTCTCTCTCTCTCTCTCTCTCTCTCTCTCTCTCTCTCTCTCTCTCTCTCTCTCTCTCTCTCTCTCTCTCTCTCTCTCTCTCTCTCTCTCTCTCTCTCTCTCTCTCTCTCTCTCAGGACAGATTGTAAGAATAGGCATCGTCTAAAATATTTATTCTTGTTAAATAAAGTTTGTCATTGTTCGCTGCTCTCTCTTCCTCTCTCTCTCTCTCTCTCTCTCTCCCTCGTCTCTCTCTCTCTCTCTCTCTCTCTCTCTCTCCTCTCTCTCTCTCTCTCTCTCTCTCTCTCTCTCTCTCTCTCTCTCTCTCTCTCTTCTCTCTTGTAAGAATAGGCATCGTCTAAAATCTCTCTCTCTTCTTGTCTAAATAAAGTCTCTCTCTCTCTCTCTCGTTCTCTCTCTCTCTCTCTCTCTCTCTCTCTCTCTCTCTCTCTCTCTCTCTCTCTCTCTCTCTCTCTCTCTCTCTCTCTCTCTCTCTCTCTCTCTCTCTCTCTCTCTCTCTCTCTCTCTCTCTCTCTCTCTCTCTCTCTCTCTCTCTCTCTCTCTCTCTCTCTCTCTCTCTCTCTCTCTCTCTCTCTCTCTCTCTCTCTCTCTCTCTCTCTCTCTCTCTCTCTCTCTCTCTCTCTCTCTCTCTCTCTATCTCTCACTCTCTCTCCCACACACACCTCAGAGGGCCAGTTGTTGTGACATGACGGGAATAAAATGAGGATGGTCGAGTATGATGATGTGTTGGCTTCAAAAGCAGATAACAACCCTTTACCTACTAATTATAGTTAGTACATGGGAATAAAGGATTTATGTTTCAAACTTTTTGTTTTAATGAACGAATGAATGCTAGTGCAAACAATGAGCGACCTAGCTGAATCCTTTCACCGCCAGGTGGCGCGACACTCAAGTGGTCCAAACCTAGTAGTAATCTGTGTTGGGGAGAGAGAGAGGGGGGGGGGGAGTGACACCCTCCCTATCTCTCTCTCTCTCTCTCCTTTTCTCTCTCTCTCTCTCTCTCTCTCTCTCTCTCTCTCTCTCTCTCTCTCTCTCTCTCTCTCTCTCTCTCCAACACAGACAGATTACTACTAGGCTTTGACCACTCGAGTGTCGCGCCACCTGGCGGTGAAAGGATTCAGCTAAATCGACCATTGAAACATACGTAATATCCCCAGTGCAAACTTCCATTCTTTTCAGCATTTACATTGAAAGATTATAAGGATTTATTACGAACAGTAGCATCTTATTTGTAGGGAGTTTGGTTTGTTCTGGTTCTGGTTCAGTCCTTGAAGCCTTTTGCTAAATACTTCCTTTTCTTTGTTGCCTTCAGAACATCAAAAACACACCTGTTTTCCTTCTGTCCCACGGACCTACAAAGTTCGTGTTCTGTCCTGAATCCTCAATAACCGTACCTTGCCGGTAGTGGGTTTTGTTTTTTATAGTTTGTTCGTGCGTTTGATCGTTTATCTTGGAATGGGATCAGAGTGGGGTGGGGTGGAAGGGGGGGTGTTAATAATAATAATAATGACAATTTATATAGCGCTTATTCTCCTTACGGGGCTCTAAGCGCTTCACAAAGATATCACAAAGATATGAGTTGATTTTTTGTTTGTTTATTAACTTCTCGTGTGTTTGTTTTTGGTTTGTTTCGCATTGTTTTCTTGGTTGGTTGGTGCGATGAGGATAGCTACACCCCCACCCTCACCCCCGACTTCTTTTTCTTTCAACTCCAAACATATCCACTGTTTCCTTTGATAAGTGTTGCCATGCTCCAAACTGTCATAGCAGCTGCGAAAACCAATCACCTGTCCCACCGCGTATAAGAATAAAGAAAACTTGTGAAAGGTTTATGTACACTTAACTAAACGGGTTAGCAATTACCTGGTGATAGACAGAAGAAAACAGGTGGGAGAAACGCTTGTTAAGCGAGTCATTCTAACTCGAAGGAAACAGTTGTCTGTGAGGAGTATACAAACACTAGGCGTTCAAGACTGCACATGGTCATCTCCAAACATGGAACGCTCAATGTTTTAGTAAAGTTTTATTGTTTTGGTGTGTTACGTGTTTGACGGTTAAGATTAGGGTTAGGGATCAAGTCAAGTCAAAGTCAAAGTCAAAAATACTTTATTTTTACGTTAGGTGAAATTACAGTGTGGTCTCGTACAAGCACAATACAAGCGAGGAAACACATTTGCATGCATTAAAAATAAGGAAACAAAACTAAGAAAAAATAGACCACAAATCATGCTTCGCAAGAAGTTGGACATAGTTAGGGTCGATACAAGGATAGGGTTAGGGTCAGTTTAATTTCAGATTGAAAAGTTAAAAGATACAAATTCTAAACTTTCGCCGAAAACCGACATTTTGTGGCGCGAATGACGTCACTTTCCATACTTGGAGATGAATATGTGCAGTCTTGAACGTCTTGTTATGCAAACTAATCTGGAACTTCCTTTCTGGTGGTGCTGTCGTTTGTCTGTTTTGGGGTGTGTTTTTAAGGATTCCTCAGAGGTTCTTGTTCGATGCGTTGTACCTGCGAGGAGCAAGGCCAATCGGTGTTGTGGGCGGCTTTGATAGGAGTTGTGTGCTTTTTCGTAGTAAGCCAAAAAGGAACATTCTTTGCCTTTATTCATCGTCTCATCTTCTCTTCTCCAAGCCACTTTTTGTTTTTAAATCATTAGCACACGTTAATCCCAGTTGCAGCGAAACCGTTGTCATTTGGTCAAAATTTAATCCTTCCTTATCAGTCACACAAAACTCCCATGCTAAAAAAAAAAAATGGGTGGCGCACCTCTGGCTGCGACACGTTCTCCAGGTGGGAGCAACCCGAATTTCACAGAGACGCCTTTGTGACTATAAAGTACCTAATACCTTAATCATCATATAGTAAAAAGCCAAGTGTCCGTGTGTCTGTCTGTCTGTCTGTCTGTCTGAAACACAAAACGGGCCTTATAACTCCGCCGTTTTTCGACCGAATCGCTTCAAATTTGCTGTGAGCCCTATGGCAACGGCAACCGAGGCGGCCGTGTCATTTGCGCGGTTCGGCAAATGCGCGAAACGCGCATCCGCCGGCCTCTCGGCGCCCGTATCTCCGGTGTTTCTGGACCGATTGCCTTCGAATTTGGCAGGAAGATGACCGAGGACGGTGACTATCCGTGTACC
>CM065701.1:27722765-27740265 GCA_017654935.2 Phymorhynchus buccinoides
TCTTGTGCGTGCGTTCGCACACGGGACCTCGGTTTTAGGTCTCATCCGAAGGACCAAGAAATAGGAGTAAAGTATCTTTCCCAAGGATGCAACACCGTGACCAGCCAGGTTATGCATGTGCTTGTTAGTTTGTCTAGTTTTGTTTGTTTGTGAGCTTAGCTGGGTTTTTTTATATACTGCATTCAATAAAGTTTGGAAGATTTTTAAATTAATTTTTGAAAAGGGTTTAGTATTACTAAAAGGATATTCCACTCAGTTTTGTCGTGTTAATCTACAATACAGTTTGGAGATAGGATTATTGTTTTAAAATAATTTTCTTTGATGGGATTTGATAAAGTTAATTTTATTGACGGGATTTGTAAAAACAATTACATTCATTGATAAAAACAATTCTGGATAATTTTGAGATTATATAAAAATTATCTCATAGAATTAGAAGCAAAGGAGGTTTGTAGTAAAGATACCGCAACTTATTTTATTTGTTTGATAATTTGTGTGTTCGTTTGTTCTTCCATTTTTTTTTTTCTTCACCAATATAAAACTTGCCTTAAGTATTACGTAATACTCTCGTGGTAGCCCAGTGAATAATAACTTTCTTATTACTTCCTTAGCAGATGTTTCCACTGAATACACTTAGGCCGGGTTCACATTAGACGTGTAAGTTCCGTACGGAAAACCCTAAATAAGTGGAAGAAAGAAGGATGAAAGTTTACGCATATAGGGGAAATTCGGACACGTGCGCAAATCTTTTCCCTTCTTTGTTTCACTTTTTTATGGATTACGCACGGGTTTCCGCGTGGAATATGGAATATCCGCTTATGTGTGTACAAGGCCTTAGTCGTTCGATATTTCCTAATATTTGCCTGACTCGGATAGTTGCTGCATAGGTTAGAGTCGGATCCGTAACCTTATTATGGTGTAACGTCAATCTGCCGTAATGCTTGGGCAAGAGGTGTTTAAAGGTAGGCCTACCGTCAGGTTTGGTACCGTGGTAAGACAAATTTCTGGCTCAAATCCTTGTGTGTGGGGGTGTGGTGTGGGGGGGGGGGGGGGTGTGTTTCTGTGTGTGTGTGTGTGTGTGTGTGTGTGTGTGTTGTGTGTGTGTTGTGTGTGTGTGTGTGCGTGTGTGTGTGTGTGTGTGTGTGTGTGTGTTGTTGTGTGTGTGTGTGTGTGTCGGGGTGGTTTGTCTGGAATGCAGGCTTATTGGGCTAAGGGCCCATAGTCATGAGTACGGCTAAGACAACTAATCCGGGATGGAAAATGCAAATTAGTCTAAACTACCAATCCGATTGGCAGTTTAGACTAATTTACATTTTCCATCGTGGATTAGCTGTCTTAAGCCGTACTCATGACTACAGGCCAAGGCCGTAGCCTAAAACCGATTAAGAAAGAAAACCTGGAAGCTTTTGTTTGCCATTTTTAGTCCCCGAGCGAAGCTTCGGGAAGCATTGTTTTTGTTTCATCCGTCCGTCCGTCCGCGTGCGTGCGTCCGGTCGCGTTTTCTTGAAAACCGTTCAGTCTATTTCAATCACTTTTAGCATACAAGTTCTAGGGGATATTTATTACCTATCAACTGATTGGGGTTTTTTTCAGGTCTAGGCCATGTTGATTAAGGAGTTCAAATCCCGAAACACTTCATCGCTAATATCTCGCGAAGTTTTGCACGTATTTCAATGCGGGTTTTTTTCACAACGTTTTCTGATGAAAGGGCTATAACATTATAATCATGAATTTGTCTGTGCGCTCGTGCTCGAACCCCAAAGCTGTATCTCAAGAACTGTCGCATGAAATCGCTTCAAATTTACTGTGGTGGTGCATCATGGTACGCAAAAGCCATAATAGCCATGCTGACCTTGACCTTGAAGTTTGACCTTGAAAACGTATATTTCTTCTTGTGGCCATATCTTTCACATCGTTGGACTTAAAATGTTCAAATCTGGTGTGCAGATGCTTACGGTCATTCCGAATATTTAGTACAAGAAAGGTCAAGGTCACAACGGCTATAGTCTGTCGATATGACCATCTGTAACTGGTCGTTTACAACCACACATTTTTTACACATTTATTATTTGTTACGGTTTTTTTTACAATTGCTCAGTTTTTTTGTCACTTGAGCGCAGATGCGTCATGCTGCTGTTGTGTGCCCAAGTTCACCCGCTCGGGAACTTATCTGCCGCCCGGCGATCCGCTTGTTGTACTTTCAGTGGGTTGGTTTTTTTTAGCACAATGAGTACCTTGCACTGGAGCGAGCCTCTGTGTGTTTTTCTGTCTGTCTGTCCGTCTGTTTGTGTGCCTTTCTGTGAAAGCAAAAACAAAAAGTGTTCCAATTGTCATAAATTAATAACATAAACTTCTGAAGGGATCACTACGAAATTTGCCCCACCGTTCTCATGTTGTAAAGCTGATACGCTTCCATTCAGAATGCCTGGATATTCAGTATTACTGGCTTTAATACCCAACTCGGTTTTTTTTCTTTTCTACATGTTCTAATACGAACAGCTACTGGGGGTAAGTTTATGTGCTTGCCTCCTTGTTCAATCTCACTCTTTTTTTCTTTTTTTTCTTTTTTTCTACCACTGGCCCACGTTATGATGTTTTGTCCTGTTATTCGTGTGCAGTATTTTTGGTAATGTCTGAGAGAGAGAGAGAGAGAGAGAGAGAGAGAGAGAGAGAGAGAGAGAGAGAGAGAGAGAGAGAGAGAGAGAGAGAGAGAGGAGAGACAGACAGACAGACAGACAGACAGACAGACAGACAGACAGCCATAGATAGAGGGGGGAGAGAGAGAGAGAGAGTTTTGAAATAATTTCACGTTCGTGAAAGTCCGTTTAACGTCCTTCGAAGATTAGGAGATAAACAACGATGATGACAACGACGGCGATGATGATAATGATGATGAAGATGATGATGGTGAATAGCAGAATGAGGAGGATGGAAAAGGAGAGAAGAAAACAGAGTAAGAGTAAGAGATGAACACAACGACAAAGACGACGACGACGATGATGATGATGATGATGATGATCAAGACGACGACAGTGATGGTGATGATGATGATGATCAACACGACGACGACGACGACGATGATGTTAATATACTACGACGATGATGATGATCAAGACTCCGACGACAACAATAATGATGACAAAGACGACGACGGCGATGATGATGATGATCAAGACGACGACGACGACGACGACGATGATGGTAATATACTACGACGATGATGATGATCAAGACTCCGACGACAACAATAATGATGACAAAGACGACGACGGCGATGATGATGATGATCAAGACGACGACGACGACGACGATGATGATGATGATAATGACGACGACGAGAAGACGTTGATGCATAGTCCGGTTAACTGGTAAAAGCCAGACGCCTGTGATGATGACGAACCTCACCTCACGACGACGTTTCCGCACCTCACCTCAGTTTCTCCCCCCCCCCCTCCCCCCCCCCCCCCCCCCCCCCCCCCCCATCCCCCCCCCCCCCCCCAAGTTCCTTTATTACTGCCGCCGGTTCAAAGACATTAGTAGGTTGCATTTTTACTGACTGTACGTAAAGCTTACAACACCCCCCACCCCGCCCCCCGGTCCTTAAAGGGGCACCCTGACGAATGAGTTTTTGTAAGAAACACGTCGAGATCAACCAGGAAAACACCCTTTACAGAGATCGCAACACTCACTTTGCTCTGGTTTCCTAGAAATCAAACCGTCAAAATCGGCGATTCCTCCTTGGAAGAGGTGCTGGAAGTCAAATTATTTCACCCAAAGAGAAGGCGTGTGCCGTCTCTTTTCTAATGGCCGCCTGAGTTTAGACCACATCGTTAGCACGAACATTTTCACAATCCAAGCCTTTTTATTTTTATTTTTTGAAAATGTTATACAATTTATCTAAAGGAGTTTCGCTCACAACAAAGGAAATAGCTCCATTTTTTTTTTTACTGCACTGGCACAAAAAGAAAAAGCTTCAACCACAATGGGATTGGCCTCCACCCACCCCATCCAAAATGGCTACTCTCTCCGGCATCTCCGCCAAGGAGGAATCGCCGTTTTTTTTGACAGTTTGATTTCTAGGAAACCAGAGCAAAGTGAGTGTCCCGATCCTTTGAAAAGGCTGTCTTTCTGGTGACCTCGACGTGTTTCTTGCAAAAAAAACGCACCCGTCAGGGTCCACCTTTAAAGGTAAGACTGACAGAGCCACACAACGGGTGGTCATAACCTAGAAAGAGAGAGAGAGAGAGAGAGAGAGAGAGAGAGATCCTCTCCCTAGTAGAGAGAGAGAGAGAAGAGAGAGAGAGAGGAGAGGTTGAGATGATTTGAGAGAGAGAGTTCCCCCCCCCCCCCCGAGAGAGAGAGCAGAGAGAGGCAAGACGCAAGACGCAAGACGCAAGACGCAAGACGCCAGATGCAAAATAGTTGATTCAGAGAGGCCATTGGCCCATTTGAATGGGAATTTACATGAAACATCAAACTAAACAGCTACTATGCGCAAATATATGCACAAATTGCATATTTTTTACGAAGTCAGCACTCCTCTTAACCTAAATGCTTTACGTAAAAAACAAAGAGAGAGAGAGAGAGAGAGAGAGAGAGAGAGAGAGAGAGAGAGAGAGAGAGAGAGAGAGAGAGACGAGAGAGGGAGAGATGTCAGGAGAGAGAGAGAGAGAGAGAGGAGAAAGAGGAGAAAAGAAGGGAGAGCGGGACAGGAAGAAGGAGAAAATCTGAACAGGAAAGAAAGAGGTAGAAATAATTAGATGAGAAGAAGAAGAAGAGAAGAGGGGAGGGGGGGGGAGATGAGGACTAGGAAGAGGAGGAGGAAGGAGAGGAGGAGAAGGTGAAAACCAGAAAGAAAACAATGAAAACAACAAGGGGGGGGGGGGGGGGAGAAAGAAAGAAAAGAATGATGAGAGGAAAATGAAAAGAACAACAAACAAAATAAGAAAGAAAAGAATGATTGAGAGGAAAATTTACAAAAAAATATTGAAAAAAAATAAAAAACATTGGTATACGCTATCAATAAGAAATGTGATCTCTTAAACGCTTGTTTTTCGTGAGTTATGTTTGAAATGTACTCCTCTGCCCCCCCCCCCCCCCCCCCCCCCCCCCCCCCCCCCCCCCCCACCCCAACCCCCCCACCCCACACCACACACACACACACAAATAAAAATAAAACAAAAAAATAATTAGTATACGCCATCAATAAGAAATGTGATCTCTTCTCTTAAACTCTTGTTTTTCGTGAGTTATGTTTGAAATGCCCCCCCCCCCCCCCCCCCCTCCCCTGGAATGGAAACTAAGTCGAAGATAGAATGACCGCAGACACATTTTTCTTCTTTGTTTACCCCGACATATCCCCCCCACCCCTATCCCCATGCAACACCAGTCTGTCCTTCCACCTAGCCCTGTGGGTGGGAGAAGATTTACGAAAGCGCGTTTAGGTACAGATTCCCTTTCCCCAAAGGGAGTTGTCAAAAAGCGCGAATAGGTCAATTTGCGCTACTTTTCCTCTATACAATTTGCGCGAACATGGAGTATACAATTTGCGCGACTATCCAACACACACACAGAGAGACAGAAATAGAAGGGGCAAACAAACGAGGACACACACACACACATGCACGCACACACGCACTCACGCACGCACGCACGCACGCACGCACGCACACGCACGCACACGCACACGCACACGCACACGCACACGCACACACGCACACGCACACACGCACACGCACACGCACGCACGCACACGCACGCACACGCGCACGCACGCACGCACACGCACACGCGCACACACACACACACACACACACACACACACACACACACACACACACACACACACACACCACCCCACCCCTTCATTTTAATTCATTGATTTGTTTGTGTGTTTTTTGTTGTCTGGTTTTTGCTTAAACAAATCTTTAATATTTCCAAACAATTTTCTTAATGTATTTTAAAGTCTAATATCACCATCGTTGTGAACTTTTTGACTCTCAGACATTCGCGCATTTTGTATATACAGAAAGTATTCGCGCTTTTGGTATATTCGCTCAAATTGACGGTTGCCTCCCCCCAAAACCCCATAGTCCCACCTCCATTGAACTACGTACTGTTGGTCACCCCTACTGTAGTGGACAATAGCCTGGGTTGACCACCAGCTGAGACAAACTAACAGCTGACTGACAGACGGACAGACAGACACAGGAGTTGAAATAAATAGTGGCGCCAGGGAGTGGGGCAGTGGGTGGATGCCTCGTGCCTCCATACGGGGAGCTGGACGACCCCGCCCCCTCCACGAGTCTCTCTCCGTGGGGGGGGGGGGAGGGGGGAGGGGATACAGGGGAGTATTTCGTAAAAAATAATAGTTCCCCCACCTTCTGGAAGTTCTGTGCTTGTAACTTCCTCTAATCTGCCACTCTCTTTGACTCTGCCTTTTCCCTTTGCTTTCTATCATCTACTATCTTTCTTACTGGTCCATTGTCCTGCCTTTTTTTTTTTTTAAACACCAAATCTTACAAATGATTTTTTTTCCTTTGAGCTCCTCCGAAATCGGAATGTGTCGACTGTACGCAGCGGGGAGACCAGTGAAAGCTGAAAACCGGACACATATATGTACCTTACCCATTATGGCCATATGGCCTGGAACTCAGAAGAAGAAGAAGGAGGAGATGAAGGCGCCAGGGAGAGACGCGTGTCTAGTGCTAACAATGCGTTTCATTTTTACACTCTGTCTGGTGGTTCGAGATGGACCACGCTGTATTGCTTTCACCGTACTTGTTTTCATGACCGTCTGCCTGTCTGTCTGTCTGCCTGTCTGTCTGTCTGCCTGTCTGTTTGTCTGCCTGTCTGATTGTCTGCCTGTTTGTCTGTCTGTGTGTCTGTCTGTCTGCACGTGGTTTCCTTTTTCGCATGCATGCTTAGCGACTGACTGATGATAATTGTCTTTCTGTCGGGTGTCTGTGCCAACTGGTTGCCAGTTGTTTCTGTATGGCTTTACTATATTTTAGTTGTTGTTGTCGTACCCTGGCTTAAAGACTCCAGGGATCATCCCAACAGCCGAAGCGCTTGAACACTTTTGGTACAAATGCACCAGCTAGGGATGAGAACATTACGTGTGTGACCGTTTTTGATTACCCCGCCACATGGGCAGCCACACTCCGACTTCGGGAGAGTTTCTGCATATTAGTTGTTAGGTTTTTTATGTTTGTTTGTGTTGTTGTTTTTTTAACGATAATAATAAGGCCACGTCCGTAATTCCAAGCAAAATGAACGCGTACACAGCCTTCACACATGGAGAAAGAAAAACAAGTTGGCTACTCTTATAAACATCTTTTTATGATCTGTGGGAAGACAGAAAATAATGACTAACAATGGATGACCAAATGAAGTTTTTAAAGGGGCACCCTGACGGATGAGTTTTTAACTAATCCGTCAGGGTGCCCCTTTAAGGGACTGACAACGCCCCGGCGCAAACTGGTCACTGAGAGTGAGACTTGAAAATGTATCGGGATTGAAATAGCTGAAAAGAGAGAAAGCAAGACAATGGAATGCACCTCAGACTTCGGAACTAAAGTATTTCATTTTCATTTCCTGCAACTTTACATGCATTTCTCTGTTGAATGTTGTTAGTGCCAGTTAGGACTGACAACGTCGGCACAAAATGGTCACTGAGACTGAGAGTGAGACTTGAAAATGTATGGGGATTGAAACAACTGGAAAGGGAGTAAACAAGAAAATGGAATGCACCTCAGACTTCAGAACTAAAGTGTATTTAAAATTACATTTCACTTCCTGAAGCTTTACGTGCGTTTCTCTGTTGAATGTTGTTAGTGCCAGTTAGGACTGACAACGTCGGCCACAAAATGGTCACTGAGACTGAGAGTGAGACTTGAAAATGTATGGGGATTGAAACAACTGGAAAGAGAGTAAACAAGAAAAATGGAATGCACCTCAGACTTCAGAACTAAAGTGTATTTAAAATTACATTTCACTTCCTGAAGCTTTACGTGCGTTTCTCTGTTGAATGTTGTTAGTGCCAGTTAGGACTGACAACGTCGGCCACAAAATGGTCACTGAGACTGAGAGTGAGACTTGAAAATGTATGGGGATTGAAACAACTGGAAAGAGAGTAAACAAGAAAAATGGAATGCACCTCAGACTTCAGAACTAAAGTGTATTTAAAATTACATTTCACTTCCTGAAGCTTTACGTGCGTTTCTCTGTTGAATGTTGTTAGTGCCAGTTAGGACTGACAACGTCGGCCACAAAATGGTCACTGAGACTGAGAGTGAGACTTGAATGTATGGGGATTGAAACAACTGAAAAGAGAGAAAACGGAATGCGCCTCAGACTTCGGAAACTAAAGTGTACCTACGGTGCTTTCCCTATCCCCTCAGTCATGATAGTTTTGACGTTGTGCGATTTGGTGAGTGATGGACGACAGAGAGGTTTAATCAGGAAGTGCGAACAATAGAGGGACGCCATTACGGTGTAGTGAGGAGAGCCAGGGGCGGCCACTCAGGATGAATTATCAGGGTTATCGGGATTATCGCTTCTACTACCAGACTCTGCCCAGAGCCCGGGTAAGTGACTGATCTCTCTGTCCTGTCTCTGTGTCTCTGTCTCTGTCTCTGTCTCTGTCTCTCTCTCTCTCTCTCTCTCTCTCTCTCTCTCTCTCTCTCTCTCTCTCTCTCTCTCTCTCTCTCTCTCTCTCTCTCTCTCTCTCTCTCTCTCTCTCTCTCATTACATGTCTTTTCTTATTTGCTAATTGATTCTGTGTGCTTTTCGATTTTTGCTGTTGTTACTATGACATTGTAACGGGCCACAGGCCTATATACAATTAAGCCACTGTCAATTGTCAGTAGTTGTCTCATAACATGTATGTCTCTGCCCCCTCTCTCTCCCTATGTGTGTGAAAGAGAGAGAGGAAGACACAGAGATAGTCAGAATACAAGAGAGAGAGAGAGAGAGAGACGACTGAGAGAGAGAGAGAGAGAGAGAGAGGAGAGAGAGAGAGAGAGAGATAGACAGAGACAGAGACAGAGAGAGTGATTTAGACAGTAACACAAATAGAGATCAATTAAGTGACTGCATTTTACGACAATCTATTAATGTGCAGATGTCATTCATTCATTTATTCACTCACTCACTCACTCATTCACACATTCATTCATCCTCTCTGTGCGTCACCTTCGCTCACTCCTTCCCACCTCCACACTCTTTCTCTACTCTTTTTACTCTTTTCTGCGCGCTTGTCTCTATTTTTATTTGTATGCTAGTCTGTCTGTCTGTCTGTCCGTCTCTCTCTCTCTCTCTCTCTCTCTCTCTCTCTCTCTCTCTCTCTCTCTCTCTCTCTCTCTCTCTCTCCCCATCTCTAGCCCTATCTCTTTGTGGTCTGCCTGAGCTGCCTCCCCGTGGGGATACCGGGGGGGTCGTAAAAAATAGTTCCCCCACCTTCTGGAAGTTCTGTGCTAGTAACTTTCTCTAATCTGCCACTCTCTTTGACTCTACCTTTTCCCTTTGCTTTCTATCATCTACTATCTTTCTGACTTTATTGGCCCATTCTCCTGCCTTAAAAAAAAAATCATCTAAAAAAAATTTCTCCTTTGAGCTCCTCCAAAATCGGAATGTGTCGGCTGTACCAGCGGGGAAACCAGTGAAAACTGAAAAAACCGGACACATACGTACCTTACCCATTATGGCCATATGGCCTGGGAAAAACAGAAGAAGAAGAAGAAGAAGAAGTCTGAGTTGTCTCTCTGTCTGTCTGTCTGTCTCTGTGTGTGTCTATGTCTTGTATAAAGCATACAACCAATGTTTGGGTGTAAGTCGAGGTATCAGCGATGGGATTTATCCCCCCTGTTGTCCGTTACGGATTAGTACGAGTCTATTTTTAACTGGGTTTTTTGCCCCAGAAAAGAGATTTTTCTGTGGTTATATTTATATGTTCGTTCCGACCTCACCAGAACTGCTATCGATTTTTCCAGACGCAGAATTTTTTTTTTTTTTTAATGGACAAAGGCGAAGAAAGAGGTGAAAGAAAGACAGAAGCAATTGAGAGGAGAGAGAGAGAGAGAGAGAGAGAGAGAGAGAGAGAGAGAGAGAGAGAGAGAGAGAGAGAGAGAGAGAGAGGGGGTGAGACAGAGAGGGAGAGGATATGACAGACAGAGAGAGAGAGAGAGAGAGAGAGAGAGAGTCAGGATTGATTTAATTGTTAGGTACACACACACACACTCTCTCTCTCTCTCTCTCTCTCTCTCTCTCTCTCTCTCTCTCTCTCTCTCTCTCTCTCTCTCTCTCTCTCGCTCTTTCTCTCTCTCTCTCTCTCCTCTCCCTCCCTCTCTCTCTCTCTCTCTCTCTCTCTCCTCTCTCTCTCTCTCTCTCTCTCTCTCTCTCTCTCTCTCTCCTCTCTCTCTCTCTCTCTTTTATTGCCGCACGCTTCATAAAACGCCTGTGTCATTGCCATTTTCCATGTCGGTTTAGTTGGCTGCAAGTATGGCAGATGTGCTTCACGTGCTAAGCAAATGGAAAAAAAAAAAAAAAGTATTAGCAGGGGAAGTAAACGACAAGATTCCTCCTACTAGCTATACATCAGCGTACTGACTGACTGACGAGGAGCTGAGAATGTAGCTCTGCTTTGGCCTGGCAGCCTGTTGTGTGGCTTCCTCCTATATGAATGTAAAGCAGTAAAGAACAACAATGCTGTTAGTGTGTGTGTGTGTGGGGGGGGGGGGGGTTCTACCTCAGATATGAATGTCTCTAAAGCAATGCAGAACAGCAATGCTGTTAGTGTTGTTGTTGTTTTTCTACCTCAGATATGAATGTCTCTAAAGCAATGCAGAACAATGCTGTTAGTGGGGGTTTTTTCTTAATCTACCTCAGATATAAATGTCTCTAAAGCAATGCAGAACAATGCTGTTAGTGGGTTTTTTTCTTAATCTACCTCAGATATGAATGTCTCTAAAGCAATGCAGAACAATGCTGTTAGTTGGGGGTTTTCTACCTCAGATATGACTGTCTCTAAAGCAATGCAGAACAACAATGCTGTTAGTTGGGGGTTTTCTACCTCAGATATGACTGTCTCTAAAGCAATGCAGAACAACAATGCTGTTAGTTGGGGGTTTTCTACCTCAGATATGAATGTCTCTAAAGCAATGCAGAACAACAATGCTGTTAGTTGGGGGTTTTCTACCTCAGATATGACTGTCTCTAAAGCAATGCAGAACAACAATGCTGTTAGTGGGGGGTTTTCTACCTCAGATATGACTGTCTCTAAAGCAATTCAGAACAACAATGCTGTTAGTTGGGGGTTTTCTACCTCAGATATGAATGTCTCTAAAGCAATGCAGAACAACAATGCTGTTAGTGGGGGGTTTTCTACCTCAGATATGACTGTCTCTAAAGCAATGCAGAACAACAATGCTGTTAGTTGGGGGTTTTCTACCTCAGATATGAATGTCTCTAAAGCAATTCAGAACAACAATGCTGTTAGTGGGGGGTTTTCTACCTCAGATATGACTGTCTCTAAAGCAATGCAGAACAACAATGCTGTTAGTGGGGGGTTTTCTACCTCAGATATGACTGTCTCTAAAGCAATTCAGAACAACAATGCTGTTAGTTGGGGGTTTTCTACCTCAGATATGAATGTCTCTAAAGCAATGCAGAACAACAATGCTGTTAGTGGGGTGTTTTCTACCTCAGATATGACTGTCTCTAAAGCAATGCAGAACAACAATGCTGTTAGTTGGGGGTTTTCTACCTCAGATATGAATGTCTCTAAAGCAATGCAGAACAACAATGCTGTTAGTGGGGTGTTTTCTACCTCAGATATGACTGTCTCTAAAGCAATGCAGAACAACAATGCTGTTAGTGGGGTGTTTTCTACCTCAGATATGACTGTCTCTAAAGCAATGCAGAACAACAATGCTGTTAGTGGGGTGTTTTCTACCTCAGATATGAATGTCTCTAAAGCAATGCAGAACAACAATGCTGTTAGTGGGGTGTTTTCTACCTCAGATATGACTGTCTCTAAAGCAATGCAGAACAACAATGCTGTTAGTGGGGTGTTTTCTACCTCAGATATGAATGTCTCTAAAGCAATGCAGAACAACAATGCTCTTAGTGGGGTGTTTTCTACCTCAGATATGACTGTCTCTAAAGCAATGCAGAACAACAATGCTGTTAGTTGGGGGTTTTCTACCTCAGATATGACTGTCTCTAAAGCAATGCAGAACATGCTGTTAGTGGGGGGGGGGGGGGGGGGGGGGGTCTGGGGGGGGGGGGGGGGGGGGGGGGGGGGTACAGTAATGGAAATCATTATGCAGCTTAGTCTTTCGAGGAAGACAAGCACTCTCAAACTAGGAGGCATTCGCATAGGATTTTAGTGCTGCAGCCGGGGCAGATGGGTGGATGCCTCGTGCCTCCATACGGGGAGCTGGACGACCCCGACCCCTCCACGAGTTTCTCAGTCCCCGTCGGGATACCGTTAAAATAGTTCCCCCCACGTTTTGGAAGTTCTGTGCTTGTAACTTCCTCTAATCAGCCACTCTTTTTTACTCTACCTTTTCCCTTTGCTTACTGTCATCTACTATCTTTCTGACTTATTGGCCAATTCTCCTACCTTTCCCCCCAAAAAAACACACCTTCCAAATAACCTTTCTCCTTTGAGCTCCTCCGAAATCGGAATGTGTCGGCTGTACGCTAGCGGGGAGACCAGTGAAAACTGAAAACTGAAAACCGGACACATACGTACTTTTACCCATTATGGCTTTCTGGCCTGGGAACGCAGAAGAAGAAGAAGAAGTGCTGCAGCCAAAGGGTTTGGTTGGCCTTCCCCAACACCGGCTGTATAATTAAATCCTTTTTTGCCGAAGGAGTGGGAATGTACCCTGGGCAAGGTATTGCCACTAAAGAAATGTTTGAGCCCCGCCGTCAAGAACAGCATATGATCGTTTTTGGGGGGGAGGTTAGTCTAATTCACATACTATTCCCCGTGTTGACTGTCTAATTCGCACTAATGACTACAGGGCCTGAAAACTAAGGTACGAAATGCGCCAGCTTAGGGATGCGAACATTCCGTGTGTGTGTGACCGGTTTCATTACCCCGCCACGTGGGCAGCCACACTCCGACTTCGGAGGATATCTGGCAGTCGTAGTCAGACGCGACAGACTAGCATACGTACAAAGCAATCATATCTTGGTCTACGACCATGGATATAAGCTATTAAGTGTGTGTCTTCTTCTTCTTCTTCTTCTTCGATCGCTCAGCCAGTTTCCTGTCAATTATGAGCGCAGATGCGTCATGCTTCCGTTATGCGCCTAACTGAGAAATAGTTAGGCCCAGCAAGTCCGACTTCGGCTGGAGGAGGAAATGTTTCTGAAAGTGTTTTCGTGAAAAAAGGGCAGGAGAATGGACCTGGTAAGGCAGAAAGATAAGTAGATGACAGTAAGCAAAGGGAAAAGGCAGAGTCAAAGAGAGTGATAGATTAAAGGAAGTTACAAGCACAGAACTTCCAGAAGGTGGGGTAACTATTTATGCAAAAGACCCCCCCGGTATCCCCACGGGTGGTAAAGTGTGTATTACTGTACATAATGTTACTTTGCAATTACATTAGGCTATTTTACATTGCATCGGTTTAACAAGAAAATGGGTGGTGATGCGTTGCGGTCAGTGATCAGGGTTTTGGTAGCATCGTTAAACTGTGTAAAATAAATACAGAATTTCATTTGACACGACACCACCCAACTTTTTCTTTTCCTGTTTCACACCGATTTCGCGATGTTGGTTACGTTTGACCTTTGACGCCTTGCTTGTCTGTTTGTTTGTCTGTTTGTTTATTTGTTTGTTTATAGTTGAGACACCCTGCTGAGTGCTCTGGGCGCATCTTAACTCTGTAGGCCATAAGTACTTTAGGGCAGTGGGCGTTGTGGGTGGTCCCCATGTGCCAACGAATCCTCAAAGCTGCAGCACTAAGAATCAGGGCAATGCCTCCTTCTTCGACAGTCATGGTCATTCACAAAAGACAAAGCTGCAAATTGATGTTTCCACACAGAAAAGAATGATCAGACATCTCTTTTTTTCTTTTTTTTCTTTTTTAACCTCCTCTTCTTTACACTTTACTATCAATACAAAACATGACACATTATCTCCGCTTCTTCACACTTTACTATCAATACAAAACATGAAACATTATCTCCGCTTCTTCACACTTTACTATCAATACAAAACATGACACATTATCTCCTCCTCTTCACACTTTACTATCAATACAAAACATGACACATTATCTCCTCCTCTTCACACTTTACTATCAATACAAAACATGACACATTATCTCCTCCTCTCTTCACACTTTACTATCAATACAAAACATGACACATTATCTCCTCCTCCTCTTCACACTTTACTATCAATACAAAACATGACACATTATCTCCTCCTCCTCTTCACACTTTACTATCAATACAAAACATGACACATTATCTCCTCCTCCTCTTCACACTTTACTATCAATACAAAACATGACACATTATCTCCTCCTCCTCTTCACACTTTACTATCAATACAAAACATGACACATTATCTCCTCCTCCTCTTCACACTTTACTATCAATACAAAACATGACACATTATCTCCTCCTCCTCTTCACACTTTACTATCAATACAAAACATGACACATTATCTCCTCCTCTTCACACTTTACTATCAATACAAAACATGACACATTATCTCCTCCTCCTCTTCACACTTTACTATCAATACAAAACATGACACATTATCTCCTCCTCCTCTTCACACTTTACTATCAATACAAAACATGACACATTATCTCCTCCTCCTCTTCACACTTTACTATCAATACAAAACGTGACACATTATCTCCTCCTCCTCTTCACACTTTATTATCAATACAAAACATGACACATTATCTCTCCTCCTCTTCACACTTTACTATCAATACAAAACATGACACATTATCTCCTCCTCCTCTTCACACTTTACTATCAATACAAAACATGACACATTATCTCCTCCTCTTCACACTTTACTATCAATACAAAACATGACACATTATCTCCTCCTCCTCTTCACACTTTACTATCAATACAAAACATGACACATTATCTCCTCCTCCTCTTCACACTTTACTATCAATACAAAACATGACACATTATCTCCTCCTCCTCTTCACACTTTATTATCAATACAAAACATGACACATTATCTCCTCCTCATCTTCACACTTTGCTATCAATGCAAAACATGACACATTATCTCCTCTTCACACTTTACTATCAATACAAAACATGACACATTATCTCCTCCTCCTCTTCACACTTTACTATCAATACAAAACATGACACATTATCTCCTCCTCCTCTTCACACTTTACTATCAATACAAAACATGACACATTATCTCCTCTTCACACTTTACTATCAATACAAAACATGACACATTATCTCCTCCTCTTCACACTTTACTATCAATACAAAACATGACACATTATCTCCTCCTCTTCACACTTTACTATCAATACAAAACATGACACATTATCTCCTCCTCTCTTCACACTTTACTATCAATACAAAACATGACACATTATCTCCTCCTCTTCACACTTTACTATCAATACAAAACATGACACATTATCTCCTCCTCTTCACACTTTACTATCAATACAAAACATGACACATTATCTCCTCCTCCTCTTCACACTTTACTATCAATACAAAACATGACACATTATCTCCTCCTCCTCTTCACACTTTACTATCAATACAAAACATGACACATTATCTCCTCCTCCTCTTCACACTTTACTATCAATACAAAACATGACACATTATCTCCTCCTCTTCACACTTTACTATCAATACAAAACATGACACATTATCTCCTCCTCCTCTTCACACTTTACTATCAATACAAAACATGACACATTATCTCCTCCTCCTCTTCACACTTTACTATCAATACAAAACATGACACATTATCTCCTCCTCTTCACACTTTACTATCAATACAAAACATGACATTATCTCCTCCTCTTCTTCACACTTTACTATCAATACAAAACATGACACATTACCTCCTCTTCACACTTTATTATCAATACAAAACATGACACATTATCTCCTCTTCACACTTTACTATCAATACAAAACATGACACATTATCTCCTCCTCCTCTTCACACTTTACTATCAATACAAAACATGACACATTATCTCCTCCTCACTCTTTACACTTTACTATCAATACAAAACATGACACATTATCTCCTCCTCCTCTTCACACTTTACTATCAATACAAAACATGACACATAATCTCCTCTCCTCTTCACACTTTACTATCAATACAAAACATGACATATTATCTCCTCCTCCTCTTCACACTTCATTATCAATACAAAACATGACACATTATCACATCCTCCTCTTCACAGTTTACCATCAATACAAAACATGACACATTATCACATCCACCTCTTCACAGTTTACCATCAATACAAAACATGACACATTATCACATCCTCCTCTTCACAGTTTACCATCAATACAAAACATGACACATTATCACATCCTCCTCTTCACAGTTTACCATCAATACAAAACATGACACATTATCACATCCTCCTCTTCACACTTTACTATCAATACAAAACATGACACATTATCTCATCCTCCTCTTCACAGTTTACTATCAATACAAAACATGACACATTATCACATCCACCTCTTCACAGTTTACCATCAATACAAAACATGACACATTATCTCCTCAGTGTATGTATGTAGAATCACTGAGAATGAAAGTATACATAGATAAAGGAAAAACAATAGACATTACCAGACATCTCTTATTCTCGTTGCGATTGGCTCAAACAGAATTATCTCAGATCTCCGTTAGCGTAGAAATGTACATAGAACTGTGCACGGTAGCCATGCATTGATTTGGTTGCCTGCTGTTTCCGTAACTTGCAAAGGCTAAGCTTTGTTTGCTCCACACCGTGACTAAACATTCTCACTGAATATACTAAACAACTTTGTGCCTTTCTCGGGTAAGGGATAGGGTTAGGACAAGGTTGGGGTTGGGTTAGGGTTAGTGTTCATGAAGCAACTTTGAAGAGACTGTAATGGCCGCTTGCCGTCATCCAATCAAATGATGTATGGTCACTGCGCATAACTGTATGTTAGAAATTTACCTCAGATTTAGGGCCCACCCCGACCTATTGGCATTAGGTACTTTATAGTCACAGAGGCATCTCTGAAATTCGGGTTGCTCCCACCTGGAGAGCACGTCGCAGCCAGAGGCGCGCCACCTTTTGTGTTGTTGTTGTTGCATGCGATTTTTTGTGTGATTCATAAGGAAGGAAATGGGGGGGGGGGGGGGTAAATTTTGACCAAATGATAACTTTTTCGTTTCCACTGGGTTTTTTAATTGTGCTAAGTGCATGGGCACACGGGACCTCGGTTTATCGTCTCATCCGA
>CM065701.1:27750265-27760265 GCA_017654935.2 Phymorhynchus buccinoides
TTCACACTTTCGCTGCAACGAATTTGGTATTAGGTAGATTAGCTTCGGATGATACGGAACACTAAATATAGATGACCTTGATCAGTTGTTGACGTTGACATTGACGATTGACCAAGTTGTTAGTCTTTGTCTGTCGCAATATCTGGTTAACCGCTGCACAGAAGCAAAGCAAATCTTTCGCAGTGTTGTGTATTATCGGAAAGCTTAGATAGGCTACTTGAAAGATCTGTGGTATTATATAAAGCCAATGTGTCACAGTGAGTAACAGTAACTAGCCTTTCTGACCTTGACCTCAAACCTTTGACCTTTACGTGTGTCTGTGTCCGGTCTTGGTCATTTCACTTCTTTGCAGATTCAGTCTTAAAGGTGGACCCTGACCGATGAGGTTTTTTTGCAAGAAACACGTCGAAATCACCAGAAACACAGCCTTTTCAAGGATCAGAACACTCACTTTGCTCTGGTTTCCTATAAATCAAACCGTCAAAACGGCGATTCCTCCTTGGCAGAGATGCTGGAGAGAGAAGCCATTTTGGATGGGGTGGGTGGAGGCCATTCATTGTGGTTGAAGCTCTTTCTTTTTTTGTAGTGCAGTAAACAAAAATTGGAGCTATTTCCTTTGTTGTGAGCGAAACTCCTTTAGGCAAATTGCATAAAATTAAAAAATTAAAAATAAAAAGGCGTTTATTATGACAATTCCGTGCAAACGATTTGGTCTAAACTCAGGCGGCCATTACAAAAGAGAAGGCACACGCCTTCTCTTTCATTGAAAGAATTTGACTTCCAGCACCTCCGCCAAGGAGGAATCGCCGATTTGACGGTTTGATTTCTAGGAAACCAGAGCAAAGTAAGTGTTGCGATCTCTGTAAAGGGTGTTTTCCTGGTATGTCAGGGTGCCCCTTTTACATTTTCTCTCCCTTTTCCTCCTCCTTCCCTTTCTTTCTCTCAGAAATTCTGGAATAGGAAGGATGACATCGCATGATAAGTCTGCATATATAAGAAAGTGTTGGTAACTCAGTTAATGTCTCTATTATTAAAGACCCACCACGTCACGTGTCAAAATCACGTTTTTCACGCGTTTTCCCTCTTATTGCTGGTAAGAAACCTTAAGAAATCTTCCTAGCATAAGAGGGAATGTTACACGTGACGTGGGGGGTCTTTAAAAACTTGTCTGGTATCATTATATTATAGACAGGATTACATTATTATGCCATTACATATCAAAGGGTAACAGCTAGAAAGGGGAGGGGGGGGGGGGTAAAAGAGAAAATGGAGTAGCATGGAATCGAACTATCAATTATATTATGGGGATAGGAAGGTGTGTGTGTGTGTGTGTGTGTGTGTGTGTGTGTGTGTGTGTGTGTGTGTGTGTGCGCGTGCGCGTGCGCGCGCGCGTGTGCGTGTGTGTGTGCAGGTGTGTGTGCGCGTGTGTGTGTGCGTGCGCACGCGTGCGTGTGTGTGTGCGCGCACGCGTGCGTGTGTGTGTGTGTCAGTGTGTGTGTGTGTGTGTGTGTGTGTTTTGTATGTGTGTGACCGTGCATGTCCATACGTGTGCATCATGACAGGTAGTGCGAGTATTCGAGAGTGTACGTATATCTATATTTACATGTGCGTGAATGTCTGAGACAATAGGTGTGTAACTATGTATGTTTGTGTGCATGTATGTGAGACTTTATAATAATAATAATAATAATAATAATAATAATGGATATTTGTTGCTCTCTTTCTCCAAAGAGCTCAGAGCGCTTACAAAGTTAACTTTAGACAATAACAATAACAATAGTAATAAACACAAAACATTCAGAAATATATTTAGTACTATTGAATACAAATCCGACTCGTCACACGTGCGCGTGCGCACCCGCACGCGCGCGCACGCACACGCACGCACGCACGCACGCGCACGCACGCACGCACACACACACACACACACACACACACACACACACACACACACACACACACACACACACACACACACACACACACACACACACACACACACACACACACACACACACACACACACACACACACACACACACACACACGTGTGTACTTTATACAAAAGTTCGCATCAGATGTGTATATGCTTGCGCGTATATATTGGTACTATCTAAGTGTGTTTGTGTGTCCGATTGTGTGCGCCTATGTTTGTACGTATGGCATGCTTTCTGAGGTGTGGCGTGTAACCATACGGATTTCATCTTGGAAACGGAAACGGAAATGGGTATCACATTTCTACATTTTTCAATCGTCTGCTTCCTTATGAACTATTAATTATTGGCGCCATCGAAGTCAAGATGGCGAATCGCCACAAAAAGTCGTTAGAACTGTATTGTCCTCTCACCACTCGTTCTTTATTATTTTCATTCCTTCGTTTTCTTTTTCGTTTCTTTCTACTCATTTGGGTTGCATAGTTCTATTGGTGGTGTCATCTCATCTTTGACCTCAAACCATAAAGGAAATTATGTAAGCATAATTATGAAATAGAATTTTTTTGATCCCTTATCCCTTATGGCTGGTCAGTTTGGGTAAGCTGAGATAACGGCCATAATTGTTGTAGGGACATTGGGGGAAATTCTTACCATTTCCATTAGGATCAGATCAATGTCTCCCCACCCCCCGTGGGGATGCCGGGGCGTCTTTTGTATAAATAGTTCCCCCACCTTCTGGAAGTTCTGTGCTTGTAACTTCCTCTAGTCTGTCACTCTTTGACTCTGCCTTTTCCCTTTGTTTACTGTCATCTGCTATATTTCTGCCTTACCGGTCCATTCTCCTGGCTTTTTTCAAGAAACACTTTCAAAACATTTGCTCCAGCCGAAGTCGGACTTGCTGGGCCTAACTATTTCTTAGTTAGGCGCATAACGGCAGCATGACGCTTCTGCGCTCATAATTGACAGGAAACTGTCTGAGCGATCGAAGAAGGTCAATGTCTATGATGATATTATATTGTCGTAAAAATCGAACTCGTTGGGAGGAGGTTTATATGACTTGCTGTGTGGGCATTAAAAGGCGTAACGGGCACTATGATAACGGGTGTCATCGCTGGAACGCCCTGGATAGCTCTGCCAATTTTCATTATGATCAGTTCAGTGATGAAAATTCTGGCCACATAGAACACATTTGTTGTTCTCTCTCTCTCTCTCTCTCTCTCTCTCTCTCTCTCTCTCTCTCTCTCTCTCTCTCTCTCTCTCTCTCTCTCTCTCTCTCTCTCTCTCTCTCTCTCTCTCTCTCTCTCTCTCTCTCTCTCTCTCTCTCTCTCTCTCTCTCTCTCTCTCTCTCTCTCTCTCTCTCTCTCTCTCTCTCTCTCTCTCTCTCTCTCTCTCTCTCTCTCTCTCCAAGGTGTGTAACTTTCACTACTACACAACATTCTCTAATCGTAACGGTCGTTACAAAGACATTTTAGTTAGTTAGTTAGTCTATTATAGTCCCGTCAACAGCTATGGTTATCTCAGGACTGTCACCGCGTAAAGTTCGACCACGTGAAACAAAGCACAAATCCATTAATATTAACAAAGTACAAAAACCTGAAAACATAGAAAATATAGTACAATTCATAGCAAGACACTTCCATCACTGTACCCTATAGCACATAATTCCAGACAGTGCTGGAAACGTAAGCCATTCCGCTCTATTTATGGAGTCCATGTGGGGGGGGTTTTAAAGTAAAAAAGGATAACAAATACATACTAGTAAGCTTAAATGCATTTTAAAAAAGCAATATAGGCAAATATGCACTGCAGAATGGACAACATGTGCCCACTCAAGTGCGTAAGATATCACGTCTGGAAGCCAGTGTACAATTTTTTTTAAAACCTGGCATGTCATAAATTCTAAAAAGGAAAAACGTGGAAGGGTTTTATAGAAAAAAAATGCTGGAGAATGGACCAATAAGGCAGAAAGAAGTAGACGCCAGAAAGCAAAAAGAAGAGAAAAGGCAGAGTCAAAGAGAGTGATGGAGTAGGGGAAGTTACTAGCATAGAACTTCCTGAAGATGGGGGAACTATTTCTGCTGAAAGACCCCCCGGTATCCCCACGGGAGGGCCCTAACCACATAAGCCAGCCTAAGCGGTTGCTCGCCTCCTACGACGAGGACGTGTGGTTGGACTTAAATTAAGGAGGCTGCTGGGCTCCTCTCTATTTTTATGCGTTGTGTGTGTGTGTGTGTGTGTGTGTGTGTGTGTGTGTGTGTGTGTGTGTGTGTGTGTGTGTGTGTGTGTGTGTGTGTGTGTGTGTGTGTGTGTGTGTGTGTGTGTGTGTGTGTGCGTGCGCGTGTGCGTGTGTGTCTGTGAGTGCACGTGCTTGTACAATGATATGCGTATAAGTGTCTACGCGTTTGTGTTCTTTGTCTTTTTTCTATTCTTTCTGTGTGTATCACGCGCGAGCGAGCGCGAAAAAGAGAGAGAGAGAGACAGAGAGACAGAGAGGAGACACGGAGACAGAGAGAGATGAGATACAGGGAGGGACAGATTGAGAGACAGAGAGACAGACACAAAAGAGAGAGAGAGACGAGAGAGAGAGAGACAGAGAGACAGAGACGGAGAGAAAGAAAGACGGAGACAGAGAGAGATGAGATACAGGGAGGGACAGATTGAGAGACAGAGAGACAGACACAAAAAGAGACAGAGAGGGACGGAGAGAGAGAGAGAGAGAGAGAGAGAGAGAGAGAGAGAGAGAGAGAGAGAGAGAGAGAGAGAGAGAGAGAGAGAGAGAGAGAGACGTACAGTACTTCAATCAGTTAGAAACGCAATGACGGAAGAAAGATAACCACGGAATATTATTTTGTACAGCAGTCAGGATGGCAAAAAAAGATGTTTACCTCCCTTACGTTGTTGGTGCTTTTGCCTCTTCGTCTTTAGTGGCTTTTTTAGTCGTGCCTTTCTGTCTGTCAGTCTGTCTGTTTCTCTGTCTGTCTGACTGTCTGAATGACTATTTGATTGTATGCATGACTGACTAATTGCATGTGCATATCGATATGTATGCTTCCTTTAAGTGTCTTGTCTCTGCCGTCCTCTCTTGTCTGTTTCTATGCTCTCTCTCTCTCTCTCTCTCTCTCTCTCTCTCTCTCTCTCTCTCTCTCTCTCTCTCTCTCTCTCTCTCTCTCTCTCTCTCCATCTCTCTCTCTCTCTCTCTCTCTCTCTCTCTCTCTCTCTCTCTCTCTCTCTCTCTCTCTCTCTCTCTCTCTCTTCTCGTTCTCAAGGACAGACTGGAAGAATAGGCGTTGCCTAAAACCTATATCCTTGGAAAATAAAGTTTTAAGTTTTCAAGTTCTCTCTCTCTCTCTCTCTCTCTCTCTCTCCATCTCTCCTCTCTCTCTCCTCTCCCTCCCTCTCTCTCTCTCCTCTCTCTCCTCTCTCGCCCCCCCCCCCCCCCCTCCACTCTATCTCTGACTTTGTGTGTTCGTTTATGTGCGTGTCTTTCATCATTCTCCAACAAAAAATATGCCAGGTTCGCCTTTATGACCCTTGACTCACACAGTGCGCATCAACAATGGTGGAGAGGACGACATACAAACAAATCAATATTTTTGTTGTTGAGAATGATGCTTTGTTTGCCTCCCTTTGGCTCTGATCCACGCATTGCTAGATGATTGGCATGGTAATCAACTTTGGTGGAGGGGGAGTTAATTATAAAGAGAGTTCTCCCCCGTGTTCAATTTAATTCTTTATCAGTTGTATTTCGGTATTTTCAGTCTCTTTCGGGGCGAATTAACTTGCAGTTGGAAACAATAGAAGGTCGACTGATACGATGATAGATGTGAGAGACAGGGAATGTTCAGAGAAGTATTAAAAAAAAGGGGGTGGGGGGCATTTTCTAAACGGCACCAGCTTTAAAGGGGCACCCCGACGGATGGGATTTTGCAAGAAACACGTCGAGATCACCATAAAAACACCCTTTACAGAGATCGCAACACTCACTGTGCTCTGGTTTCCTAGAAACTAAACCGTCAAATCGGCGATTCCTTCTTGACGGAGGTGCTAGAAGTCAAATTCTTTCACTGAAAGAGAAGGCGTGTGCCGTCTCTTTTGTAATGGCCGCCTGAGCTTAGACTGACCAAATTGTTTGCACGAAATTTTCGCTATGCAAGCCATTTTGTTTTCTTTTTCTTTTTTAAATGTTATGCAGTTTATCTAAAGGAGTTTCGCTCACAACAAAGGAAATAGCTTCTTTCTTCTTCTTTTTTACTGCACTACAAAAAAGAAAAAAAATCAACCACAATGGGATTGGCCTCCACCCACCCCATCCAAATTGGTTTCTTTCTTCGGCATCTCCGCCAATGAGGAATCGCCGTTTTGAAGGTGTGATTTCTAGGAAACCAGAGCAAGGTAAGTGTTCCGATCCTTGAAAAGGCTGTCTTTCTGGTGATCTCGACGTGTTCCTGGCAAAAACTCATCCGTCAGGGTCTTCCTTTAAGGATCGTGAGCAGACTGCACCAGAACAATAGAAATCTGACTACTCCAGATTTGTTAACAATGACAGCCCTATACATTGAGACCCTCTGCCCTTGCACAGGTGGAAAACAATTGAACAGAAGGTGTCTTCTATCTATCCTACTTGTGCAGCCAGACGAGCAATGTGAAGGTCAGGTCTGTTATTAAGAACATCATATAGTAAAAAGCCAAGTGTCCGTCCGTGTGTGTGTGTGTGTGTCTGAAACACAAAACGGGCCTTATAACTCCGCCGTTTTTCGACCAAATCGCTTCAAATTTGCTGTGAGCCCTGACGGGGCGATGGCAACGGCAACCGAGGTGGCCGTGTCATTTGCGCGGTTTCGCAAATGCGCGAAACGCGTATCTGCCGGACTCTCGGCGCCCGTATCTCCGGCGTTTCTGGACCGATTGCCTTTAAATTTGGCAGGTAGATGACCGGGGACGGTGACTATTGGTGTGCCAAACCGGAAGCGAATCAGTTCAGAAACGCGCGCGCTATATGGCGCTTCACCTTGTCACGAATAACTCCGCTGTTTCTTAACCGAATCGCCTCAAATTTGCTGTCAGGCTTGCTATGGCCAGGGCAAAGCCTGGCAGCAAATTGGAAGAGAATCGGGAGAGCGCGTCACTCTCAGAGCAGCACCAACGGCAAACGGGGCCTTATAACTCCGCCGTTTCTTAACCGAATCGCTTCAAATTTGCTGTTCTCAGCGTTACCAGTACTTGGCGTTACCGTTACTAGGCGTTACCAGTACGGTGCATTGCCAGTACTAGGCGTTGCGCTAGTTAAGATAATATGGCAATTCTGTACTCTCTTATACCTACCTACCCCAGCTTGACAGGGTAGTCTATGATGATGTCATACCTCTACACAAGTACACACCCCCTTCATCCAAACAATGGAAACGAGACACTTCATTGGAGGTCTTTTTTTGGTGATATACGGCAATCTGTGAGGAATGACATTTGTGAGAGAGAGAGAGAGAGAGAGAGAGAGAGAGAGAGAGAGAGAGAGAGAGAGAGAGAGAGAGAGAGAAGAGAGAGAGAGAGAGAGAGAGTATATGTGTGTGTGTGTGGGGAGGGGGGGGGGTCTCTGTGTGTGTGTGTGTGTGTGTGTGTGTGTGTGTGTGGTTTGTGTGTGTAGGCTATGTATGTTTGTGTGTATGTGCGCGCACGTGTGTGTGTGCGCGCGCGCGTGTGTGTGTGTGTCTTTGTCTGTGTGTGCTGTATGTGTGTGTTGTTATTGTTGGTGGTGGTGGTGGTGGTGGTGTGTGTGTGTGTGTGTGTGTGTGTGTGTGTGTGTGTGTGTGTGTGTGTGTGTCTTTGTCTGTGTGTGCTGTGTGTATGTGTGTTGTTGTTGTTGTTGTTGTTGGTGGTGGTGGTGGTGGTGGTGGTGGTGGTGGTGGTGGTGGTGTGTGTGTGTGTGTGTGTGTGTGTGTGTGTGTGTGTGTGTGTGTCTGCGTGATGTATATGTGATGTTGTTATTGTGTGCGCGCGCGCGCGTGTGTGTGTGTGTGTGTGTGTGTGTGTGCGTGCGTGTGCGTGTGCGTGCGTGCGTATGCGTGTTTTAGGACAAAATAAAAGAGATATAGAAGTGGTGTCTCCACTGCATTCAGTCGACACATTCCGATTTCGGAGGAGCTCAAAGGAGAAATTTTGGAAGAGTTTTGTGAAAGACAAAAAGCAACGTAGAGTAAGACGGGGTAAAAAGCCCATGGGCGGGTAAGAAGCCCATGCCAATTATCTCATGAAATGAAGCAAATTTCAGTCAAATTTTGCCCATTAGACGAGTGTTAATGTTTAGCGTTCGTCTCATGGGCAAAATTGGACTGAAATTTGCTTCATTTCATGAGATAATTGGCATGGGCTTCTTACCCGCCCATGGGCTTTTTACCCCGTCTTCACCTACGAGAATGGGCCAATGAGTCGGAAAGATCATAGCAGACGACAGAAAAACAAGGGGGAAAGGCAGAGTCAAAGACAGGGACAGATTAGAGGAAGTTACAAGCACAGAACTTCCAGAAGGTGGGGGAACATTTTATGCAAAAGACTCCCCGGTATCCCCCATGGGGAGAGTCTGAGACTCCTGAATGAAAATCCGTTTAACGTCCTCCGGTCTGAAACAGACACATATGGGACATTAGTAGATATAAAGATGGTGGGAACGATCCTGGAGGCAATGCCCGGAGGCACAGTGCAACCCCAGGAAAGTCCCGAATGTTGAACGTATAAGAGACTCCTGGAGGGGAAGCATGGATAATGGGTAAGAATGGGACTGCCCGGTGGAGGTGGGAGGGTTAGGTGGCCAAAACCAGATGCGATGCACAAACACACAAAAGTAAGGGAAATGATTAATTATTCTTTGGCACGTTCGCTGTGTAGATGCATCTGGCCTATATACACAGCACGTGGATTCCTTTCTGTTTTAATACTCTCTTTTTGTGTGTGTGCGTGTCAAATTTACTGTGTTTATAAGCACGGAGCTAAAAACGAACATTACGCTTGATCAGGTGCAGCGCGAATAATATCCGCCATGAAATCCGTCCCGTTTCTTCTTTCGAGTTGTTTGCTGTTTGGGAAGGATTTGCCCCTAAATACATTCAAAGGAGTCTTGTGGCATACAAAGGAAGAGCAGAGGATTCATCACTAAATATTGAGAAGCCAGTGATATATTATTCTGAAGTTTATTATTCATTATTTTTCTCTGCGCGGGTGTTTGCTTAATTTAACCTCGTCCGCCATTTTGATAAAATGCGAAACTAAATGGTGTGGGTTTGTACATCAATTTCTCGGTAAAGATGTAGATTAGCACCCTCCCGCTCTATTTCTTGGTTCTTTCCGTGTAGATTGTGAAATTAAATCACTACATTTTAGTTTTCGTTACGGTTATGGCGCACACGCATATTACACGTATGGATAGGTGCAGGGCGTCAGCCACGGCGCGATTCATAGAAAACAGCCCAATCTGGGAGATGGGTCGGAGATTGGGTTAGAGTTATAGAGTTGTAAGTAAAAATTAAGCCTAGAGTAAGGAAAAACAAACAAAGAAGACTCTCTAACTGAACTAAAGCGAAAGCTAGGCCTTTGTAAGTTGTAAACAGTCAAGATGGTGTTTTACAGTTTTTTTGTGAAGTTAGCGAAAGACAAAGCTTCCCACTGAATGCACACAACAAACCGCGCGAGTTATTTTAGGCTTTTTTGTTCTTGTTCTAACTCTACCCCAACCCTGCTTCAAACCCCATCCCTATTCTGGCCGTTTACTAATTGTATATTCACTGTCAATTTACGAACCGCACAGTGGCTGACGCCCTGCGTGCATATTACGGTGACCGGGATATATTTCTTGTGACACCCGTGCTGAGTTGGTGTGGGTTTTCCTGCCTAAGTTGGCAGCTGGGACAACACGTTACCAGAAAGAGACCTAGACAAATAGACACCGACTGGTTGCACAGATTAATCATTAATCAGTTCGTTAATTTGGTCGTGTCGGAAACCAGCTGCAGACTCAGCGATCAAGGCTTGGCTTTCTGGGTATAGTCAGTAAAGAACATGTGGGCGCGGGTTCATAT
>CM065701.1:27765265-27767765 GCA_017654935.2 Phymorhynchus buccinoides
GAGAGACAGACAAACAAAGTGGCAGATGAGACAGACAGCGACAGAGAGAGACAGACAAACAAAGTGTCAGACAGAGAGACAAACAAACAAAGTGGCAGACAGACAAAGAGAGAGAGACAAACAAAGTGGCAGACAGACAGACAAACAAACAAAGTGGCAGACAGACAGACAGAGAGAGACAAACAAAGTGGCAGACACCCAGACAGAGACAGACAGACAAACAAAGTGGCAGACACCCAGACAGAGACAGACAGACAAACAAAGTGGCAGACACCCAGACAGAGACAGACAGACAAACAAAGTGGCAGACACCCAGACAGAGACAGAAAAGTAGCAGTCAAAGACAGAAAAAGACAGGCAGACAAAGTAGCAGACAGACAGAAACAGAGAGAGACAGACAGACAAACAAAGTAGCAGACACAGAGAGACAGACAGACAGACAAATAAAGTAGAAGACAGACAAATACAGAGAGAGAGAGACAGACAAAGAAAGTGGCAGACAGACAGACAGAGACAGAAAACAACATCCGTACAAGAGTGTAGCAAAGAAACGGGACAGGAGTCAAGCTGTATGCCTACCACCATCTGTTACCTTAGTTTGCAGTCGTTCACGAGTGTATATGCATGTTCAGTTTACCTGTCCGCTTGCCAATAATATGCACGCGGGTTCCCCCCTTTTCACGAGCGTGTACGTGTGTTTGTTTACCTGTCCGCGGGCCAGAAGTATGCACACAACTTTCACCTTTTTTCACGAGTGTGTACGTGTGTTTGTTTACCTGTTTGCGTGCCTGAAGTATGCACAATTTTCCCCTCTTCCACGAGTGTGTACGTGTGTTTGTTTACCCGTCCGCGTGCTAGAAATATGCACACGGGTTTCCCTTTTTTTCACGAGTGTGTATGTATGTGTTTTTGTGTACCTGTTTGCGTGCCAGAAGTATGCACAAGAGTTTCCCATTCAGTTTTTCCACTGACGAATGTGTACGTGTGGTTGTTTACCTGTCCGCGTGCCAGAAGTATGCACACGGGTTTCCCTTTTTTTCACGAGTGCGTAGAGGAAGACGGGGTAAAAAGCGCATGGGCGGGTAAGAAGCCCACCCCAATTATCTCATGAAATAAAGAAAATTTCAGTGAAATTTGCCCATGAGACGAATGCTAGACATTAACGCTCGTCTCATGGGCAAAATGAGACTGAAATTTGCTTCATTTCATGAGATAATTGGGGTGGGCTTCTTACCCGCCCATGCGCTTTTTACCCCGTCTTACCCTATGCACGTGTGTTTGTTTACCTGTCCGCGGGCCTGAAGTATGCACAAGAGTTTCCTTTTATTTCCCACGAGTGTGCACGTGTGTTTGTTTACCTGTTCGCGTGCCAAAAAGTATGCACACGAGTTTACCTTTTTCACGTGCCAGTTTTACGTTTCGCCTTTGCAACTCCGATCTTTGTTGCTTCACACGTATCCTGCGCTGCCTTTTATGTTCCGTGTCCATCTGTGTTCTACCGAGGACCCGGCATGTTTGACAATCGTGTGACAGGTAGCACACGCCTTGTTGCTTTTGACTCGCTGACAAATACGCACAATCAGGTCTGTTTCTTTTGGTCTCTCTCTCTCTCCCCAAGATCCAAACAACATGGGGGACAGCGGACCAAATGCGTACACAACGCACGCCAGTCGGTGTGAATGGCATGGCAGCAGGTGTGAGAAAAACACAGAATGAAACAAAACAGAGGCTTTGTATTAGCCAGGACACAAGATGTACACCGAGCCTTAGATTTGTTCTCTTCTACCACGAAGAGTAGAATTCTACTCTTCTTGCTTCTACTAATAAACATTGTCAGTTCTGTAGGTTCTCTCCACTTCCCTTCACACGTCTATGACCAGAGCGTGAAAACGCTAGACCAACCAGCCTCGCGGCAGCATTTTCGGGTCCGGTGACCTTGCAGGAACAAACAGACAAACGCCCCTGAAACTAAAGTCCGGTCAAACAGTCTACGTCTGCACTTTTACAACACCCCTGCGCCAGCGAGGATCTCGCGCGGCGGCATTTTCGGCTCCAGTGACCTTGACCTTTGACCAATGACCTTCATTTTCGAACTTGGCCTAGATATCCTAAATACCTCTCTGCATGAAGGATTTTAGCCTCCTGGGTCCCTCTGTTCAAACGTTATCGTGGAAACATAGGCACATAGTCAGGAACAAACAGGCTGTTCTGAAAACATTAACCCCAGCTTTCGTCTCACGGCTGGTTAACCATGAAAGATACACCTGTTACCTTTGCCCCAGAGTAAGCTCAAGTTTTTTGTCTTTGCATTATTTCCCCCGTGGGGATACCTGGGGGTCTTTTTGTATAAGTAGTTCCCCCACCTTCTGGCAGTTCTGTGCTTGTAGCTTCCTCTAATCTGTCACTCTCTTTGACTCTGCCTTTTCCCTTTGCTTACTGTCATCTACTATCTTTCTGCCTTACCTGTCCATTCTCATGCCTTTTTTCAAGTAACACTTTC
>CM065701.1:27772765-27782765 GCA_017654935.2 Phymorhynchus buccinoides
TGTGTTGATGTTGTTCTTTGTGATTTTTTTTGGCACCGCTCCCTAAACCTCCATGTGACCCCCACCTCACTCACCCCCCTTCCTGCCATACCCTTTTCTTTGATAAATCAGGGTAGTTAGGGGGGCAAGAGAGATTCTTCGGTGCTATGTGGGGTATTGGTGTGGCTCCCGTTTGCGCTTCTTAGGCTTTGCTGTTGTTACTGTGGTTTTATGTGGTGATTGTGAGGTTTACTTACAGCATCTAATGTGTGTCCTTCTCGGGACAAAACTTTGGGATGTGGATACTAGTAGTAGTAGTAGTAGTAGTAGTAGTAGTAGTAGTAGTAGTAGTAGTAGTAGTAGTACGTGCGTGCGTTCATGTGTAGTGTGTGTGCTTGTGCCGCCTGCGTGCATGCATGCGTGTGTGTGTGTGCGTATGTGTATGTGTGTGTATATATATATATGCGTGTGTGTGTGTGTGTGTGTGTGTGTGTGTGTGTGTGTGTGTGTGTACGCGCGCCTGCGTGCATTCATGCGTGCGTGCGTGCGTGTATATATGTGTGTGTGTGTGTGTGTGTGTGCGTGTGTGTGCGCGCGCGCGCGCGCGTGCGTGTGTGTGTGTGTGCGGGGTGGGGGTGCGTGCGTGCGTGCGTGCGTGCGTGTGTGTGTGTGTGTGTGAGGAAGAAAGAACGTTGCGTGTAAGCATCGTGTTTATTTTACTTTGTAATGATTCATTATTTGTTTGCCTTTAATGTGTTCTTGTTATCAATGTAAAGCGCACTGAGCTCATGTGGTAGAGAGCGCTATATAAATTCCCAGTAGTAGGCCTAGTAGTAGTAGCAGCATCAGCATCGGCAGTAGTAGTAGTAGTAGTAGTAGTAGTAGTAGTAGTAGTAGTAGTAGTAGTAGTAGTAGTGGGGAAGACGGGGTAAAAAGCGCATGGGCGGGTAAGAAGCCCACCCCAATTATCTCATGAAATGAAGCAAATTTCAGTCTCATTTTGCCCAGTATGAGACGAGCGTTAATGTCTAGCATTCGTCTCATGGGCAAATTTGACTGAAATGTTCTTTATTTCATGAGATAATTGGGGTGGGCTTCTTACCCGCCCATGCGCTTTTTACCCCGTCTTCCCCTAGTAGTAGTAGTAGTAGTAGTAGTAGTAGTAGTAGTAGTAGGGTAGGGACTAAATAAGCCGTCAAGCTTCAGTTTTTGGCAGTCCCATCGATAGGGGAAGACGGGGTAAAAAGCGCATGGGCGGGTAAGAAGCCACCCCAATTATCTCATGAAATAAAGAAAATTTCAGTACAAATTTGCCCATGAGACGAATGCTAGACATTAACGCTCGTCTCATGGGCAAAATGAGACTGAAATTTGCTTTATTTCATGAGATAATTGGGGTGGGCTTCTTACCCGCCCATGCGCTTTTTACCCCGTCTTCCCCTAGATGTCTTGTCTTTGATCTGTTTACAGTGACTAGGGGTGTGCCAATAATTATATTTGATGAAATTTATTACTAATTGGTGTAATTTGGACAAAACCTTCAGACATATAGGCCTATCTATATTGTTTATAATATAAATAATATGACAAGTGCTTTTTCTCATCTTTAGGGTGTTCTTAGTGGTTAGAAGAAGCGTGCCAGTTTCTTTTTCTTTTCTTTTTTCTTTTCCGGCGTTTTGGAGGTTTATGATTAATTGACCCAGGTGGGTGGTTATGATTAAGCAGCTGGCTGGCTGACTGGTTATCTATGTTAACACGATAGCGTTTGAACGCAGGGACCTGGGACCCTCACGTTTTGCAAGCGGATAGGTACTTAGGATATCTAGGCCAAGTCCGAAGATGAATGTCATTGGTCAAAGGTCAAGGTCACTGGAGCCGAAAATGCTTCCCGCTCGGCTGCTTGGTTTAGCGTTTACACGTTCATGATGGAAGTGGTGATAAACTGTATCGTAAATGCTACTTGGACATAGAAAAGATGCAAAAAAAGGGATTAAGATTAGATCATTTTATCTTAATTACTACCTCTATTCAGACACACCCTCTCTCTCTCTCTCTCTCTCTCTCTCTCTCTCTCTCTCTCTCTCTCTCTCTCTCTCTCTCTCTCTCTCTCTCTCTCTCTCCTCTCTCTCTCTCTCTCTCTCTCTCTCGCAGACTCTCTCTCTCTCTCTCTCTCTCTCTCTCTCTCTCTCTCTCTCTCTCGCAGACATTGCAGACAGCCCACTTTACGTTAATTCTTAACCAAGTTCTATAAATAACTATAAAACAGTGTTTTAAGATCTATCTACGTAATATTTGTTTATATAGCCTACATTTTAAAGTTTGTTTTGTTTTCTCTTCCTGTACTAAATACAGTACTACATTGGCAGTCAGAACTGATCTGTTATTCCCTTTCACGATATAGGCACTGAAACTTTCCTTCATCTTTGATTCGTTTCAAAAAATTTAAACTTTTTGGGGGTATTTCTGTTGATGCATGCATCTTGTTGTGTAGGGGAAGACGGGGTAAAAAGCGCATGGGCGGGTAAGAAAAATTTCATGAAATAAAGAAAATGTCAGTCAAATTTGCCCATGAGACGTATTAGACATTAACGCTGTCTCATGGGCAAAATGAGACTGAAATTTGCTTCATTTCATGAGATAATTGGGGTGGGCTTCTTACCCGCCCATGCGCTTTTTAATATCTTCCCCTATACTATACATATATCAAGCACATTCAGTGACGTGCATATAATTAGTATATGTATTTATAATACGCATACATTATTTTCTTCTTTCGTATCGTCTGCACGCAGTAATTACCAGGGAGGTAGATAATTTAATGACCTCTGTGGCCAAGTATTCTTGGCAACGTTAGAGATATTAATTATTTCGGGTTAGTCTGAGTCACGCGCTTGTGGTCTGACAGCAGTTATTACCATAAAGAAGCGCGAAGTTTACTATTAATGACATTAAGGATTTCTAGTTGTAATGCTATTTTATGTTACTATCCTTGTGAAGAAGACGGAAGAAGACTCAGAGGAGATCTCATACAAGTACACAGAATTGTAAATAACATTAAGGATATAGACTTGAACATATTTTTTGTCAAAAGTACCATAGACAAGACACGAAATAGTACGGACAATTATTCTTAAGACGTTCAGCTACTAACATTCGCAAATTTTATTTTTCTAACAGAGTTGTCCAAGACTGGAATAATTTGTCAACTAACATTAAAGCTGCGCCTAACACAAACTCTTTCAAAAATCTTCTGGACCCAAAAAAAATATTATATATTTTTGATGAACAAAAAAAAACCTCCATTCAAATTTTGATATACTTCTAGATTAGCTTAAGTAGCAACCACCACGAAAACAACAAAGTAACAAACGTAAAAGGGCCGCGAGGCCCACTTCTTGCCCTGAACTACTACTTGTGAATGTTGGCATTGTTTGCTGTGGTGGCTCTTTTGTTGTCGTCGTTCTCGTTGTCATTGCTGTTGTCGTTTGTAGACCTACTAATACACAGCCATTTGGAATGGCTCCACCCTGCAAACAACCATTTTCACATTTTTATATTATGATTGTTCCATGTTTTTGTTATCCAAATATATCGTCAACTACTATGTCTGTTCTTTATTTCATTTGGTTTTAACCCCTTCAAGACTTCACTGCCTTAGACGAACATCATGACTGGCCTGGGGTTGCCTAGAAAAAAAATATAACAAATAAGAAACGCAACAAAACTCAACACTGTCAATGATTCAGTTTTGTCAACATTAGGGGTTGACGGGGTAAAAAAGCGCATGGGCGGGTAAGAAGCCCACCCAGAATTTATCTCATGAAATGAAGCAAATTTCAGTCTCATTTTGCAACATGAAAAGACGAGCGTTAATGTCTAGCATTCGTCTCATGGGATGAAATTTGACTGAAAAACGTGGTTTCTTTATTGGGGGGAACATGTCATGAGATAATTGGGGTGGGCTTCTTACCCGCCCATGCGCTGTTTTAGAGAGTGACCCCGTCTTCCCCTAAAACTGGTTTGATCCAAGCATTTAGAGAGTGATTTTTCGCCTCCAAAATCTTGGTTACTTCCATTATAATCAGAATCATTAGTCTCTTTATGAAGAGAACTATTACTATTAATGGTTTTTGGGGGGACATTTTTTAGACATTAAAAGAAAGTGCCAAGAGATAAGTGAAACGAAAGTTGGAAGAGTGATGAAGAGAAGTAACTCCAAAAACGTGGTTTGGATTGGGGGGGAAACATGTGCATTTAGAGAAGTTTTAGACTCAGAAATTGCCGTTCCGAGAGTACTCAGAATCAAGCCCTGGCTGGCGTTCTCCTGTTCCGAGTATACTGGGAATTCGTCCAGAATGAGATTAAAACAACTGGTTGTATTGCTTTATTTGTAGGGGAAGACGGGGTAAAAAGCGCATGGGCGGGTAAGAAGCCCACCCCAATTATCTCATGAAATAAAGAAAATTTCAGTCAAATTTGCCCATGAGACGAATGCTAGACACTAACACTCGTCTCATGGGCAAAATGAGACTGAAATTTGCTTCATTTCATGAGATAATTGGGGTGGGCTTCTTACCCGCCCATGCGCTTTTTACCCCGTCTTCCCCTAGTGTTATTTTTGGTAAATCTGCAGTTTCCGCTCTTCCACGCTAACAAGCATGGTTTGTTGAAAAGTTCAGTTTAAATGTTAACCATATGGTCTGAGTAATTTGCGATGCTTCAAAGAGGCGCGGCACTTCTTTTTTTCAGTTTTGCGTGATTTTTTTGTGACTGATGAGGAAGGAAGGGGGCGGGGTAAATTTTGACCAAAATTAATTACAATTTTTTCGTTGCCACTGGGTTTAACGTGTGCTAAGTGCATGGGCACACGGGACCTCGGTTTATCGTCTCGTCCGAAAGACTTTTAATAAGAAAGGATTTCATAATGAGGTCATTTGTTAGTTTGCTCCCTTTTTCTAGCTCCAAAATATGAATGTTTTTGTTCAGCAGAAAACAAAGTTATTAGCATGCCTGGCTTTCAAATGTAGGCTACTCTCATCCCTTCTCGGTGACCTCCCCCAACCTAGCCTGTACCCTCTTCCCCGGCTTCCCCACAAAACTGAAATTATAACCTCGATTTGCATCGAGCAAGTTTGCTTCATCAACTTTGTCAATGTCATCGAGGACAGTCATGGAAAAGCACGCGCATTCGTGATGAAGAAGTCCGACTCCAAATCCAGCTTCGGCGAAGCGTTTTGTTTTCAGTCGGCGAGTCGGCATAAAGGAATTCAGTGAGTCAGTAAAACATCCGGGGTCCGTTTCACAACTGGGCTAACGTTACGTTGCGCTCGCTCAAATCGGCGAAAAACGGTCTAAGAAACACCCTTCGTTTGCCGATAGTTCGCGTGGCGTTTTGTTCTTGCCAAACACCGAGCAAGCGGCGAACTATCCGGAACTAGTAGGGGGTGAATACATTTCTTGTTGTTGATTGGTCCATTAAATTCTATTTGGTTAAAATAATGTATTTTAGGAACATTTTTAGCTTAACCTTTTTGGAATACCAATCAGACAAGAGCTTGTAATATTCTTCCGCAAACGTTAGGGATAGGGTCTAAAGTGTTTCTTAGGCCGGAAAAATACAATTAACCGAGAAATGCAGGGGGGTGGCACATCTTTACCTTAAAATGTTTCTTAGGCCCCGTTTGGCGTAAGCGTTATTCGCGCGGCGACCGTTATCTAGAGAAACTCAACCCAGACTGTCATCAAACTGTACTCACAGGTCTGCTATACATCAGCATAAATCACAGTCCAGTTTATCACCGAATCTTAATCATCGTCATCATTCATCAACACCCATGACCTTAAAGTCAATCCGGGGGGATCCCATCACACAACCTGCAGACGACACACACGAGCGTTTCGAAGGAGAGTGACAACAAGGCCAAGGGAAGTAAGCGACGATGACCAGTGTCGGTCGCCATGTTTGGCAAGGGGAGCTGACTGTGTCGTTCAAATACTGTCTGGCTGTGGATGTGAGGAACGGGGATACATGGATTACCCCCTCCTTGCCTGACGCTTCGCTACGTTCACGAGAGGTAGTGTGACTGTGTGTGTGTGTGTGTGTGTGTGTGTGTGTGTGTGTGCGTGTGCGTGTGTGTGTGCGTGCGTGCGTGTGCGTGTGCGCGTGTGCGTGCGTGCGTGCATGCGTGCGTGTGTATGTGTGCGTGTGTGTGCGTGCGTGTGTGTGTGCGTGCGTGCGTGCGTATGTGTGCGTGTGTGCGTGTGTGTGTGTGTGTGTGTGTGTGTGTGTGTGTGTGTGTGTGTGTGTGTGGAAAGTCGATAAGAGCAGGGTTATTCCCGCTGACTAGTATGAATACATTGATTAGCTAGATTTCCCAAGTGAGTCTATGTGACTAGAAAAGCTTACCAATAACACACACACACACACACACACACACACACACACACACACACACTCACATTCAGGCACACAAGCACGTGCACAAACACAGCAGAAATGTCTCTCTCTCTCTCTCTCTCTCTCTCTCTCTCTCTCTCTCTCTCTCTCTCTCTCTCTCTCTCTCTCTCCTCTCTCTCTCTCTCTCTCTCTCTCTCTCTCTCACTTCAGGTAGCAGCTGCCTATGCCGAACCATTTCACCTGTTAATCAGTTAAAGGTGCCAGATCCAGGTGTTATGCCTGACTTCTGTCTCAACCAGGTGTTTTATTGGTAGCTTCGCCAAGGATGTGGTATTTTTTTTTTTTTTTTCTTTTGATGTTGGTTTTGTCTGTCTGTCTTTCCGTACACACCTTTACCCAAAATACAAACAAGCAAACTTGAAACAAAAACATACGTCACGAACATAATTTCTTATTGCAATTTTGTGAAAGGATTCTTCTTCTTCTTCTTCTTCTTCTTCTTCTTCTTCTTCTTCTTCTTCTTCTTCTTTCCAAAAGGATTAATTGGTCACATTTTCCTTGCCCCGGTCCCCCCCCCCCCCCCCCCCCCCCCCCCAATTTAATGCAAAAACCCTGAGAATTGGCTGGTGCTGCTTTGGCTGCTACGCGCTCTCTAAGAGATTGCAGCCAAAAGGTCTCTGTACACGTTAACATTATTCACGAGATATTTATATTTCCCCATGGCAACACAGTGATAGCCCACTCTTTAATATGACTTACAGCTCACTATGTTGCCATGGGGAAATATAAATATATTGTGAACGGTGTTAGTAAAGATTTCTATTTCCCCATGGCAACACAGTGATAGCCCACTCTTTAATATGACTTACAGCCCACTGTGTTGCCATGGGGAAACTATAGAAATATCTTGTGAATAGAGTTAATAGCATGTGCACAGATCTTAATATGACTTACAGCTCACTGTGTTGCCATGGGGAAATAGAAATATCTTGTGAATAGTGTTCATAACATGTGCACAGACCTTAATACGACTTACATCTCACTGTGTTGCCATGGAGAAATAGAAACATCCTTTGAATAGTGTTAACGTGTACTGAGACCTTAACTGCAGGGACGGTTTTCTGTGACAGTAAATGTAAATACAATACCACGCAATACAATGCCATACAATATAAACCGATACAAATCAATACCATGTAAAATTTCTAAATTGTATTCTTTCAGCTTGACAACTTGCCTGGTATGGCCAAATTGATAGCTAGTTTTTTTCCAAGGGTGTCCACACACCCTCCTCACCTGTGCACCCCCCCCCCCCCCAAACATTTTTTTTTATATAAAAATGGGTAGACGCTGCACTTGCGGCGACGCGCTCTCGAATTTCACAGAAATAAGTCTGTGACTAGAATAATTGTACCAAATACCAAACTACGCCTCTCTCGTTTCACTTCTGCACCAACAATGCAGTATAGTTGCACTGGTAGGGGAAGACGGGGTAAAAAGCGCATGGGCGGGTAAGAAGCCCACCCCAATTATCTCATGAAATAAAGAAAATTTCAGTCAAATTTGCCCATGAGACGAATGCTAGACATTAACGCTCGTCTCATGGGCAAAATGAGACTGAAATTTGCTTCATTTCATGAGATAATTGGGGTGGGCTTCTTACCCGCCCATGCGCTTTTTACCCCGTCTTCCCCTACTGTTGCTTTGCTGCGTCTATGTAGTGTGTCGGAGACCTCAAATCTCATTGTAGAAGAAACTGTTTTAATTTATTTACAATGTGTCGCACGTACAGTAGCGTAATAAACTACATACAACAATGAGCGCTTCTGGCCGCCCAAATGGAAATCACTCTCCCGTCTTATAGGGGAAGACGGGGTAAAAAGTGCATGGGCGGGTAAGAAGCCCACCCCAATTATCTCATGAAATGAAGCAAATTTCAGTCTCATTTTGCCCATGAGACGAGCGTTAATGTCTAGCATTCGTCTCATGGGCAAATTTGACTGAAATTTTCTTTATTTCATGAGATAATTGGGGTGGGCTTCTTACCCGCCCATGCGCTTTTTACCCCGTCTTCCCCTAATTATTACTTCTCTTATTCAGTAAAAAAAAATAAAAATAGGCAAGATCTGTTTTTGCCGCCGCCTGCAGGAGAGAGAGAGAGAGAGAGAGAGAGAGAGAGAGAGAGAGAGAGAGAGAGAGAGAGAGCTACGGGGGAGAGGGTGGATGCCTCGTGCCTCCATACAGGGAGCTGGACGACCCCGCTCCCTCCACGAGTCTCTCCCCGTGGGGATAGGAGGGAGGTGTGTCTCGTAAAAATAGTTCCCCCACCTTCTTGAATTTTTGTGCTTGTAACTTCCTCTATCTAATCTGCCACTCTCTTTGACTCTGCCTTTTCCCTTTGCTTACTATCATCTACTATCTTTCTGATTTATTGGCCCATTTTCCTACCTTTTAAAAATAAAATATTCTAAATAATGTTTCTCCTTTGAGCTCCTCCAAAATCGGAATGTGTCGCCGGGCTGTACGCAGCGGGGAGACCAGTGAACACTGAAAACCGGACACATACGTATCTTACCCATTATGGCCATTAACACTCGTCTCATGGGCAAAATGTGACTGAAATTTGCTTCATTTCATGAGATAATTGGCATGGGCTTCTTACCCGCCCATGGGCTTTTTACCCCGTCTTCCCCTATGGCCTGGGAATGCAGAAGAAGAGGAAGAGGAAGAAGAAGAAGAAGAGAGCTAGAAGGGGAGGGGGTAGGGTAAATGCAAATAATTTGAGAGGGGGTGGGTGGGGACAACTAGGGGAAGACGGGGTAAAACGCGCATGGGCGGGTAAGAAGCCCACCCCAATTATCTCATGAAATGAAGCAAATTTCAGTCTCATTTTGCCCATGAGACGAGCGTTAATGTCTAGCATTCGTCTCATGGGCAAATTTGACTGAAATTTTCTTTATTTCATGAAATAATTGGGGTGGGCTTCTTACCCGCCCATGCGCTTTTTACCCCGTCTTCCCCTAGTAATATCTTTGTCAGGCCACTTGTCAATGTTGTCTGGGGAAAGGGGAGAGAGGCGGTATTGAAGGGGGGGTGGGGGGGGGTGTCGGGGTGAAAGGGCTACATAAATAAAATGTTAAAGTGCGGAACGAAACCACTTCTAAAGCCAAATTCGTGTTGTCACTGACTGTCCCAGTTTTGTTTGTCACTGTCAGTGCATGGATGTGTATTTCTAATAGATGAGTCAACACTTGAGCATGATTATGTGCATAGAATATGGATACGCTTGCGAGATCTTTTCTCTCTAGGTGGCCTTCTGTTCTTCATAAGCAGTTGTGATTTTACAGTGTTGTTGGGTTGGGTTTTTTATGTGACACTCGTGCCGTGCTTACTTGATTGTGCTGTTAGTTTAAAACAGTAGGATGTAGTGTATAAGGCATAAGCCTTATGGAGCTTGTGGGTGGGTGGGTTTTTTTCTCCGTTTACTAGCTGTAATGTGTAAAACAAAACAAAAAACAGTTTCAATGTAGTTGTGTGCACACTTCTACTTTAAACAAAAAAATTCCAGTCAGTTTAGTCTAGTGCTGCACTTTGAATAAGATTTGAATTTTAAATTTCCGAGCT
>CM065701.1:27795265-27797765 GCA_017654935.2 Phymorhynchus buccinoides
ATGCCAATCTCATAGTATACCATAACCTTTTTATTTTGTGTGTGGATTAGACGGTTTCAGGCAGGGTTAGGAATAGGGTTAGGGATAGGTTTAGGGTCAGTTTAGTGTCAAATGCACACACAAAAAGTTGATGATTAAGCTGACCCTAAACCTATCCCAAACCCTAGTTCTAACCTGAAACCGTCTTAAATGAATGGAAGGGGCAGACAAGGGAGCATTTCTCAACATAATTTGCCAACTATTCACACCACTTGCACCGTATCATCACACATTATCGTAACTAAGAAATATAATTAGTTAGACCATTGTTGAGAAAGGGAAGATAGCATAGTAAGTAATTAGTATAGGGTTTCTTCCAGCTGGCGTTCTTATCAGTGCTCATCAATGAAGACAGTATGTCAGTGGGTTAGGAGCGTGTCGGGTCATTGGCTACGTCACCTTAATAAGCTGACTTAGTGACACCTTGTGTCATAGTGACGTCCTGCCTGGGCACATATATCCAGTTCAGGCAGTGTGAGTGCAGATGATCTGATAAGACTGACGCGCCTTCTCATCAGTATATAACTAGTCTGCAGTGTTTGGTTTTCAGTTTTGGGCTTATTTTCTTTTCATGAAAAGTTGTTTTGCTTTTTCACTCATTTCAGTTATCTGTGAATGTGAGGTGTCATATTTGTTTGTGACAAAGTTTCAAAGAATTTGTGACATTTTTTAGCTAAAAGAAAACTATAATTTACAGGAAACCTTTAGTCGATTCCAAAACTTTACGTGTTTAATTGGTTTAAATGTTTGCAGTAGAACTAGAAGCTTATTTTTGAGGTAGAGACCAGTTTTCTTTTGGATCTGACTGTGTGGCTGTCTGTGACTCAGTGTAATATCTTTGTCTTTGTCAGAATTTGTTTATCAGTACTTATTTTCCAGAACTTGAGATGAAAATACTTTCAGTTTTGATCATGTGTGTTCCTCTGTGTTGTTCTGTGGTTTCTTTACGTGATCCTACTATTTGTCTAGTCCATCTCATTATAAATGTCTCTTCGTTTCTGGCTTTGATTTTAAATTCTGTGTGTCTGTTTTCTCTGTGTTTGTTTTGTCATGTGTGGGGGGTTTCCCCAAAGATCCCCACCCCATTCCTTACTCCTACTACCACTTTTTGCAGTTGCACAATTGCACAGTATGTGCACAATTTACAGTGATGATACATATTTATTTTACTGCAGTCTCTTCCCCCCCCCCCCCCATAACAAACAATGCACACACACATTGTATACACACACAGTCTCCCCCCCCCCCCCCCTAACAATGCACACACACATTGTATGCACACACAGTCTCTCCCCCCCCCCCCCCCCCAACAATGCACACACATTGTATACACACACAGTCTCTCCCCCCCCCCCCCCCCCCCCCCCCCCCCCCCACTAACAATGCACACACACATTGTAATTGTATACACACACAGTCCCCCCCCCCCCTAACAATGCACACACACATTGTATGCACACACAGTCTCCCCCCCCCCCCCCCCTAACAATGCACACACACACACACACACACACACACACACACACACACAACAGACACACACATACACACCCACTCATTCACACTCACTGTGCACAAACTTTCGCTGTACGCATACTTTCAATATTCATTCTGACATTTTACATTCATGTAAAAAATTGCTTTATTGACATACTGGTGTAATACTAGTATAAATCTAGAAAGTAAGGTGGATGGTCTGAAATATATATATATACCAGTAAAACGACAAGAGTAAAACAAACAAAAAAGGGAGGGGGGGGGGGGGGGGGGATAAGGTTGCGAACATCCTGTTGGCATTTTGCATTTTGTGTCCCTTGGTGGTTAGGATTACCTACATAGGCCTACTGAAAGATTAGCAAAATACAACTGTCTGTATCAGTGTATGTCTCTTCCTGTTCTAAAGTCGAAAGGGTGAACACTCAGATCAGGGTGTTTGCTTGATGTTGAGCTGTGTGTCTGTGTTGAACTAACAGTGTTTTAATTGAATCTTTAGGTACCTACATTCTGAAAATTAAAAGAGAGGGTGGGGGTAGTCTTGTTTAATGGGGTGGGGGGATTGGAGTGGAATGTGGACAAAAAAGAGATGAAAATGGACTTATACAGTTATAGAAACCTTCACAATGCTCTCTCTGTTCGTCTTTCTCTTTCTTTCTTTTTCTCTTTTGTCTCTCTCTCTCTCTCTCTCTCTCTCTCTCTCTCTCTCTCTCTCTCTCTCTCTCTCTCTCTCTCTCTCTCTCTCTCTCTCTCTCTCTCTCTCTCTCTTTCTCTCTCTCTCTCCATCTCTCCCAATATTTCTTCTCCTTTCCTGATCCTACTTTTCCTTCTTTTCCTTATATATATATGGTCTGCCGTCTTTCAGAATTTTTTGATGCTGTTCACAAACTGTGCTAAAAGCTTTACTGTGAATAGGCAGGTTTCACAGTTTTTCATTTCCGACTTCCCATTTTCAGGTGCTTTTTAT
>CM065701.1:27802765-27807765 GCA_017654935.2 Phymorhynchus buccinoides
AAGTTAACCGCACAGTTTTGAAAATTTGCAGTATTGTTTATAATAATAAAAGCTAGCATATGATATAATTCCAAAGTAAAATTTGTATTATTAGCTGATTTTTTAAAAAGCATGACAAAGAAGACAAAGACAGGGGTAGTGACTCGTTTTCATTCATTGCGGTACTAAAAATAGACGGGAAGTGATTTCATTGGTTGAAAACTATTAAAGGACCGTAGAGGAACACTTCTATAACAGTTTGGGTTGCCAGGCTTCGCGGGGTTGTGAATTGTGAATGGTTAAACGCTATGTACGCTATAGCGTACGACAGTATTGAACGGTTGTAAAAGGAAGCAATCGGCCAGTAAAGAGTGAGTTAATATAGAAAAGAAAGTATAATGATCTTAGTTCAGTGGAAAAGCTGAATTCAAATTTTGGTGCTAGGTTTGTGTGTATTGACTTGTCACAAAATAATTTATTCTTTATTTCACACGCTCCCCATGGGGATACCAGGGGGAGAGGGGGGTGTCTTTCGTAAAAATAGTTCCCCCACCTTCTTGAAGTCCTGTGCTTGTAACTTCCTCTTATCTGACACTCTATTTGACTGCCTTTTCCCTTTGCTTTCTATCATCTACTATCTTTCTGACTTATTGGCCCATTCTCCTGCCTTTTAAAAAAATCTTCTAAATAATTTATCCTTTGAGCTCCTTAGAAATTGGAATGTGTCGGCTGTATGCAGCAGGGAGACCAGTGAAAACTGAAAACCGGACACATACGTACCTTACCCATTATGGCCATATGGCCTGGGAACGCAGAAGAAGAAGAAGAAGAATTTCACACGCACTTTTCTCACCGAAGGGTAAAGTCAACAACAGGACACTTGTTTTAATTCCGATGTCACTTTTCTTGTTCTCTGCTTTTCTTCAACAAGTGTTCTCATTTGTCTACTTGGATCAATCAGTGTTCAAGCCCAAATTCCTGTGCTCTATGACTGAATGTGTGCAGGAATAGTATTTCTGGTGTGTGGTTCTGTCAGGAATTATAGTAACACTTGTGGTGACATGCCGTTTTCATGTTCACCCCCTTTAAAATTGCTTCTTCTTGTTTTTCTTTGTTTCTCATTTCTATAGCTTTGTGGAAAACCAGTTTACAAAATTAATGAAGGTTTCAAGGAATGAGTGTTTAGAGTGACCACTTTTGGACTAAAATAATAATGAGCCATTGTTTTCGGTTGCACGAAGTTCAACATGCCACCGTACATTGAAGTACAGTGGAATCCTGCTATCTCAAAAACGGATTTATATAACTCAAAAACACCGGATAACTCTCAATAATATTCTGGTCCCAGTTTAATCATTTCTGTGCCAAAACGTCTGTTCATCTACAAATATTGGCTATCTCAAAATACAATTTCAGTCCCTGACTCAAGCAATTTTTACTGTGTAAACTGTCTGAAATATGTTTAGCGTGAAGTTCAACATGCTACAGTGCTTTGAAGTATATACTGTCTAAGCCACGTTTAGCAAGAGAAGCAGATACGCTTCATCGTTTCAGCATCTTCCCCAGGGTCATCTTTGTGTAATATTTTTTCATGAATGTGCATGTCATCAGAATCTTAGTTGCTGCGTTGTCAGACCAATGTAGGGAGTATTCATTTGTACTGTAAGTTTGGAAAGTTTGTGGTTATCTAAGAAGTGGTGACTGTGAACACACAAAGTGATGGATAGTGGAGGCAGGAGTAAAGCTCAGAACGGGATGATGGCAGTGAGAGAGGACCCAAGGGACACAGCATCCGCACAGGTGAGAGATTCAGAGAGTGAGAATTTGTTCATATTGTATTATGTACTAATGTTTGCACTTTCATAATTTCTGATTATCTTGGAACAAGTTACATGTGTAAATGACTTGTTTATAAGCAGGACTGTCTGTGTCAGTGTGTGTGTGTGTGTGTGTGTGTGTGTGTGTGTGTGTGTGTGTGTGTGTGTGTGTGTGTGTGTGTGTGTGTGTGTGTGTGTGTGTGTGTGTGTGTGTGTGTGTGTGTGTGTGTACATCATTTACATGTGTGTGTATACTTGCATGTGCATGTGTACATGTGTGTGTGTGCGCACAGTATATGCGTAAGAGTGTGAGAAATCCTGAAAATTTGGATAGAGTTAAAAAAAAGTGTCAGTGTGTGTGTGTGTGTACGTCATTTACATGTGTGTGTATACTTGTATGTGCATGTGTACATGTGTGTGTGTGCGCACAGTATATGCGTAAGAGTGAGAAATCCTGAAAATTTGGATAGAGTTAAAAAAAGAAGCATGGACAGCAAAACACAGAGAAATTGTTAAAACATACATGAGTTGAAAAAAAGAAAAAGAAAAAAAGCTTAAAGGCATGTAATCTTTTTAAAGCTGTATTTCCATATATATACTGGTAAATAATGAAAGTTGGCTGAGGAGAGAACCATGTGGTGACAGAATGCAGATCAGTTCAAACTGTGCATTGTAACAGTACACTGTGTAATGGGTGACAGGAATTCAGTCGAATCTACAATGCAGCCTACAGTCGAAAATACATGGCGGATTATACATTGCAGCCAACAGTTGAAAAATTACACTGCAGCCTACAGTTGAATATACCATGCAGCCTACAGTCGATTGTACAGTGCCGCCTACGGTCGAATATCCAATGCAGCCTACAGTCGACAATGCAGTCGACTGTAGGCTGCATTGGATATTCAACTGTAAATTCGACTGTAGGCTGCATTGTAGATTCGACTGTAGGCTGCATTGTAGATTTGACTGTAGGCTGCATCGTATATTCGACTATAGGTTGCATGGTAGATTCGACTGTAGACTGCATTGTAGATTTAACTGTAGGCTGCACCGTAGATTCTATTGTAGGCTGCATGGTATATTCGACTGAATTCCGCCCTCCCTGTGTCATTCGACAGTGTCAATCAGTATAACACAACCCAACTCCCAAGTGTCAGCCGCTAGCTGAAATTATGCTCGTGCAGTCAGTGTCTGGATTTGGGAAATCAGAATGCGTACATCATTGATTATCGGTATTGCCAACTGGTATTAGTTTTATCGTCATACAGACTCGTCTCTGTGAAATTTGGGCTGCTCCCACCTGGAAAGTGTGTCGCAGCTAGTGCTGCGCCACATTTTTTGTGTGGTTTTTTTTGCATGCAGTTTGTATGTGTGATTGATGGGGAAGGGGGAGGGTAAAGTTTGACCAAAATAATGACAACTTTTTCGTTGCCACTACCTCGGTTTTTGTCGTCTCATCCGAAAGACTTAGCGTTCATAAGGTCTAGTGGAAAGTGAGTGGTAAAACTGCTAAGGCTAGGAACGAACCCCGGGTTTGTTGCTTGCAAGGTGAATGTATTACCTCTATGAGAAAACTCAATAACGAATGAACTACACTTCAGTGCACGGTCATATATTTGTTACAAAAATATATTGTAAGCATGTCTTGGCGTGCATACTTTCGCAAATGCACAGAGTGTATAATATGATGCATAGGTGTTCTTGCGAACATTTGTGTATAATGCATGCATAAATTATGCAGGTGAATGCTTGTTTTCAATGCATGTAACAGGGTCATATTTTTCTTGTAACTCACACACACAGATTCTCTCTCTCTCTATGAGTCAGTCTCTCTCTCTCTCTCTCTCTCTCTCTCTCTCTCTCTCTCTCTCTCTCTCTCTCTCTCTCTCTCTCTCTCTCTCTCTCTCTCTCTCTCTCTCTCTCTCTCTCTCTCTCTCTCTCTCACACACACACACACACACACACAAACACACCACAGCACAAAAAAGAGTAACATTTATTTTAGATTAGCCATGATATTATTATTATTATTATTATTATTATTATCATTATTATTATCATTATATCATGCTGTTTGCACATCAATGCATCTTTTCAAGAACTTGTCAAGTGTGTCAGTTGAAACGCACCAACGTATGAATCATTATCTGTCATGTCCCTGAAAGGGATTAAGTTAGCTAGAGCTTTGTAACTTAGCCACGTAAGGATGTATAAGTGTATTAATATTACTTTTGATTTGAAAAGAAAGGAAACGGGCTCCTACGAACCCCCCTCCCCCTCCCTCATGGATGGAAGTTCAGTTTAACGTCGCATATCGGCTTTCTCTATGTACGACGGGCTGAACAAACCAACCATGGTATAAACAAAAATTTATGTTCCTGAATCACTGTCTTAGCCAAAAGGCTGAGAAGCGATCAGGAATTTAACACCCCTCATACCCCCTTCCCCATTTATCACTTGAATATTCGTATACATTATACAATACACTTTTTCTCTAACCCTCCACCCCCCTTACCCTTTTCATGATTTTTGATGACAAGGGTACCAAAAGGACATACAGTAAAAATCGCTTATGTCAAAATTGTCAGGACTGGAATTTTATTTTGAGATCTATAGCCAATGTTTTGAGTTGCTTAAAAAAAGACTTTTCAACAAAAAGATTATTAAATTGGGACCCAAACAATATTGTGAGTTATCCATTGTTTTTGAGTTACCCGTTTTTGAGTTATCAGGATTCCACTGTATTATTAATTATCAAGTAAATGGAGATGGGGAGGTGGGGGGTTGGGAGAGGAGGAAGGGGGGGGGGGAGAGGAGTGAAGGTAAAGAAGGAAAGAATGTGTGTTGGAATTGAGGATTTAATAATCCAGTTTGTTTTTGTGTTTTTGCATGTCTTACAAAAGGGTTAAATTCCTAACACAATGTTTCCGTGTTCTCTCTTTCTCTCTCTCTCTCTCTCTCTCTCTCTCTCTCTCTCTCTCTCTCTCTCTCTCTCTCTCTCTCTCTCTCTCTCTCTCTCTCTCTCTCTCTCTCTCTCTCTCTCACACACACACACACACACACACACACACACACACACACACACACACACACACACACACACACACATAACCGACTCTGCCACATACATGTTTGTGATTGTTTATATGTATGTATGTGTACATCATGTATACATGTATGGACTCAGTTATCAGTTGTCTA